>VZTG01006788.1:1209221-1262129 GCA_013397845.1 Melanocharis versteri
TTACTGCTTTCCTTTGTTTAAAAGGAATTTCCTGTATTTCAGTTTGTGGCACTTGACTCTTGTCCTGTCACTGATCACCACTGTGAAGATCCTGTCTCCATAGGTTCCTATTTCCCATTGCGGGTGTAAACTCATTGATAAGACTCCCCTGAGCCCTTCCTACTTCAGGTAAACCAATCCCAGCTCTTAGCCTCTTCTAGCATATCAGATGCTCCACTCCCTTAGTCATCTTTCCTGGCCTTTTGCTGAACCTGTCCCTGTCTCTATTGAACAAGGCAGCTCAGAACTGGACACAGTGTTCCAGTTTTAGTCTCACCAGTGTATTCATACAGTATATATATATGTATTTATAGAGCAGAACAAGCTGCAGAATAATTTATCCAGGATATTCAGAGAGGTTCACCCTAAGCTCTCCTACATTTATCTAACACAGTTACGAAAGAACTTTTGTCTCCACTCTCTCAACTGCTCAGCTAAGCTGAAAAATGTCATTGTCTGTTGCTTTTAGATGACACATTTAGATCTCTATTCCTTCTCTAAGACCCTTCTTTTTATGTCTTGGACAGATGAATTTCTATTATGCATGAATTCTGCTTCGCTCACTTCAAGAGCTGTATGCTCTGACATGAGATTTTTAGCCCTGGATGGGCACAGATGTTGTCTCTACTGTTCTGGCAAAAAAACACAAGCACTAACAGGTGCTCCATTTGTTTGGCCTTTAAAACGAGAGCCAAAAGGTATCAGCGTCTCTAGGATTTTAAAATTCCCAAATCTTCTAGCTCTTTGGTAATCCGCAGCTCTAGTACGACCAGAGACTCAACCCCTCCACTCTTCTGAAAAATAAAAGGAGATGGATAAAAAAACCTCTCATGTTTCCAAGGCCAGTCTGTGCTTTGCACACCTACCCCCATCACTTCAGGGGCTGTCTGTTCTCCAGTCTGCTCCCTGCTTTTTGCTGCCATGGACCTACCAGAGCAGCCATGACTCAACTCTGTCCTGAATATGGGGAGCTTGTACTTACTACTCACATCTCTGCAACCAATTACCACCTCCCCCGAACTGTGCTGGCACTTGGAAATGCAGCAAGTTTCCAGGAGTAGAAACCACAACAGTTTCAGAATTCCCTTCTCCAGGGAAGTGGAAGAAAAGAGCCTGACATCAAAGATCTATAAGTCAAGTTTTGATTATATACTGCCATACATCTGTGTGTAGTGACCTAGATATCACTGTGAGCAAATTCTCAACAGGAAGCTAAAGCAAGCTTGGGAATTTTCTTTATGTTATCAAAGTATGAGGAGCAAAGGCAAAATTATATCTGCTTATTCCTTGGTGCAGTTTGCAGTTTCCATGAACCCACAGAAGGTGTTGTAGATTACTGTTACTCTCATGAAGGTCCATTATTAAGGCTAGTTTTTATTTTTCTGATTTACAGAATGCAGAATTATGTGCACACAAATTAAAAATCAGAGTAAATCCTACCTAGTATTGCCGTAATTTTGGAATAATTTCTCAGGATAGTTTAGACTGTCCCAACCATCATTATTCTTGGCTAGGTTCAGATAGAGAATGAATACAGACAACTCTTAGAAATATTAGCATTATTTTTTCCCCAGAAGAACCTTCAGTTTTTGTTGGGTTTTGTTTATTTGGTTGCTTTGGTTTTCAATACTACTCATTAGTTCCCTAGGATTTTGTTGCTTATTAATCCAGTGGTTTTAAACATCAAATGACTATTTTAGCAAAAACATTTTGTCATCTTTCAAAGGGAGATCTAAGGAAGCAGAGAGAAAACACTTTATTAACTAAGAGATGATTTTTTTTTTCCTTTGCTTATGCAACCTAATCCTTCTTTCCTAAAAGCCATGGCATCCATGGAACACACAAACTGAGTCTCTCATAATAAATGAATATAAACATATTAGATCCTTTAATAAAAGATTTATTTTTCAGTCTCAGTGGAATTGGGAGTTTCCAGCATCCCTTAATGCTTCTGACAGTGGCTAGTTCACTCCCAGTAGGATCTCTGGGCATTTTACATGACAGACACCAAGAGAAGGTCCTCTGTCTGTTTGTACTTTTGTCCGTGTCAGAGCTCATTAATGAGACAAATGCATCTTCTGAAGTTTGAAGCCTTGGAAATGGAGACCTGAGCTTTCAGAGCAGCCCTGGATCATGCATTTTAGCACTGCAGGTCTCAGCACCAAACCAGCTAATGATGTGCGAGAGAGCACTGAGAGGATTCCTCTTTTCCATTAAAGTCACAAAGTACCCCTATTGAGCAGTTTTCTGGGGACAGAAACTGAAACTTTACCAGGCTTTGCAATTTACAGATTCTGAAACATGGATTTCAGCTTCATGATGTTGCCATCAGTTTCATGTCCCATCTTTCTCTGTCTTTTCAGAGACTTCAATTTGCTTTACTAGGAGAAAAAACTTATATTGAAGAGAAAAAAAAAAATATCACCACACCATCATATAAATATATGATGAGCCTGCATCTTGTGTGCTGTACGCAGCTCTGGTCCCCCTAGATCAGCAAAATTATAAACAAAAGGAAAAAAAAATAGTAAATAATTCTGATGAATGATGCAGAACTGCTTCCCAACAAGAAGCCAATCAAAGAGACTAGAATTCCTCAGCTTAGACCACAGATGCACGAGATGTACCTGCTGTATATGCACTCACAATACCATATTCCCTTTCTAAACCAGGTTTTATAGCATAGCACATTTTATCTTTTAGAAAATTTTACCTTAGAAATTCTACAAGATGTTTCTTTGGGGAATGTGAGTGCCACAGAAAGTTCTGGAAACATTTCTAATTAAAAGTAAAATCTTGATGCTTAGTATTTTGAATTCTGACAGTAATAAAAATATAGCATTTAATGAACACTTAATCATGTAAACGTTTAGTTCATCCTAGAATCAATCAATTTAATTTCAGATTACTACAGGTTGTATAAAACCTCTTTGTTTTCTAACATCTTTATATTCTCATAGTTCATCTTTCTAATGAAGTCACTTAGGATTTCTACGTAAAAGTCTTAAATTAAGAAAATCAACCTTTCTACCATTTCAGTATAGCAAAGAATGTTATAGTGAGAGCTAAGAACTCACTGAATATTAATGAAATTTTTAATAATGTGTTACCTTTTAACAAAAAAAAAATGACCTTTAGATGAATAAAATCCTTAGATTGTTTTATTTTACATTTCTATGAATGTGTATATTAATTTTCTCACAAAGTAGTTCTGAAAATTAAAAGGTATTTACTGAGAAAGAACTGAGTGGCCTGGAGGTAAAAAACATGGAATTAGTAAGAGTAGTATGTGAACAGATCTAGTTTAACAGATCTATCATTTCCTCACTTCTTGTTTTTTTCCATGCTCATTAGAAAAATCCAGCAAAACACAAATGTCTACAATAATTTTAATGGACTTTGATTAGGTTTAACAGAAATTACTTTAATTGCTTTGAGATAGGGCTAGGTTATAACATTACTTGTGTCCCTATTTTGGGGGAATAAAGTAGCTTCATAGAATAACTAAAACAATCTAAATCATCATTACTATTTTCAGAAGGAAGGGATTGTTTTTGAGCCCAAATACATTGAAATCAGTGCAGAAAGCTGGCCATTTACTAAATACTGTATTACCAGCTTACAAATACATCTGCTGTCTCAGATAGAACAGGTGGTAGTAAACAAACCCATCTGCCATCATACACTGCAGGTAAAATTCACTTACTTTTGAGTCTGGGAATTATTACAATCAAGAGTAATATTTTCAAATACCTTTTTTCCCACTTAACACAACATTTAATTTATGAAATGCAATCTTTGATGAGGCCAAAAAAGAGCTCAAGTGAACAAAAAGGCTCTTTGAGGCTGGAAGATGCTGAGTGGACCACATAAATCACCCACCCACAGTCCTTCTGGTGCCCAGCTAAGCAGAGCTTGGGGCCTGCCAGGAGCAGCCTGGTGACAGCTCCATTTCATTCTTGAAATGTCATAGACACCTGCCCTAAGATGAATTATGACTTGTAATGTCAAACGTCATTAGACATTTTGGCTAATTTTTTTCAAACAACTGTACAGATTCCTTTTCCCTGACTCAGTCCTTTTGAGCTACACAGTGTCCAAAGACTCTCTACAGAAAGCTGCTAATGTTGTATGGAATTAAAAATTCCTATTCAGTGCATAGAGACACTATTTTGTGCATTCACTATGGCAATATTTGTTCTAAAATTAATTTTCATACTACACAAGTCCTTCACACAATTATCATAAAATCATAGTTAGGAAAATGCATGCAACTACTTCAGAAAAATCCCTGATGTTCAGAGTACCTGATATATATGCAACTTTATATGGAAGCTTTACAAATATAAATATTTAATTTAACCTTATTAAACCTGTCCAGCATCCAACTAACTTTTTCTTTCTTCATCTCACAAAATCTGATTCTGGACACTAAACAATTTTAAATACATTGCTGACTTCCATATTGTGCAGAATTCCATATTCTCCTGTTTCTTTGATCATCTATCAGATTCATGCTTTCTACCCAATCCTTCAGACATGATTGAGAATGTCCAACATGAATATTAAAGAAAGTTGAAGATCTGACTGCAGTAGTTCAACAAAGACTATTACTCCAGGTTATTAGTAAAGGAACTCTGCCCAGCACAGGACATCAATCTTCACTCATACGAAAGAACAGACCAGGCATATTAATGATCTCATCTAGACACTAACCTTTGAAAGATTGCTAGTTTGAAAATTCGAAGTCTACTAAGTTATTTATTCTGTCACCTTATTTAAGAAAATATCATCATTCATTTCTAGGCAAAATTAGCCTTTTCCAAAATATTTTGTGTTACTACCAAACAGTTATTAATTAAGATGGGAATTCTATGGTCTTGCTTGTTGTTACTATTATGCCATGTCCTGTTTTGTCATTTGCAAGCCAGAACTCAGTAGCTGGTGCTTTCCAAGCGATATTTAGATGATCTGTCATGTCTCATCCTAACCACAAGTCCCAGTCCCTGACACTGGTGGAATTTCCCTGCAGCTGGCACATTTGCATCTTCCCACAACCCTCTGTCAGATATTCCTTCTTCATATTATGCTCTCACACCACCTCTCCATGGCCGTGGTACTTTACTTTCAAAAGTATTTTACAAATTATCTTCCTTCTTAGCAACAGTCCGTACCTAAAAATTATACTTCTAGAGATCTAAAGAACCATCATCACCTTTAACTCTTCAAATCTAGACATCACCTATATAAGTTCTGTTTAATTTAAGTATTCTGTTTATATAAATATTCTGTTTTTCCTCCTGTAATTCTGGGAGAAATATTTTAGTTATTTAAACTCAATAAGCTGCTGACTGTTAGACAGCCCTAATCAAGATCTTCCCATTGTTTTAGCATCTGTTTATTCTCAGCTGCTATTTTTTCCTAGTTTCCTCTCCAATGATTCTTTGTACCATATCTGTCTCTTCCATGAAATCCAACTCACCAAAGCAGCTTGTAAGAAGTAAGAAAGCTTGTAAGAAAGAAGTAATGATATCAACCAAAGAAACAAAGGATAAAATAATAAAAACTTTCTGCATGATCTATGGGGCTTTAGGAACACTTCCACTTATTTGCAATTTGGTTGATACACAAAGCAAACTGAATGAATCTCTAAATAAATGAGGACAAGAAAATAATGCAAACAGAAGGTGAGGAATTATTACTGTATTCTCAAAAACTAATAGCATTCATCAGGTTCATTTCAGCACTCTGGAGAAGCACTGCTATGGATAGTAGATAAAAATGAAGTTGATAAAGGAAATTAATAGAGTCTTTTGGAAATAGGGACAGTCTTTCAGGGCTCTGCATTTTGAACACAGGTAGATGAAAATGACATGCCCGACCATAAATGTAACATTTTGCTTTATAGATTGAGTTATTTGTGTTAGACTTGTCAATCAAATCAGGCATGAATATATTTCAGCAGCTGTGAAATTTGATTAAAACTTATTGCATTCTTTCTTTTTCCTAAAGTCTGAGTATATGAAGATTGCCTACTACCTGTGAAATTTTGATTTTGATTGTTAATTGCTCATTATTTTTACTGTAAGGGAAACCATTCTTGCTTTGCTTTTAGCAGAAGAGCAGTTAAAATCAGCCCTTTCATATTAACACTTCCATACCTTGAGGCAATATTTAGGGTGCCTTTTACAGCAGGAATCCTGACTGCACACACTGCTAAACTATATGCTTAATAATAAAAAAATAAAATCCTAAAATACTTGCACTGTAAGAAAATAATTACAGGAAACTAATGCTTTGGAAATTTAAAAATCCAATTCTGCTTAACTGGACTTTTTCCTCAAACAGCTTAAAAACCTGGGATGTCTAGCAAAAAATGGCAGGCAGATGAAAGCATTTGTTAGACCTTTACTATTCTTGTGGAAAAAATAATTCAGTCTATCAGGACAGTTACTTATTATTATTACTTTTATATAGAAAATTATGCACTGGTATGAAAATACTCTTTGAGCAACTGCTCTTTAAATATTAGGTAAATTGGCTAAATATCAGACAGGCGTTACAGATAGACTTCCCACAGCTTAGAAGAACTGTGTTATCACTAAGATGTTTCTATCTCTTTGCAGCAACAAGAAAGCTGTAGGGCTTTTGGTCCTGATTTTTATCTCCCCTCCAATCTCCAAAAGGAACAGTTTCAAAGGTGCAAATGGCAGTGAAGGTGTTTTATGATGAACTTTGTTTTATGGCTCTGATCTCAGATAGATAGGTCTAATTTGTCCATATTTATGATGCAGTATTTTTACAATTAAATGACATCAATTGCACTCATTATCTGCAGCTCCAAACTAGAAAGACTGGGTTTAAAATTCTTTTGCTACTTATACCTCTTTAAAGTAATTTCAATAACTTCAATATTCTTTTTATCATAGTCTTCAGGGTGTAAAGAAAAAGGATATCTAATCATTCTTTAATCGGAGATTTTTAATAGCAGCATGTAATTATTTTAGTGCATTTATAGAGAGAAATGTTACAGTTGGCTAAAAGAAATACATTATATGGTGTGCATAGCAGGTGATGTGCATGCATCATCTCCACATTAATTTGAAGCTGCATGGCCAGCTTTCTCTCCCTCCTGTAGCCAGCAGCTTGAATTAAACAAAATTTTTGAAATAATAGTTTTAATTCCAGTGTTCTCACCTAAGTTAGAGATAATTTTATGCTTTTTAAGTTTCTCAGTACAACATGCTGTCTCCCTCTCATTTAATAGATAAATTTTGTGTCTGCAATACTCTACCACTTTGGTCTCAGAAACCTAAGGTGTCCTTTCTGTCTTCATCATTTTTAAGATGGCAGAGAATTTTTAGAAGTATTATGCATAATGGTATGTAACCTCCCAGAACTAGTGTTGAAGATAAACTTTCCTTGCTGGGAAGCAATCTTCTCTGTGCTTATAAAGAGTGGAAATATTCCCAGGACTCCATTTGAAAGTTAGTTTTATCCTTTCTTCTGTCCTTTCAGAAGACAACAAGTGTTTTTAAGAACAGTCAGGTATTTGGCCAATATTTTAATACAAAGAGAAGACTTAGACTACTATGCAATTTTATCACTGATAATTCCACCTGTAGGAGGATTTCTGCATAAACACTGTTATAAATAGTTCTGGCCTCTGATTTCAACATGTTGTGTCTCACTGAATATGATGGGTTGCACTGTTTTTCCTTCAAGGTTATTTGGAGACCTGTTTCTCCTGTACAAGATCTTGTTTTCAATTGCTCAGATCGGCATCAAATCTCAGCAATGCAGACCAGTTCTTTCCAGGCACCAGGAAGACCTTTGGAAGATCTTTGGACAACAAGCGGAAACAACTTTGGAAAACAATGGGAAAGCCTTCATAATTGTCACAGTTCCCACCGACATGATAAATGCAGTCACTCTGAAGCCTAAACTGGCTAAATAACCCCAAATGAAACGAATGAACAAACAAACAACACCCCCAAGCAAACAAACAAAAAAGCCTCCAACCCCTCCCCCCTCAAAAAAACCCCCAAAAAACCCAAAAAGCAACCACCAGAACCCCAAACTAACCAACCAACCAACCAACCAACCAACCAACCCAAAACAAACAAACAAACAAAAAACCAAACCCAAAACAAAACAAAATGAAAAACAAACAAACAAAAAAAACCCAAACAAACAAAAAAAACCCAAACAAACAAACAAACAAACAAAAAAAAAAACAAAAAAAACTCAAAAAACCCCAAACTCCACCTTTCCAAGTTTTAGAGTCGGGCATTAATGCACTATTACAGTTACACCCACAAGGAGATAACTGCAGTCTCAAGGCCCTAGCCAGGGAAATTACAATCATTCCCAACAATGAACAGGTCACAATGGAGAGCTTTAAGAGGCTCACTGTTCATGCACACTCCTGTGGTATTTGCAAGCTGTGGATGGGTGGGGTTATCCAAACATTCGCTATATTCATGCTCCAAGTTATTTTTATAAAACAAAGTCAGACATGCCTTTTATGAACACAGTATTCTTACAGGGAGAAAACCAAATAATAGTACCACTTTTAATAGAAATATCACCCATTCAGTCCAAAATGTATAAGAATAATAGCTAAACTATTATAAAGATCATAAGCATCTTGTTAATTTGGCAGCTGACAGGGCATTTCAATGCATCCCATGTGTCCTTCCTTCCTTTTAATTGTTTGATGAATGCACATCATAGATTCTACTAGTAAAAGCTGTATTTTCTATTTACCTTAGATTACCAGAGGTTGAGTAGCAATGTATAAAACACGTAAATATTTCTATCCATTAGTCATGACTTGATAGAGAAGGATGAATATGTTTTCCTACTTAAAATAGAAAGATGGCCAAGATTGTCAGCAGGAACTTGATTGGTTTGCAAAAGAAACTTGCCCAATTTTTGTGTTTATGAGACATACAGTCAAAGTTCTGTGGGATTAAAGACAGATGCCCCATTGGAGTACACCGGCAAACAAAATATAAATATAAACATACCATCAATGCAGAGATTCACATTCTTCAAAGAGCACAATCTAATTCAGAAAGGTCTGAATGCTCTGTGGTAACAGTGTCAGTGCAGAGTATTACCCCCACAGAGATTTCTCACGGCAGTTTTAGATTGAGTGACGTCCTGAAATATTCTTTTTTTATTCTTTGAGCTGAAGCAATGTAAACCTTTCTTATTCTGGATGTGATAAAAGGTACACAGAAGTTATTTTGGATGAGGAAATCTTTGTTCCCAAAGGTTGGGAAACAAAATGAAACTGCAATGAAGTACATTAGTTCACATCCACATAGGCACTCTCATTTATTGCAACACTCTAAGACAGCCATAATAATAACTCAAGCAAGGCTTGTTATGGACAAACCTCCACTCTTCCCTGTGACCTCTACAGAACCTGCTAAAGTCAAGCCTGTGGTGACTTATGCATCAGAAAATCTACTTCTGATTGATTCATTCTGCTTAAGCATGGGGACAAATGCAGAGGGGATGCGTGTGGTGGTGGGAAGTCACCCATCGGAGTGCACTGTCGGGTATCAGGCAGCCCTAATCTCCAGCAACTGTGCTAGCACAGTTTGTGTGCCAAGACGCTGGAAAAACATGCTTTATTTGGAGTAGAAATATACAATATTAATAAACATTTTAAGTCCTTTTTCTTCCTAAACCAGCATGCCTCGGTATATAAACACCAGTCTAGGCTTCTTATATTTCTGCTAACTCGGAAGTGATCTGTACAAATCAATAAGCCCGGCATAAGCAAGTGAGGAAAAGTCTAAGCAAGTCTAAGATTGTCAAGTGGAAAGTGCTGAAGGAAAAGTGCAAGTTGCAAACAATTTCTCTTGATTTGCCTTTGAAACTCATCTTTAGTATGCTGAACTGAATCAGGGCAGAAAAGGTTCATAAAATATGGTGGTACTAAATACTCAATATGAAAAGTAAACACCAAGAAATTTCTTCTCATATCTCAGTGAAACTTCTAATCAATTAGTTGGACTATACATGCTTGCAGCCAAATTACATGTATTTCCAATTCAAAGAAACTTCTGGAAAATACACCAGAAACACAATTAAAATACAGTAGAGAGACACAGGAACAAAATAAGTAAATCAAAATTAATTACCTTCTTACTCCTGGAATGCATATCAATATCTAGAAACAATTGCTCTAGCTTAATTACTAAGAGTTTAAGTTCTATGAATTTTCAATATTATGCTCACAACAAACTCTTCTGATATTTTATAGCAATAAAATCCAGTTATTTTAAGCAATTTTGGGGAAGATTCAAATTAATCACGACTAGAAGAATGGTTTGGGCTGATTCTTAGATGAATGAAGACAGAGATTGGTGGACTGCTTATCACGGCACATAAAAAGAGAATTGCTCTATTCATTTCTCCTAGCTGTACATAGAAGGGAAATCATCTCATTATGTGAGGTGTGTTAATCTCACACAGCAATATGGATTCAGATTCGTTGTGCACATGAAACACACCAGCTGTGATCACTGCTCTGCTACCATGGTTCTAAATTAGACATCATGTGTAAAGGTATTGCATGAATAAAACTACCACCAACAGTCAGACAATACAAGGATAGTCCAGGATTTCTATTGTGGAGGATAACAAGCCTAGAAGGAGCATTGCTACCCATTTAGGCACCCAGAAGCAGATGGAACTGTCTTGCCATCTCATAAGATATTAGAATATGGACACCCAAAATCCTGTTAATAACATCTGTTAACCTAATTACAAAGAATGTGCATCTGTAATAAATTATTTTCTAAATCAAATAGCTTCCAGCACATCTCTTATGACTGGTGATTTGAAAGGCTGACAGCTCAGTTTTTTCAACCAGAACAACAAACAACAAAGCACCTTCTCACCTGCCAGAGATTTAAAAACCTAAATAGATCAAACATCTATCCTTTTGTTAGGATACAAACCTTCAACTTGTACATACATGACAAATATAATGACACCTACAAACATTTTCTTAAAACTAGTATTCAAGCTTAAATGTATTTGGACTCAGTCTGAGTTTTCTTGCCAATTTCTCTATGTTCTTTGTGAAACTGGCTCTCAGATGAGTTTAGCAGTTGTTACTAACAATGCACATGTGTGTGAGAAGATAAATGGGTATGGTTATTTATGCAGTATCTGGTGAGATTAATGTTGTATCTGTATTATCCACATGTATCATTGAGAAAGACAATTTTATACACGACACCAGGCAATTGATTTAGATGAATCATCAGATCACTGAAGCTCATTTTACCAGTCATTACAATGGGCTCTGTCCGGCAATTTCAGCAATTTGGGTTAACATGAACCTCTTTCCTCAAGCTGTTTTGAGGGGGTAATTCAAGAGCACAAAGGCTCAATCTTTACTGTCAGATAGATGATGTTAGAGGGGGAAATTATCATTATAAACTATCTCCAGTGTACAGGTTATCTTTCATTTTACAACATTTCTTTTTGGGGTGAAGCAATTAAATGTCTCCACACTAGAGCAGGTAAGGCTATCACCTCCTGGCTAAAAACAGTCTTACAGTTAAATTAATCTAGGTATAAAGAAGATTCATCAATATCATGAAAAAGACCTGGCAAACTTGCACTACTAGATTTACTACATCTGAGCTATTGCAGTGACTTTCGTTCTAAATGAATGATTTGATTTTACTGTCTCCAACACTGTCAACAAGTCTTACAATTCTCTCCTTTTAAAACAAAGGCTCAAAGGCATGCAGTGGTATTCACATTGGAAGCTACAAATCCAGGACTGGTGAAATTTTGTCATTGCTTTAACACTTCTGTGTTGTTGGCTATTCAGTGTTGACCCCTGTGTTTGCCAACAGCAGTGAAGAAACAGGCATTTTAAATTTATTTTAAAGCAGACCATTACAAATTGTCAGTAGCAGTCACATCTGATGTAGTTTTAAAAATGGACCCAATTGGGTCCTGCACATCTGCCACAAATGTAGCAGGCAAACTGAATGGCATCTTTATTGCCCACAAGACAAAATATTTGGATTAGGTTTTTATTTCTAGATTGAAATTAATCTGCACTCACTGGAGATTGAGCTTACATTAAGAAAAAGATTGAAGAAGTCTGTCTTGCATCTGGAATGGAAGCTTTGTAATGACACTCAGCTCTTGGGGGAATTTTTCACATAATTTAGCACCATTCCCTGGAAGCTCTGTTTGCTGAATAAAGGAGTTTAACTCTTTCTGGAGAACATTCCATGTGTTTATGCCTAGAAATCACTATCACCTAAGTGCTATCGGAGTATACTGAATGCCTAAAACGAGCCTGGAAATTTAAACTTGGTTATATATCATGGGCACAGTAAGAATTCAGCAGAGAGAGGGATGTTAAGGGACTTGCTGAAGTATTGCCTGACCTAGATAAAATGGTGACATTCTAAATGTCTGTAACATGTTTCTATTTGAAAGACCTTTACAAGTTAAAGGGGATGGGAAAAAAGAGATGTTTAAAAAACCAATATATTAAAAATTAGGCTGCTGTAAAAACATTTTTTGGAAGTGTTAATGCTTTTCATGCAGCAAGTTGTGTGCTGTACTATAAAATTTGTGGGTTTTATAATATCCTTTAAAGAGTAATATAAGCAGATGGGTGATGTTTTAGTGGCAATCTCTTCTATGTGCATTTCCAATAAAATAAAAAAATGAAACCTTTCCTGGCCTGTGATGTTATGATGACACAGATAACTGAACTGTGCTGTGACATAACTGTTTAATAAAGCTTCATATGAACTGTACTTTTAAAATGTAGAGGAACACCTCCACAACGTCATATTTCATGTAACTAAAGCATAAGAGTGAATCATTACTTAGAACATTCTGTCTGATGCATTTTTGTATAGGTGCAAGAGAAAACAAAAAAAAATATCTGGAGAAACAACAACAAAATTCTGTTTTTCTGTGGAATGTATGGCCAGTGTAGAATTAGAGACTGATCAAGCCATGCATCTCTCAGAAACCCTGAAGAGTTTTTCAGCACCTGAAGGTGTTCAGGCCATAACAATGTCAAGGTCCCAACATGCTCTGGCTAACTAAACTCTCTCAAAAGATGCCAACACTTGTCCCAGTGCTCTGCTCCTGCCCTGATTGCCATGTTCTCTCTGCTGGTGCTCTGTTCCTCCTCGACAATGGACAGCAAACCAAAATTTCAAACCCCAGGCATCGACAGATGTACCAAGCTGCCAATCACTCTTGAGCCAATTCAACACACACACACTTAAGCCTAACATCGACATCCTTTATGACCATATTTACAGTATGACTCAGCAGCATCAGTGAGGTCTCCTGCATGGCGGAGACATTAGTTCACAGCTAGAGATAATCCACTTTGGTAGACAAGCTGTCCTTTTGTCATTTAAAAGTGATAATTAAATGCTGTTTTTGCTTACTGGCCATGCAGGATGCTATTACTCTTATGACCCTTTGGATACTGAATTTTTAGTGAATATAGCAAGGCAGCTCTCAGGACTTCACACAGCATGAATTAAGGGGGTTGTGGTTTGGTTTTGCTGCTCCAACTGGCTTCTTTTTATCTTAGCTTCTATAGTCAGATTTGGGGGCTATTTTCCCATTCTCTCACAAAGGTGTTACAAGGTTTAATAAAATAGAAACTGTAAAATATTTTAAGCCTGTTGAATGAAAAACACTGCAAACCATAAACACCACAGAAGCTGAGTATTAGCAGCTGAGACTCCCATTCTTAGCACTTGCTATGTTGAAGAAAGGCCAGCAGTACTCCTGATATCGCAACACTCCTCTCTTGCTGCAAGGATCATACTTTCTCTGCCAGTTTAGCATTTCATGGGTATTTTGAATTCCTCTTTCTTTTCATGTACAATGCAAAACTAATAATACTCTAAAATACTGACAGTCTAAAAGAGGTAAGCATGTCAAAAAGTTTAGCACTGGCTTATAGTCATCTGCTCTGAGCTAACATGATTCAGAATAATGTAAATGTAGTGATTGTGGAGAGATAGACAGCCCTCTAATCCTGCACTGGGAGAGCTAAAACAAAACAATATTATTGATGTTAATGAGATCAGAAGCAAATTCATCTGTTGGTCACGATTCGAACATTTGAAGACCAGACTTGTGACAGCTCAGGGAAACCAATGATTTCCTTTCATTTCTCTCTGACATTTCCTGTTGAATTACATACTTTCATGTGTTGTTTCATATTGCAAGGAATAGTGGTCACCCAGACAGATAACGTTTCCTTTCCCCTGCAGAGGGGACACAAGATTTACACATCTTATAAAGGAAGACATCAGAACATTGAAATGCTTTTAAAATTACATTCTTCACTTTTCTGTAAATATATTTCTTTGACTGTGTATATCTTACAACATAAAGTACATTTATAGAATCCAAAGTGGCATACATTAGGATGTTTTTCAACAGGAAAATAAAGGATAAAAGCAGAGTACTACTTCTTAAGTATTTTGAACTTTCAGACATCACCAAAGATGGAAACATTTTTTTTTCCACTCATTTTTTAAACTATCAGACTATGCTTTTATTTCTTCCTGTATGGCTGATAAAATGCTAAGTGCTGCACCTCATATATCTCCCTGCATATAGTTATAGAACAGCTGTCAAAAGCTCTGTGCACCTCTGAAAAGGTGATGAAGCTCCACTTTTCAAAATGACCGTTTGTTGCAAAAGACACTTCAACGTTTTCTATCTTTTCCTCTGTATGAAAGTCATTGTTGAGATACCAGCTATAAATAGACTTTGCTTTGTACACTAGGTGCTTTTCTCTCATCCTTTCTTCCTCCCTCTGACTCTGCCCAATGAATAAGCACTTTGCTGAAGCAATTCAGAAGTGCAGTGAAATCAAACATTCTACTGTCTCTCCATTTCTTTTAAAAATAATGAGGGCTGGTTGCAGTTTTTTTAATGTTTCCATCTCCTGTGATATGCCAGAAATCTTTTTCAGATATTTTCCTATGTGACAGCTGATTGTCCTGATTTTAGAGGTTTCAAGCATGAGTTTGAGGATTACGATTGCTTAATTATAGTTTTATTCCTCTAAAAGTTAATGCTAAAATTATATTTTTTATTTAAAAAAACCCCAAAACATTAGGCAACCTGGTAGTGACAAATATCACCCAGATAGGCCAGGCCCTGTTAGAATGGTTTTTCAGTCCAAGACTCATAATCTCCTGAGTGGTTTTTCATTCCTTCACAAAAAGAAAAAAATAAAAACATCATTTGGCACACACAATAGTGTCAAAACATGGAGAAAAGAGGTACATCATGTCAAAATAGTGCAGGTAAACAAAAGGTAAAGTCTTCCACTCACCCTGAAAACAGCAGAAATCAAACTCAGTCAAACATTGCTGCTGCTACAGGAACCTTCCAGCAAAGAGAATTGAAGACTGCAAATCACCACTCACACACAGAGTTATGTCCTCTGAAATTTTAAAAGCTTAAGCTAAATATTGAAAGAACATCAGTTTAGAATATTCATGGGTCTGATAATGATATTTAAAGAGCTTCCCTCGTAGCAAGACATAAAAGCATATGATAGCTCCTGATACATTGCCGGCTGTAAAACAACCTTCATTACAATCCTTAGTATGTTTCCCACATAACGTGACTTGGAAAACTGATAGGCAATCTTAATTGAGTACACATCTACATCATTGAATATTTAATGCTAAAAACTTCGAGAGGCAAATCTTCGATAGCAAAACTCATATAACATTAAACACTGTTACACAAGAAATTTTTCCTGTTTCTACTGTTATAGATATTAAATGTGTGCCACTACATCCTGAAGACATGAGTTTAAGATCAGAGTGAACATTTCCCTTTCCCCCCATTCAACTGTCTCCTATGACCACTCAGTTTGAAAATGCTACATTCTGGTATATTATCTGAGGAACAAAAATATTTTATCTGGGCTTACTGCTTTTATTTAACACCCAGAACAATCTATGCCTATTCCTTTAAGCTCCTTTGGATGTGAAAAAATATGGTTACATAAATCTTTGTAATCCTGAGGGGAGGATAGCATATAAAGAGTTTACTGGCATTAGGATTAAGTCTGGTGTATTACAGTGCAAACTTTAATCTCCTAAAATCTACCTCACCATTCCAAGCTGTTTTGTGTGAGTAGATGAAGCTTTGGAAATAGGACACAGCTGGCAAGAGTGATAGACAGAAAGACTTGAAATAAAGAAAAGAAAAGAAAAGAAAAGAAAAGAAAAGAAAAGAAAAGAAAAGAAAAGAAAAGAAAAGAAAAGAAAAGAAAAGAAAAGAAAAGAAAAGAAAAGAAAAGAAAAGAAAAGAAAAGCGAAACAGAGAAAAGAAGCAATTGGTGAAACTGCTAATGGGCTGATTTAACACAGTGACATGCATAGCATTATTTTTATTAATTAAGAAATGGCAGAAGTTGGATGAAGTTCTTGTAAAACAAATTAGGAGGACAAAAAATCATCAAAGTTTGAAAATAGGGAAGACTCAAATGTGGACCAAAACCCATCTAAAACCACTGTACAAGATACCAAAGTCTTGTTTGCTCCTGAGATTCCTTGACCCAAACGAATATAACAAATGTTTCTTAGGTAACAAAAAAGGACACAACTGCATGCTGAAACAGACTTTTTGCTCTCTTTTGATGAAACTGTGTGGAATGAAAACACTGCTGAAGCCATGTATAACTCAAGAGAAAAATGTAGGAAAAGGTTATTATTAGGCATATTTCTAAAGAATGCTACAGTTCTCTTTGGACTTGCAATTTCCCATCCAAAGTTTCGTGTTGAGGTTCCTATGGCCTCTGCCGAGTTCAAGGGTTCAAGAGGCCAGAAGCAGTGCAGCTCAGCAAGCAATGCACAGGCCTGACTGGATGAGATACTGGAGCACGGATCCCCAGCCCTGCAGCCTCAGCTGGGGGATTTCACTGCGTAAGTCTCAGTTTCCTTTGGCTCTGGTAAGTTCAGGAAAGTATATATGCTAACAACAAAGTGTAAACATTTGCTTAAGGGCTATCATGACCAACGGTATTTAAATATGTGATTAGATGATAACTAAACTAGGCCTTAGACAGTAAATACAGATTACAAGCTTGTGCTGTATTTGGAAAAGACAAGTTTCCTTGCTCCTCCTCTGTGGCCGCAATCTCAAGGCACAGGAACATCACACAATGAAACAAAAAACAACAGAGCAAATTCTTCCACTTCTGTTCTGAAGTGATACTTAAATTTTTAACCTGAAACCACTGTTTTGAAAAGTTACAAGTGTCAGTGCAACAAATTAGACACCAGCATAAACCTCTGTATCTACCTGGGACACTGCCAGCACAGTCTATTTTTCTCTTTCCACTCCCTCCTTTTTCTTTTAAATGGAGATGCCAACATTTCTATATCTCAAGTTGTTCCACCTGCCTTGTCTAAGCTATAAATATACTAAAGTTATGGCTAAAGATGAGCCATAATACACAGAAATATGTTTATCTGATAAAGTTACACAAATAATTCTGCATATAACTGATATTTATGAGCATTTCAACTGTTAGGTAAGTTTTATTTATTTCCAGCACTGAAGAGAAATATGAGCAGGAAGTAATCATGGTACTGCAGAATCTAGATGATAATACAATAATAGCATTTCTTTCTTATTTAGTAGTTTATATTTCCAAAGCACCACACAATCATGAACAAATTAATCTAAGGCTTACACTGAATTTTACTGATAAGGACATTAAAAGCCTTCAGCAAATGTTTAATTGAAATAACTGCTGCACATTAATTCCAAGAAACTTGTTTTAGTATCCTAGAGATTTAGCAAACATCTAATGAGAATGAACTCAATATGCCCCAGTGAACAGAATTCTGTGTGTGCTCATCTTGAGTCTCAAGTAGCAAGGAAAGGCTTTGAAATGACATCTTAGAAGCAAAGGAAGGGCACATTAACAGAAAGAATCTAATGATACACTGTCCCATGGAGCATGAGTAGAAACTACAGTCTTTAAGGCTGTCTTTTAGCTGACAGCACAGTTTTCCATGGAGAAAAAAAATCACTTTGTCTTTTCAGCAATTCTGAATTTGACTCCCAAATCCAAAGGTTTGCCCTTTTCAAAGCAAAACTGTGACTGTCACCAATTTTACCCTGTCCAAACCAGCAACTTAATTGTGATAACTCAGTAAAACCTGGCAGCAAATGCACTGTGATGAACCCAAGGTGTTTCTTAGGAAATTATTTTTCAAGGAAAAGCATCACTGCTTTTCTGCCATCTCCTAATAGAAATCTGAATCCTTTGGGTTCCCTACTGAACACCACTGTCATGAATGCAATTTTTATTTTGAATTTGTTCTTCTTGCACACTCATTTTTGACTAAAGTGTCAGGCATTTAACCTATTTGTCTCTCTCCCCAGTAAAAGTTATATGTAAAGAAAAAAGGCAGGATTCTTCACACGCACATCTCAAACCACTCCCTGATTTCATCTGCAAACTTCTCAGGGTACATTTGATCCTATCGTCTAGATCAGTAATGATCCCATTAACCAGTGTCAGGCCCAGTACTGATCCCTGGGGACCCCATTTGTGACAGGTTGCCAGGTTGAGGAGCCACTTCCCACCACATTCTGGGTGCTGATTGCCAGCCAGTTCCCCACCCACTGCACGGATCATTTGTCCAGACTGTGACACATCAGCTTCTCAGGGAGGAGACTGTGGGAAACTGTATTAAAAGCCTTGGAAAAATCCAGGCAGGTGATGTTTACTGCTCAGCTCACATCAACAAAGCAGGTTACTCAGCCGTAGAAATGATCAGTTTTGTTAAGCATTATTTGCCCTCAGTGAATCCATGCTGGTTTTTCCAATCGTGTGCTTCATCTGACCTGTGACAACCTCCAGGGGGATCCATTCCACAATCCCCCCAGGGACTGAAGTAAGACTGATGGGTCAATAATTTCCTGAATTTAAGACTTTCTTGTAGGTGGTGTGGCAATAACCTTCTTCCATCTTCTGAGACATCCCCTGACATCTACAACTACTCAGAGATTACGGAGACCAGCCTCCCAACGATGTCAGCCAGCTCCCTAAACTCTCTCGGGTGGATACGTCAGGGCCCAGCAACTCGCAGGGCTCAAGCTCCGGCAATAGTTCATGTACCAACTCTTCCTGCACTGACAGTGATGCTCCATCCTCTCTGGTCTCCTCTACAAGCAAAGGTTACGTCATAACTTCATTACCATGTTTTAGACTTCTTGCTCACCAAGTTTTGGGGAACAACCAGCAGTAGAAGATCTGGAAGATTTTGAGAGGGGAAGAAAAGGGAAGGCAGTTGGCAGAGTAGGAACTGGAGAGTAGGAGAGTAAATGACCACTTTTATGGAAAGAACATGGAAGGGAAATGTATTATATTCGTAGAGGAAGGTGTCCTGCAGTTGCAAGCTTGAAGCTCTTTTGAGATCCACCTAAGTTTAGCCTACCTGTGCAATATTTTGCTAAGTCTCTACCACATTCTCTGAATTATGTTTTTGCCAGTGTCTCTTCAGGAAAACATCTGCACTTTCATATGAAAAAAACATTGACAATGTACTTTTCCTGTATGTAGATAACATGCTTAATTTCAATTTAACATCTATTCCTCCTTGAATAAACGTACAGAAACAATAAGAAGTATTCCAAGAAAGGAAAGAAAACCTGAAACTTCTTAGACAGTGAGTAAAATAAAAATGATACCTAACAGAACAGCAGAACTTACCAGGCAGATATGAAGTGGACTCATTCCTCTCAATGGATATTCAAATGCAAATGTTTGACTGAGTTCTAAAGACATGAACATTTAAGTTACATTACCTTTTACTATATTGTTTCTATCCTAAATGTTGTCAGAGAAAGTATTTGTCATCAACTTAAATGGAACTCAAATTTCTTTAAAATATTTAGCATATATAAAATTGATTTCACTAAACAGAGTTTTAAAATCAATGAGTAATTTTGTTTTAATAATTTTTATGAAAGGGGGAAAGGTAAAAAACTCATAATATATATTCATATTCAAAAAACACTACACCTCAGGAGAGTTAAAACCGAATAAATTGTGAACAAATGTTGCATTGGGGGTGGGGTTAAAGCAACTTCACATTAGTGAAATATCCTATGATGCCTTTCATTATTGATTCTCTGTCAACATCATGTTAGTTCTTTTCTAAATTAGTTCTGTGGCTTGACCTTGAAAAGATTGTGATGCAGAGTCCATAGGTTCATTCTAATTGCTGTTTTTCCTGGTGGACTTAACCATGCCAACCTGTCACTCACCAAGACCATTTGTCTGTGAACAGACTTAATTAAACACCTCAAATCCAATTTCTCTGATCCTTTCCACTATTAAAAAATCCACATGTGCTCCTTAAGCTAGGAAGAGATTTCTAGAGGAAAAACTCTAACATCCTCATTGGCATTAGTCTCTACTATGGAAGAAAGGCAGAATTCAAAATCCAAGATTATTAATTAGGATGGAAAAATAAAATAGTTCTAAAGACAAAAAAGAATTTTTTAACTCCTGAACATACAGTAGAAGATTAAAGAATGATTCAAAGCATGTACACAACTTTTCCCTTTTTTTTCCCCCCATCTCCTTCATATACATATTCAACATGCTGTACAGGATTGACTTGAATATGAATTTTAATTTATCTTCCTTCAGGTTTTAACAGGTAACTGCATACTTTTTGTAAAAGAGGTAAGCATTTTCAGCATCCTTTTTCATGATTTAAATATCCAGCACATTTGTAGAAACAGTGAAAGTGAAAATACCTCAAATATGAATGTGAAGTTTAATTAAAATTATCCACAAGGTGCTTTTGCTTCCTATTCTTAACAAACTTTCTTGCAATTTTAACTTTATTTATTAAACTGTTCCCAAATTACATTTAGCCATATCTCATCTTATATAATTGCATTCCAAAATATTTTACATTTTAGAAAAGAACAAATCTCACAGTTTTGCAAAAGATTATTTGGCATTTGATAGACATCACTGCACCATCAAGTACAGTCTTCAGTGTAGATTGCTGAGAATTATAATTTAAAAGCATTTCTTAATAATTCATTTATGAATAATAATGTCTCTTACATTGGGAAATATTTAGAAAATGCTATTCCTATAAGAGCTTTCATGAAAGAAAAATTAGTGGTTATGGCTGGTTTTATTGTTGCAAAGACTTTAATGCCTGGTGAGGTAATTCTCTCTTCTTGCTCTCAGTTACATATTTTCCAGAATTTTATGGCTGCACAAAGCAGACCCAGTCTCTGCAGCCATGTTTGAAGAGGAGTTCCTACATGACAGATACTTAACGGGCTAAGTAGTATTTTACCACTCTAATGAAGGCTGCAGTAACATGCACTAAATAAATGCTCAGTCCAACCTCTAAATTTGAGTTATACTAACATCTCTGAATTCATACCATTCCCAAGCACAGCAACAGCTTTTTTATTTTATAGCTTTATCAATTTAGAGTTTGAGAATACAAAGCTTATGTCATAAAGACATTTAAAGAAGAAAGGCACTGAGGTTTCAGAATTACTTTGAGCTTCTAAAGCAGTGTTCAAATTTTGCCCCAGTGGGTTCTGTCATTAGAATTTAGATCCTTCATGCTATAAAAACCTAGAGGCTTATTTTCATGTTTGGTGCAACAAATTATGTGAGCTGCCTTAAAATACAATAGTAATCAATCTAGGAAAGACACGCATATCCAAAACAGTGCATGTGTCAATTCCGTGTACTGCCAGGCTTGATAATTCTCTTCTGTTGAGTTTGTATCACCTCCAAGAAATATAAAGTAACATGACAGTGTCAAATAAAGCAAACTAATGTAACATGATCGATCTCTGGTGTCAGGACAGCCAGGCTCATCCCTGTGTCATTCCTAGGGCAAGACAAGAAGCATTTCCTTTAACACTCACTAATATATTGTATCTCTACAGCTGCTATATCTGCCTCATACAAATGCATACATTAGCTTTTTATAATACTGGTAAATCTTCCTGCATACAAAGGTTTTATTAACCATACATGTCACTGGGACTGGAAGAAGAAAAAATTTTTTTTCTTCTCAGTACAATCTTTTATATGAATGAAAACCGCTGCCTGAAATAAGGGAGCACAAGCGCCCAAATCAGCCAAGATTCAAAGTACTGTTGGAGGTGATGGCTCTGCTGCACACACGCAATGCAGTTTATCTGATACTGAGAAAGAGTGAACATTCATGTATCAGATATGCTCTCTTGGCAGAGAGACACATCCCTGAATTTGAAGGCTAAAAATATCTACGTTGAAAGTGTGAGTCCATTCTCTCTTGTGGTGACTATCACTCTTACTATTCTCCCATTCTTTAAATTCTATTTTACATCACACCAATGTACATGTGAGCAGCATCACTGATACAAGTGGAATCAATCAGTATTCAGCCTGATATGCTTGGCAGCAGTACTTTATTTTCCTAACTGTTCTCGTTTATTAGGCTTCCAAGCATCACTCCTCATTTGGAGGGAAGTATAACAATGAGAAAGCAGAATCTTAAGGATTGTATCTGTTTGGCAAGACCCTTACAAACCAGATATGTGCTATGACAGTGCTCCCATCCTGCATAATAATTTAAAAAAAAAAAATACCCTGAGTCAGAGCACTTGTCCTTGTGGCTGCTATGGTGTGTCTGACATGTTCAATGGGTGAAGCTGTCACAGGAGCAGAGAAGCCTGGCTGCTTTCTGTGGCCCACTCCCCTGTACTGACCCAGAATCCACAGCTGTAGGACTGGGGCTATTAGTGGGTACAAATTGTCTCAGTGCATTCAGCACTTCAGGGATGAAAAAACCACATATAGTACCAGCCAGACAGCCAGACACTGTATTGGTCTGTTATTTGTACTCATTATAACTCTTGTTCTGCCAGTGTCAGTTCTTTGCAGACATTCAGAAGCATCCTGTCTTGCAAACAGAGGCCACTTCCTCAGCACAGTCCAAACAATGCTGTTCCAACTCGACTGGACAAACTGCGATCCTCCAAACTGCGAGGAGGATCATTCAAACCAAGGATGCGGGTGATGAGTTGCCTGTGAGCACTGTGAAAGGCTCAGGCAATCGGCATGTGCTGAACTCCAGTGGTGCCTGGCAGAGCAAGTGGCAGCTGGTTTAGGGAGAGCCAGACAAAACTCTGCCTTCAGGAGAAGATTTACTAATTGGATAGTTTTTGTTCTCACACGTTGCTGCCACAGTTGGTGCTCAGCAATTACCTCCTTTACTTTAAAATTCCATACCCTTTAAGCTCATCCTGACTCAGAAGATTCATTGTTCCTCTTTCAGACTTAGCATTAATAATGAAAAAATGCAATATAATATTTGAACATATCAAAACAGCAAAGACAGGAGAGAAAAATCAATTTATAGATAAATTAAGATCAATTCAGTAAGTGGTAGGTCTCAAGCTTGCCAAACCAATAATAAGTTCCTGTTCAAGATCTTTTGTTCTGTAATTGCACTTGGAAACTTTTTCTGATTGCTCAAATAGACATAAACACAACTTAAACACCCTGCTTTATGGTTTTCACAGGAGCAATAAGTCCTATATTTAAACTCTTTTTTCCCCCAGAATTAGGACTGAGAGGTCAAGTTTTCTAAATTGCTTTTTTTTTTTATGCTACCCCTTGAGAAGAATTAGGGTTGGCTTTTTCTGTAATGCTAAGGATGATTAGAAGTAAACTTTTCACATATACTTGTATATAAGATATTTATTTTCTCTTGAATTTGAATCTGTTTCTTCTATTAATAATCCATTATGAAAATCACAAATGAAATCAAAGCAGAAATCTCTTTAGAGTACATTATACTTTGTTGGCAAAGTTTTTAGGATTCTTTAAATAATGAAAATTTTATGTGGAGAATGAAATAATTTCATATAGTGTTTTTAGAAGCATTTTCACTTCTTTACACAATTAAAAAAGTAAGATTTATTTTAGGGTTTACTTTTGCTAAAGTCATAATGCTTATGACAGAGATTTCTAGATTAGATAATAACACAGCATTGCTTTTATTACTCTTCCATTCTCTGTAAAAAACACAAGGTATCTTTGAAAGTTTGAGGAATTGTAGGATAAAACTTATCATGATCAAAGCTGAAAAGTGTCATTACATTTGATTCAATAAACCACTGTTAAAAGGAGGTAGAAGGAGCAAAACAGTAAATTTCACGTAGGCTCAAAAAATTCCCATTTCAGCCCGCAATGATGCTCATCTGTGTTATTGTTTGTTAAAAGAATTACACAAACACAGCACAGCCAGACCTGCTGTATTTCCTTCTGAGCCTTACAGAATTACCAACACAGATTATTCTCTGTACACATGCAGCAGCAGACTGCACTTTTTTTTTTTTTTTCAAAATAGCAGGCTTTTGGTCCTTTATCCTTAAAATAAATGTGAGAAGAAAGATCTTATGTTTGTTAAGTGTCTTATCAATAAGTTCCCACGTTTTTCCAAGGCATAATGACTCAGAGTTTCAGAAGATGGGACTCACTTGTGACAGATTTTTCGAACACTAGAGAGTAAAGCACAGCAACTTCTACTACTTCACAAGTTATCAGAAAATGTAGTGGCAAATTCTGTTGCTCTACAAACTATAACTCTGTCTTAAGAACACTTTTAAAAGATTGCAAATACCATTTTCTTTGTACATTGAAATGGCAAGTGCTAAACTGCGATTTATAAAATGTCACACCACTCTTAATCCCTCAATCTTCAAAGTTTTAGGATTTGATCTGTACTGCGAATAGTACAGGTCAATTTTTTCTTTGGCATGTGGCTACAAAAAGTTGGAGGTTATGTGCCAAGACCAAAAATGTACATTTTTCTCTGCTTCCAAACAGTGTGAATTGACATCATTTGACTGAATATCGAGGTGGTACCATCAGCACTGAAGTGCTCCAAGAGTCAAATGTGGCTGAATTCACAAAAGACTCTCATCTACCATTTCTCATTATCCTCAGCAAGTCCTATAAATAGTCTGTTGTTAGAAGGTGCTTACTGAAACAAAATCAAGCAAAGGTAGCTTGTCTCCTGAATAAAAATAACTTTCTTGTAGAGAATGTAAATAACATTTTTTTCAAGAGAAACTAAGCAAACTTGCACTTAAATAGGCTGCTGGTCTGTGTACTTTATCAGTCAGTGACCTTACTTTAAAATGGAATCAACAGGACTTTTTATTTTTTAAACAGTCTTACCCCACTAGAATTTTTTGAGAATAGTCACTGAAAATAAACTAAATAAACTGAGTGAGTACGGGGGAGTCATGGTTAACACAGCCAGCTCTGATTTCCATGGAGTATTCAACTAGGTCCAATCACCAAAGAGTCCTAAATTAAGCCGACATAAGATAAGAAGGGAGGTCCTCACGGAGGTAACTAACTAAAAGATCAGGAAGAAAGAGCTGCAATAAATAGTCCATTTTCTCAGTGAAGGGATGGTACAAGTGGGATTCCCCAGGGATCTTTGCTAAGGCCTCAGCTGCTCAACACATTCAGGAATGATCAGGAAAAGAGAATGGAAAGGAGATTGAGTTTGCTACTGAAGATAAGTTTTTCAGGGGAAGAAAACCAATAGTGGACTGAAAAAAAACAAAGTTGCAGAAAGACTTCATGGCACTGAGTGATTGAGGATAAAATGGCAGATGACATTGAAACCAAACAAATGTAAAGTAATGAACTTGGCAAAAAAACCAACCAACCAACCAACAAACCCCAAGCAGTTTTAACTTTATGTACCCAGGAACTGATTTTGAGACAGCTACTGCCAGAGGCAACAGAGATCTTAGGTTAAAGTCATAGCCTTATGAACACATCATTTCAGTAGCTTCAGAATTATAATCACAGGGAAACCTCAGAAAATGTAATGCTACTGGGTAAAGTGTGCATTTTGTCCACATCGTGATTGTTATGTGGTCCTTTCATCTGACAAAAAGCATTTGAGTAGAATTTGAAATAGATCTTGACAAAAATTATTAAAGATAACCAAGTAACTTCCACAGAAAGAAGATATTTACAGACTAGCACTCCCAAACTAGAAAAACATCAAACAAGACCCAACTGAAAATCATGACAGGCATGAAAAAGGTGAAAGAATAATCAGTTAGCTGCCTCTTCCATTGCAGTAACAAGAAACCCTCAAATACAAATTCACAGGGGGAGGTTCAAATCAAAATCAGGCAGGCACCCCTTCACTTAATGCAAAGATGGACTGTGGAACTCCCTGATATAAGATATATAATGAATGCTATAAACAGGCATGAATTCAAAAAACAAAAATCTTACAGACTCTTAAAACCAAAAATCCTACCCTGGACTCAAGTAGTCCTTTTTCCTCGGAAGCCATGAAAGCATCCATCAGAATTACCACAAAGTGTCATCTTCTCACATGCTTTCATTTCTACCCCTGCCTGGGGTGGGACACCAAAGCAGACGGGGCCTTAGTCTGCCCTGCTGTGAATATTTCCATGGGCTCCACAGACAGGAGGCCATTAGCCAGGACAGGCACCATGTTCCATAAAGCATTGCAGGGCCAGAATCCCAAGGATAACAATTTCAAAATCCTCTCTCAGCAGGACTAATTCAGAATGTGCACTGCTAACCAAGCAGCCTGTCTATCATCAGCAATTCTCCCTAGCTTTAGGTTTTAAAAGACTTTTCTAGAAACAAAAACGTTCCTTTTGGAGAGCAAATTTCCATTCTGGTGACAAAAGAATTTCAAATGAGGAGGAAATAATAATATGCATATTAATAATTTCACAGTTATCAGTAGGTTCAAAAGTCCTTTATAAGGGAAAGGAAGATTAATAATCTGTTCTGCAGAGCAGGAATAAATGGCAGAGCAAGCTGTACATAAACCCAGCCTCAAATGCTGGTTCGGTGTTCTGTAAATTGAGCAATGCAGTCTATTTGGATATACAAGAAAACTTCAGTGAGAGTTAGAAGAGAGATTTTATTACATACGTTATCATAAAAGGTGTTTTTTTCCTCCATTCAAAATTATTTATCCTCCAGTCTTACAGCCAGTTTGAACTGCAAGAAAAGTGTCATAAAAGTGTGTTGTAAAAAAATAGAGGAAAAAATAGGAATGCTGTAACTCAGTTCACCTATGCTACTAACGATAATGAATTCAATAGTTTTCAATTATAATTCCTAGAAAATTTGAAGTTCCTGTTTACAAAAATGCTGTGGGGTTTTTTTCTTTCTTCATGAACTGTACTCAAAACATTTATCAGACTTGCAATGCTACAAAGAGAAAACAAAGGCTACAGTCTTACAAAATAAAAGGGCATTTGAACTTGAAGATTGACCTACATGTCCTGTGTAAGGTTTTTAAAATCCTACCAAATGCATTTTAGTTTTTGGAGTCCTGTTTTGAATGACTATCTGTGACCTAGAACTAAAATCTGTAAAACAGTTAATAGACTGGGGGTTTTGGGGTTGTTGGGTTTTTTCATTTTGTTTTATTTGGGGATTTTTTGTTTGTTTTGGGGTTTGGTTGGTTGGTTGGTCAGTTGGTTTTTGTTTGTTTGTTTCTTTCTTGGTTTTGGGTTTTTTTAAATTCAAAACAAAATCACATAATTGCACTTAATGGGTTTAGGTTTGCTTATCCTAATATTAAGAATTTGGTGATCTATCCAACCATATCTTAAACATCTTTTTCTCTTTACTGAAAAAGGTTATGCTATGATAAACAGAAATGCAGGACAACTTTGATCATCCATCTGTGTGCTGATCAGTTAAGACAACTTCACAGCATAAGCAACTGTTGGTTGCGAGGATCCAAAAATAACAACTGAAGTTGAACATTTTGGGCAATGGGTGAACGTAACTCAGTAAATATTGAGTTATATATTTCTCCTCATCTCCCATTGCATGATTAGAGAACTAAAATAACTCTTCTTTAAAAAAATACAAACCCTCTGAAAAATTAGCTGTAGCATTTAAGTGCTATGGTTTGTTAAAAAGTGCTGATAACATTTTTCAACTTTGGTTTAATGGTATGTTTTAAAAGGGGCAAAAACATTCAGCCTTCTTCAGAATAGGAAAAATCTCCCCTCCACAGTCCATGAATTATAATTCATTCTGTTCATCATATCACTGAACATTCAGATTCTTGACTTTAGGCTTCAGGCAATAGCTATTCAATTGTTTTTAGTAACATTTCTAACTTCCCGACATTGATTTTACAACAGCATATTCAATAACTGCTATACTAAAAGTCCTAAACAAAAACATCCCAAATTTTGCATCAAAGTCATGTTAGGGATAACATAAAAGTAATGGAATATATAATTAGAAATGAGCTGAAATCCAAATATTTATTACCCAAATGCCTCTGGCTACCCAATGTACACCCCAGTGAAACAAGCCTGCAGGAACAGTACGGTAATAGGCAATGAAACTGTGATGTTTAAAGACCAGTATCTTCAAAGCAATAGCAAAGCAACAGCAAAAAAATAACTGGGAGCTAAGCACAAAGACCTGAGATGCCAAAACACTTCTTTAACTTTGTAAGCAGCACAAAGTCCCAGGTAATCCCAACAAGGAGCTCATTACCATGCAGGCTGTGCTTAGATCAGTCAAACCTCCCTAAGCCTTGTTCACTGATCATCTCTGAGCTGTGATGATTCACTTTAAAGATCAAAGTGAGCAGCTGCTTGAAGGAGCTCCAACTAAGTCCATTAACATTCCTCCTCCTTAGAATGTCTTCTTGTACAAGGCTTAAAATGCGGCCAAAACCATCGCACACTCAGAGGATCAACGGGTTAGAAATGTATGGCAGTGAGATAACTCTTCAGGGGTTACAAATACAGGTAAGGAAGGAAATAGATACTGCTCTCATATCAGCTCATTTAACATCAGATGAGGATACCAAACAGTTTGAAAACAGATGGATATGTCAGAATTTTGCATTGTAAGAAGAATTTATTGCATTTCTAACAGGAGCTTAAATTTTACATTCAAATCCTCACGATAATTGATTCAGGAATGTACTCTACCTTTCTGGTGCTGTGTTGCCTTCATTGGCATCAATTTGTGTTTTCCCCTGATATCTGAAACAAAATGTTGAGTGCAGGTAAAAGATTAGAGGGGACAGAATCAGTGTTCCTTTACTGGCATTAACCCTGCCCTCATTTATTTATGGATGAAGCTCTGTGATTCAACAAACAAAGGAATTAGCAGGATAACGAGAGGATGCACACTCTGATATTTACTGTACAAAATTCAAATTGTGAGCTGGAGATTTCATAATTAATTTTGTTGCAGGTTTTTCTAGAGTCCTTATCTCTGTGGTATTTAAATTATTTTCCAAAAGGAAAATAATTAAACTCCACAATGCTGCTTAAGAACAATTAGTGCTGAAAGTCTCAATGCAGTGAGTATTATAGTATGATACAGCCAAAATGATACATGAAATACAAGTTTCTGATGTTTTGTTGGGCTTTTATTTTACCTCTTGATTCTAGACTGGAGGAAGAGAAGTATTTTTAAGGAATCGGAAGCTTTAGATTCACTTCATGATCTGCCTCTTGATTACAGAGTTACTGACAGAAGGAGTGTCTTTTTTAAAATTTCCCTGTAAATTTGGCAATAAAGATTCATTTTGACTGTGAAATATTTTATTTTTCAAAGTAGGGAACACAGCACTTATTCTAAAAAATATGATATTAATGCAAGTACTTTGACTCACAAAAGTAAAAATCTGTGGGATTTAAATAATGCAGCCAGTTGATTTGAGAACATCTGAATTAATATTGGAGATAAATTATTTCACAGTACAATTATTCTTACTCAGCAGGAAATTAAGTTGTCATAATATGATAGTGTCAAAGAAAATGTATTTCTTATCTACACCTACATATGTTTCATGAAATCATGGAATAGTGGTTTCTCGTGGTGTTATCTAGAGCATATTCCACTCTACAAATGGAATAAAGTCATGTTGCTTATTTAGTACAAGCTACTGACTTCATTGACATTAATACAAAGCCCTGCTCCCCTCAATAAGTGAACAATGAAGGGGTTCTGGAACAGTTGCTCAGCGATAGCATTTTTACAGAACACTTACAGTAAAGGAAGAAAGTGTGAGCAATATTAGAACATTTTTTCTCAACTTCTGGGAGACATAATTCTAAAGAACTGGTATGATAAAGTCCAACATACACAAATTTGCAGGAAGAATAATGCCATTTCTGTCCTGTGTAAGTCTGTACCACCTAATCAAAAAATCTATTCTGTGTACTTGAAATTAATGAACCTGGTCTTTACAAAGTTGTCATTAGAAGTGTCTATAATATTACTTTTCCTAAAGCATAATTTTACTGAGGAAACAAATGCACTGAAAGGCAAAATTCACAAAGTACTGAGGACAATGATGTGGGAGTTCTTCTGCTTCATAATTCAGGTGTTTGACAAATGGCATTTTCCTCCTGAAGAAAAAAGTCAAATTAAACTGGGATTTGGAAGAGGTGTACGATACAATTTTGTTTTTAAGGACTGTTTTTCAGTCCTTGATGTAACAATTTAACAGGTCCTAATCTTGTTATTTTCTTCCTAATAACTAAAGTACTCACTAAAAATGTGAAAACGCATGAAGAACTTTTGCTTACGGCTTCTGTAGTTAATCAGTTTTGCTTTACTAGGTAAAAAAAGATTTATTTGTATCTTATAAACTGCTCTTGAGTGAGCAAAGTCATCATTATGATTACATTTGACCTTCACTGCTTGAACTTCAGGAAAAATAATCACAATTCAGGCAGTTAATTAAAAATACACAATGCTACAGAAAATTGAAAACTGTTTGAAAATAAAGAGAGAAATTTTTATTTGGTAAGTAAATCTCCAGGTGCAGCTGTTTCTTAGGGAAAAAAAAAGACTTTTTTTAAAAATATCCCTGCTGTTATAATTATAGTAATTATAATTATTCTGTAATTTCCCAAATTCGCCAGTCTCTTGAATATTATGGTATAAACCTACTGGTAAAATTGCATTTGTTGATAAACCAGATGTTCCATAGATTGGCCTGAAGTGTAAGGTGGTATTCTGCAAATCTGACAGGTTTTTCCTGATATTAAAATCAGTGTATGTATACACACACATGAAGACACATAGTTTGTGTATGTCCCTATTGAAACATAACTACTAGGTCTAATGTAGACCCCAAAGCAGCACTAAAATAGCTCGTTCTATTTTAACAGATTTAAAATATATTAGTGGAATTATCTATTTGCCTATTTGGGAGGCTTCTGATTGTTGTATAATGCTGTCACTTTAGCATTCCCTGTTTATAATAAACAGAGCGAAGAGCTACAGCCAAAGGGCTAAGTCAGAATGGGATCTCAATAATGCCATTCACTAAACAAACCAGAGACAGTGCCTGTCCTGGAATTGATACCTGCACATTGTGTGCATTCTATCAAAGCGTGGTGTGCTCACAGGACTCTAATAAGGAAGCAAACAGCTGAGGGTCAGATCAGAGGGCTGCAACACTCTGCTCTTTATAGGGAAAAGAAGGGTTGAACTAAATTCTCTGTAGGTAGCACAGCCATGGGTAGGGAAGTATTTTACTCTTTAGACAAATAAGCTGTTCTGAAAAGCCATTTCCCAGCTTATTGTCACAGAGATCTTCTATTGATCTCGGCAAAACAACACTGTGATTGATCCTTCTTGTCTCTACTATTTCCAGTATGCTTATAAACTAAAAGTCTAGATACCACTTATGAGGAAGATAACGGGACAGCATGCTTGAGCCTAAGTTACTAAATATATGAAATTTTATAAAACAGAGTCCAACTTTTTCACAGCTGCTGGTTTTACTGCAAAGGACAATCAGACTATTTAAATAGCACTGCACATAAAAATATTGCTTGATAAACCCATGAATATATACACTTCTCCATTGAACCATACTGATTTTATACATTTTCATCCCCAACTTAGAAGCATAGCAGCTGCCATATTTATCACCCCAGTGTTCAATGCTGCCTTCTGTTATTTCAGGTCTTACCTCCTTTTCTATCAGGCTGTGTTCCAGGTCCTATATTTATGCTTGCCCTTGATCTTCACGGTGACAACTGGGAGGCCTTTATTGCTCTTTAGAATTCAGCTTTCCTGTTGACACGTTCTATGCAAACACACAATCTTTTCTCTAAATAAAATCAGTCTTTGCCTGATGGAGCTTAGCACATTAGCATGTAACTCAACAAAAAGTGGACATTTGCCAAGGAAAAGAGTACAGAAAAGGCCACAGTTAAACTGGTGCTTGCCAAGACAACAGAATAAACTTTCTACACCGTGTAGTCAGCACCAAAGCAGCTGCTTTACTCTTTTACACCTTGGGAATTTTGCACTTAGTTCTCTAATACTGCAGTATACACACACTTATATTTCTGCTACTCTGAACGACTTCATTGAGAAAGTCATGAACATCCTGATAGGTCTGCCATGTCAAATGCTGCCAGAAGATAGGACAAAGCATCTCCATCAGCTGAGGCTGATATCTTTCTTGGAACCTCCACTTTTTTTGATACTTTGGGCACTAAGGTTAAGAAAATGAATTTTACATTGAAAAGCCATCTTCTTTTTATGTGAAAAGAAGGAATACAAGAAAAGAAGAATAAAAATTAGCTAATATTTGCCAACATTACTGATTAAGAGGACACAGAAAAATAAGCAGTGGCGCAAGCAGAATTATCTAGAATTGGTTCTGAATCAATGACAATGTATTTTTCTTTTTGTTACTGATGCTCCACTCAGGCATGTGCAGTGTGCTCATGCATCTACCGTCATTAACACACACTTGAAACAGGAAAAAGCAACATCTAAATCAAACCAGAGCTACAGCATGACTTCGGATCCAATGGTAAGGGACAAGGTGGCCAGAGCTTCATATAAGTTGAGTGAAATTACGTATGGCTTCAGGCACTACCAATTAGCCACTGAATGAGACGTCCTTTTATTTCTGTCACTATTAACCCAAAATCCACCCTTGTAAACATACTTGAAGCAAAGAGACTGTAGAAAAAGAAGCTAAAGGAGGGAAAGATGAACTGTGCAGAGAAAACAAATAAAACTGAAGTCAATATGGAGCAGAATTGTCTGCAATTTTACCATAATTTAACTTCTTTTATTGAATTAAGTACTCCCTGTAATCTGAGGTCTTTTATTGCAACCCTATACTATAGAAGAAGTTACAGAATTGAGAGGAATTATGGTCATACTAAATTCTCCCCTGAAGCAAATTCCTTTACTTCTAAAATTAAATCTAGTGACAAACTCCCACTTTTCTGCAGCACTAGTTTCATTTCATTATGTCTTCTTTTATTTTGCTGTCTTTTTTCCCCCAGTAAAATCATATCTGTTCTAAATCAAAATTAACTAAAATTCAAACACGTTTTTTTTCCACAAACCAGATATGAAAAGGACTGAAAATATTAATTTTATCCAAGGATAAACTCTTGGAACTGGGAAACAATCTGAAATTTTGTCAGCACCATTAAATCAATTTACAGAGACTTCCAGCTGCATTCTGTGGTATTGATGACCTTTCCAGAGAAAGTAATGTATATGTTTTGAGTATGTTTATTTTTTTTGTAAAACAGAAACATCAGTCCATTCACCCAGCACAAACTATACTTCTCCTGACAGAGGGCTGAACCAGTCCAAAGTAGATTGCAGAGGTGTACAGACAGAAAGGAGAGAGTAGCACCTCACTTGTGGAGAATTCTCTCCCAAGGAGCAATGGGCAATGCCTAGACATCCATATGCTATTATTAAATTGGCTGGAACAAAGGTCAGTGGTGGAACTGACACTGGCTCAAAAACCAATCCTTTTATGGCACCATTCCCATTTGGAATTTAGAATAAAACCAAAATATGTGTACTTCATCAGCAATGAATCTTGAGATTACTTCCAAACACTGTAAGCAAAGAAATGCTTCTTTGAATCTTCAGCTAAACTCCAGAATCCAATTATCAGTTTGTCTTCACACTGCTCAGCTTAATTTTTAATACATTTCTAGCTCAGAAGTCAGTTAAGAGGAATTCTACAGCATTGGTAAAAATGAAAATAAAAATAAAAAAAAAAAAAAAGAAAGGAAAGTATACCCAAAAGAAGTCATTCCTTTGGTGTAGAAAAACTTACTTGTTGACCTACGAGATCAAACCAGTTTTCTCACAACATATTTTGAGTAGGTAGTCTTTGCTCACAATGACTTGTATGCATACACATAATCTGCATATTAAATCTTATTCAGAAGTAACTTTTAAAAATGTGCGTTCTGTACAAACCAGTCTACAAGGAACAAATTATTGATTAAATTCTTAGCTCTAATAATTTACTGACTTTTTTTGCCTATATTTTTCCCAGACTTTAATCTGATTCTATACCTGAGACCAGGCAATTTATAGCAAAATCTTGCCGCAGTTGCTTCTTTTAAACTCACCTAATTATTAATTTGAAGATTACTCCCTTTGCAAAGACTCAGTGAAGCCTCTCTCCATCTCTTGCAAGCTCAGCTGAAGACTGTGGCAGGGCTATGCTGCTGTAAAGAAGATGAGAGATGAAGACAATTTTATTCAAATATGAAAAATAAGTTGGACTTGCAACAGAGCTGCAAAATATAGCAATGCGTTCAAAGCAGTCATTCTAAAGTAAATGCATGTCACTGTTCTAATACAATGACTTCAACATTGAATAGTATTGCTTAATCAAAGCATTAATGGTATTTTGTGTTCCTCCAGATTCTGCAGTAGCCTCCACTCCTGGATAGCCATCTACATTAAAAATACTTGCTTTTACTAACACTGAAACATAGCAAATATTTAGGAATTACAGAGAAACAATGTGTAAAAGCAAGACACACTATAAAGAAAACTTCTATGGCAGAATTTTTTTTTTTTCCACTAAGAAAATATCAAGAATAAAAAGAATCATTTCTGTGTTTTACCAGGCTAAATCTACTAGAACTCCATGTGATTTTTGCACCAGTACATCTGCAAGGTCAAAGTCTCCTTCTCTGCTTCATGATAGCAAGGACTGTGTCCATTAATTACTAGATTTGGAATCGGGCTTAAGAAACATCAGTTTACACAAATTTTGAAGGTCAAGATATTGTCTGAAAAGGGATTCTCTTGCATTAATGTGTTTATAAAAAACAGATTAACCAGGCTGCAAGATATTGAAAATTAATAAAGGCAGTTATTAACACATATTGCTTGTCTGGGAACTGTGAATAAGACTACTTTGCAATTCTTCTATACAGGAAAATACGAAGCTTTGTTTCCATTTGCACCATTGCATTTTTTTTATTATTATTATTTTTCATACGCATTAGAATATTTTTCATGCTGTGAGAAATAAATATATTCAGAACACCTGCAAAACATTGCAAAGAATTATTGTCTTACAGCTGGCACTGATATCAAGCAGATAGAACGTTCATTATTTCATCTCACAACCAGCATACTAAGGATCAGGGAAAAAAACAACCACATAAGCAATCCAAGTGCATTACTCTATTTCAGTTTCCCATTTTGGTGAAAAAATAGAATATGGGTTCATCTACAACAGAAAGCATCCATAGTGATATGGAGGGAAAATGAATTCAATAAACAGAATTTGAGAAGTGTCTATTTCAGTCATCATAACTTAGATGAGCTTATTTGGTAGGCAAAGAAAATATCAAGGCTTTCACTAAGAAGTCAAGTTGTAGCATGTGTTCTCCTGGTAACAACTAGTGAACATCAGGTGTATGAATTGGCTTTTCCTCTCCTTAATTTCAGTCAGTCTCACAAAGACAAAAGCATTGCTTGCTTGTTTTATCAAGTGATACCTGTCTTCTTGCTATTGAATAATAAAAATTTTATTCACAGAAATAATGTTTGTGTGACTGCTCCTGCATGCATTTTCATAAAGCCATATAAAAAAATCTGCAGGTCTCAGATCAGGACTGCTCCCTACTGAGACTGTAGGGCAAACTTGTAGACAATATCAGAAGTTACTAAAAGAAAATAAAAACTAAATGACTCTTGCACCAAATTTGCTTTTAGTGACCTAAAAGTGACTCCTGTTTGACTAGTTCTTGTTGTCTTGCTTCCATTACAGGTACTAAGAGATCCACAAAACATAGAATTAAAATTGCTTTTGCCTGAGCCAAGGAAATCCATCAGCATCACCTCTTACAAAAAGCTAGGACAGAGGTGGCCAAAAATCATAGTATGATTTTGGTCAGAAGAGACTTTCAAAGGTCATTTATTCCAACAACCCTAACATGGGCAGAGACATCTTCAACAAGATCACATTACTCAGGGCCTCATCCAACCTAGCTTTGAATGTTCCAGGGGTGGATCATCTACCACCCCTCCGGGCAACCTGCGCCAGGGCCTCACCACCCTCATTGTAAAAAATTTCTTCCTTATATCCAGTCTGAATCTACCCTCTTTTAGTTTAAAATCATTACCTGGTCCTTGCACAATATGTGTCCTATCTTTATTATAAGCCCTATTTGAATACTGAAAGACCACAACAAGATTTCCCCAGGGCCTTCTCTTCTCCAGGCTAAGCAGCCCCAAACTCTCAGCCTTTTCTCAGCAGAGAGGTGCTCCAGCCCTGTGATACTTTTTGTCACACTCCTCTGGACCTGTACCAACGGGTTCCCATCCTTTGTGTGCTGCGACCCCAGAGCTGGATGCAGCACTGTGGGTGGGGTCTCACCAGAGCAGAGCAGAGCAGAGGGGCAGAATCCCTTCCATCTCCTGCTGCCCACGGGGCTCTGGATGCAGCCCAGGACATGTTTCGCTTTCTGCACTGTGGGTGCCTGTGGCTGGCTCACATCCAGCCACTCACCCAGCAGCACCCCCACGTCCTTCTGGGCAGGGCTGCTCTCCATCCCCCAGCCCGGACCGACACCAGGAGTAGCCCCAACCCAGGGGCAGCACCCTGCATTTGGTCTTACTGAGATTCCTACTCTTGAGCCAGTCGGGGTCCCTCTGGATGGCATCCCATCCTTCAGCCGTGCCAGCTGCACTGCCCAGCTGGGCGCTGTCTGCAGACTCGCTGGGGGTGTGCTCAGTCCCACTGACTGCGGCACTGATGAAGATATTAAAGGGTCCTGGTGGCGGTGTGGGCCCCTCAGGGACACCGCTTGTTACCGACCTCCATCCAGACATTAAGAAGTGGACAACTGCCCTCTGGATACAACCAATTCCTTACCCACCAAACAGTCCATCCATCAAATCCACATCACTTCAAAGAGAAGGATGTTGTGGGGGACCATGTCAAAGGCCTCACAGAACTGCAGGCAGGCATCCACAGCCCTTCCCTTGTCCACTGATGCAGCCAGGCCATCAGAGAAGGTCACTGGGTGGGTCTGGCAAGGCCTTGCCCTTGGTGAACCTGTGCTGCTGTTTTCAGTCACCTCCCCATTCTCCCTGAGCCTTACAGAGCATCTGGAGGGATCTGCTCCCTCCCCCCCTCCATTTTCCCAGGGATGGAGGGGAGGCTGAACGGCCAGTAGTTCCCAGGGTCTTCCTTTCTAACCTTGTTAAGAACAATGTGATAACATTTTAAGTGACAGGCTTCTCTTAAGAACTTTGCCTAAACTATTAAAAAAAAAAAAAAAAAAAAAACCAATGGAAACTAAAAGGTTAAATTAACAAATTTTAAACTTATTTTTAGGGCACATTCTGTAAGTCTGAAGTGATACATTATTTACAATTATTTTCTGTTTCAAACCGCCAAACAACTCTATTTAACCACCATCTCCCCATCAATTTTTCCACTCAGGCCTATTTCCAATGCAATTTTCTAGAGGTCAGCTTAGACATATATAGAATATATATCATTTTAACCTGAGCAACAAACTGTAAGACATGAAACTGCTGGTGGAGCTAGCAGTTTGTCTCTACAATTGACCTTTCAGTGCTCCATCTATTTCATATTTCTGTTTAATAACATAGCCAGGGTTCTTCTCACTCTGATATTCTATATGCATTTTGCAGTTTTGATCAAATTTTTACCATTGTTCTTTTCAAATCAAGTTTGAAAATATTATTGAATTTTTCACCAAATTTAAAAATTATAATATTCTATGGTGTTCAGAAGTGGTATATTCTTTGCTATGCTTTAATCAGTTATACAGACTACTTATAGTTTTGAAAACAAAATACATGGAATTAAATTAATCACTGCCAAGTTCGCCCTTATTTCTCCATTAAAAAAATAATGGAATGGCAGCTTTAATATGAACATTTAGGAAGTCATTCAACATAAAATTTGAAATACTTTTGCTTGTGGTAAGAGAAAATGGTTTTGCACCTATTATGAAACATTCTCATGGGTCATGTGGGAGGAAACCCAATTCAATAACCACAAAGATGACCAACACTGTCTTAATATCCACCATCAGAAATGCTGTATTTAAAGAGCTGTGTTCAAAAATAGATTGAAACTTTAATTAGAAAACCTATTTCAAAATATTTATAAATTTGCCAAGTATGAATTCTCTCTGATTACAGTAGTAGCAATTAAATATTTTTCTTAAATTTAATTGTATACGTCAATTCCATCACCTGCTCTCAGTCAGGAACTAAAATACTTTTTATGAAAGGAGAAGATCAAACTTGCTGACTGTGCAAAGACGAAAGTAATTCTTAGAGAAGTAATCTAATCAAGGACAATAGCTGTTTGCCTCCAAGTTTTCCTCAGCCTTCTACCAACACGACCATTTCTCCCACATAATTTGTACCCTGGTATCAGAGAGCATGAAAGTTTGTCCCCTACTTGTCAAGAACATGCCCTTTGTGTCAATATCCTATTTTAAAATATGTGTATTTATTAATAATGTATTTTAAAATGGGATCATTTATTAACAACTAATTTTTATTATACTAAGGCTGTCTCATACCCAGTAGTCCTATGTACAAATTGGAAACGACCTGATATCACGGTTGCAGCACTCTGGGTGAACAGGCAGCAGTTCAGTGATTCGCAGTTGAAAAGTAATATTCAAATATGACTCTCTCTCAGAGCTCCTGCCCTGGACTGCCATTAGCAAACCCAGCTCCTGGTTCTAGTCAGTCTGTATTTATATGTAAAAGAAACTGTCTCTATGCATTTAAAGGCCAATCACTTTTTGTGGCTTTAAGCTTAATAATGTCTTATTAAAAAAAAACCAAACCAAACTATAATTCATCAGAAATCAGTTCTGTTTGGTACTACCAAGTTTCTTTTCAGAGGAAAAAAAAAAAATCATTGAAACAAAACAACCTGAAATCCCAACGGTTAAAAGTTTCTTGCAAATTATAAAAATAATTTATTTTTTATGGGAAATACTTATTTTCACAATAAGTTTTGTTTTTTTCAAAGTTAGTTAAAGTATCTTTCAAAACACCACAGAAGGATAATCTGGCTAGCACTACTGAGGATGCTTTTTCATAGGCACAGATGTAGGTCCACAGCTGTGAGAGAAAAAAATTGCCCTATGTCCACGAATAACTGAAAGGAGAACTTCTCAGTAACTTCTGATTCAGAAAATGTCAAGTGTATTCTTAAATGCTTTATCCATGGGATAGAAAACTATCCAGACTGAAGTGTAAACAATTCACCTTTCAAATTCCTAGCTTTAAGCTAGTAAATCTTCATTTATATCTTTGGTAGTTCACTAGGAAAGGGGTCTTATTTTTACATTAACTTTCATGATTTTCCAATATATACAGTAAAGCAGCTTGATTAACATTTTTGAGGTGGGAAATTGGAATTTGAGGAGTTATTGTTCTGGAAATCTTGAGATTTTTTGGAGCAGCACAATATTTCTCCCATCTGTTTTGCTTCCTCTGCTTGTAGTAGGGACCACGTTGCTGTGGCAACTGAGTTCCAGGATGACTCCAGAGCTGTTCGCTGGCACTGTGCAGCAGGATTACCATCCTCCTTGAAGGAGGAAGCGTTCATGGTAACACTGAGTTCCCCAAACAGAGCAACTTCCAGGTTAACCTGACTGTTTAATCACATAAGTGGTTTGATAAAGAACACAAAAGTACAAGAACTAAACTTAAGAAGAAATATGGAAAACAGACTCCAATTTAGGCTGATTGTTCAACCTGTGCTATGTCAGGAAAGAAGTTCACTTTTCTTTCTGTTTGCAGGCTTCTCTTGAACAGCTCTCAGAGTCCTTCCTTCATCAAATTACCTTCATTTTATATATATTGCCGAACAACTTATATTAACATGAAGCTTCAGGGTAAAATCCTCACCTCCCAGAAGTTAATAAGTGTTTTATCACTCAGCTTCCTAAGGCCATGATTTAATTGCTGGAAAAGGTAAGACCAGTCTACAAAATATGCAGGTGTCACCTCTGTAACTAATGTACTCTCCAAGGTAAACAAAATCCTGAAAATAACTTACTAATAATCTAACATTCCTGTAGCTCAAAAAAGGGCTTGTGTTCATTAAAATTGCATCGAGACACCACTTATCAATTTGGCAGATCTCATTATTTAGATTTTTGCCTTTAAAATCTAATCAGTATCTTCGTCCCAAATCATTTTTATGCTCCTTCCTCATTACAAAAACTGCTATTTTCAACTTAATCAGTTTCACTACACAGTTATATTTCATTAGACACTAAAAAGCTGTGAGATTGGGGTAGTCTATTAAAGAAAACATTAAACACAGAGCTTGATTTCTGAGATATAAAATGCTCTACAGGACTCCTAATGGAAGAGATTGGTGGAAACATCATCCTAACAGAAATTTAAGAACTGTACCGAGCAACATATAATTAGGCTTAAAAAGCATTGTGTTTGAAAGAATTCTCAAATACATTCAAATGGAATTATGACCAGTCTGTAATTAGAGTCACACCAGTTATTCCTGTGTACAAATCTTCTAAATCAAGAGTAGCATTTAAACCTCAGATATATTTTGACACCAAGGCTGATCATATATCAGCTTTATTGCGCTGGGCGAGGTGGGGATGAGGAAGGAGCAAACCAGAAACCCAGAAAAATTTTCAAGCATTTTTGGAGCTGACAGCCATGTCAGAGAGCATTGAACAAAATCCCACTGTTTTCATGGTTGTTTGAAGGTTATGAGTTTGCTGAGGCAAGTTGAAATTCCCCTGAAAGTCCCATGAAACAAATTTTGTGGGACCTTATAGAAGAGATATGTAACTGCATTACACAGCAAATACCTGTTACTATCTTCTGGTGCTCCTCTGACTGTATGATACACACCTAAAGATGAACACAATAATTTTGTTTAACAGCAAAAAGAAATTGGTTTATTTTTTGTTCAAAAAGTCATGCTTCAGTTCAATTCACCTATTTTAAGAGAAATAAAAACAAACAACAGGGAGGATCAATGTAAAAAAAACAAAACCCCATAATGATACTGTGAAGGAGACACTATTCAAACTGAAGTCTGTCTGAGCAGAGTGATAATGGCTCCATCAAGCTCAAGGCCTAGATTTTAGATAATAATAATGAGATGACAAATGCTCAAGTTGTAACTTCTTAAAAAGACTGATTTTCAAAAAGCAGAAGGGCTAGGTGAAAAAAGCCCAGGTTCTACAAGTTAATTTCAGCCCATGCTGCTGTTTTGAATACAGCAGGAGTTCAGGGCATTTGCCCAGCTCAGGCTCAATCTAAACTATAAATCAGGAATAGACCTGCAAGTTTGTATCAGCAAGACTGCTAATGTTTCATCTTTGGCAACCATCTTTTCTTTTCAAGGAAATAATACATTTTCCTCAATGTTACTTTATGGAAAACAGGAAAACACTAGCATTAAAATATTGCTTCCCAAGGATAAAACAAACTAGGCCATATCACTGCTTGAATACAGGTGAAAATGTGCACAATATAATATTTAGATATGCAAGAGATACTGCTGATGTGTCTGCTGCTCAGAGAAAATTTACAGCACAAGCCTTGCATGAGTCAGTGTGATGGCTGCTGTCAGCTACAAAAATCATCTGCATCCTACGCATCTACCACACAAAAAACACTCCTGCAATGATCACATTAAGGAGGCTGTGCCATTTATCAAAATAATTTTATACCTACAGCAGCCTATAGATACTAAAATATGCCCTTCCTGCTTATTTTGTACACAATGAAAAATGAGACACTTGTGGGTAAACTTGCTCATTAATTCTGACAGATAATTGAGAGTACATGCTTGATACCACAACTTAAGTATCTGAAAGCCATAGAAATATAAATGCTCTAAATGTTAGTGAAAAAGAAGGAAAGGGAGAGGAACAGAGACAGCAATTATTTGAACTACACAGAATTTTAAATGGGTAATAATTAACTCGGTGGTGACTAGCTGAGATGAGCGACAGAAAATCTCACAAACTTTCTTGAGCAGTATCTAAAAATAGGGCCAAAACAGAAGAAACACTTTTTCAGCAATTACTTCTGAGTTTCCTTCTTCCATTCTTTATTGAAAAACCAACTTCTATTTACTTTAAAAAGCTGAGGATGTTCTGCACATACACATAAAAGAATTGAAGAGTGTCTTGTACTTATTCATGACCTTGAGTAGATCAGCATTCATTAAGATGGGACAGAACTGAAGATGGGATTCCTAAAAGTTTTCTCTCAAAAAGACAATTAATCCCAGAGGTGCCTTATGTGGCTGAGATCATTCATGTCTCAGTACCTTTGTGCAACATGGATATTCCTCTCCATTTGTAGTTAAGTTCCTATGCACAGCACAGGGCACATCTTCACTTCCTGCACAGGAGCACCCTTTGAATAGCAACATATTAGAATGGCCCTTTGAGTACCAGCCAGCTGCAAGAGTAGCTTTGGCAGAACTGCCTCTTCATTCCTTAATCAGAAGAGGAAAGCAGCCCCCATCCCTCCATTTCTGGGCAAATGGGTCCCAGAGAAAAGGACAGCAGCAACAGGAAAAACCTGCTGTGATCAGACATAATCAAAGCATTTCTTAGAATAGCTTTGTGTCTAGAACTGATCCTGCTCCTCGGGAACCAAGTGGATTTGTCTCCAATTTTCCTTTGCTGTATAAAATCTATATATAATCCACTCCATATTTTCTAAGCAGCACTCATCACATTGTTCATTCAAAGGTCAGGCCAACACATATGGCATGCAATTCAGAACAGCAAATATGAAAACATTTGCCATTAGTCATTATAAACCTTAAGTATAAACATAAATAGATACCTAGAAAGGATATTTCATTTCCTCAGAAAGGAGGTGGCAGTGGATGCTCACTAGCAATGAGTTGCAGCCAGTACAATAATTTGAAAATTTATATACACAGTCAGTGCTCCAGCCAACAAATAATGTACGCAATTACTGCTCCTGTTAATGTGCCTGCATGCCTGATTTTGGGAGCAGCATGCCGAGCGCTTTCCCCTTAAGGTGGCTTAAGCAACTGGTCTGTATTTTAATGGAGAGAACCATGTGTAATGAAAGCAGAACTTCCAGGAGACAAGCCACAATTTCAGCTTGTTCTTGTTGCCAGAGTAATAATTACAGTGAAATGGAAAAAAAAAAAACAAGTACACACCTACTATTAACAGATGGCTAATAAAAATTTGGGGAGCTCTTTCAGTACAGAAATTGAATACTCTGAAAAGACACCTACATAACAAATGCTTGGACATGTTGTCTCCTTTTATAGGCTACTTAAAGATGTGCCCTCTAGCTCAGGGGCTGAACTGCTTTTTCTTTTATTAACAATTATATGCAGAAGTTTCAGAATATGTTTATACTAAATATTAAGCTTTATATAAGAACATTTCAAATATTCTCATGAAATACGGGCAGTAGATATTAACTACTAATGTGACATACTCCAACATGGTCATGAATTTTTATGTTATTGATCACAGATTTCTGGTCTATCACCTTTAAATAAAGAATAATCTTGATGAAATTAGGAGTTTACAATATATATCGTAACCTTGGTCCACAGAGATTTACTCATGCCTGCAAACATCTGCTCTGTTTTGTACTTCCATTTGAAGACAAGAACAAATATTTCCATTTGCTCAAAAATGCTGACAGGTGAATCAATGTTTCAATATTCAAGTAGGTCAGCCCATGTTGCATTATTCAGTGTAGCAACATGACACTTCTCAATAAAATATGGTGTAAAACAGATTTGAAGTGATACAAGCAAATATCTGTTCTTCTTGCAGAAGAAAAGCTGCTTTAATTTGAAATTTTCCCTCCTTCGTCTGTAAGAAGAATGTGAAATATTACAAATTAATTACTTTTGCCTGCCTATCTTCTTCCTCACAGTTGATAGCAGGGCAAACACAAGAAATAAAGAGAAGCATATCTGTACCCAGGCAGCACAAGCGACAGCAGATTTAAAGAGACATAATCAGCTTCAAACATTGTCAAGTAGAAGCAAAAAGAATAAAAGTATTTCAGGTACCACAAACTGCCTGGAGTCTCCCCTATCAATTTAGAGAGGCAAACCCAAGCCATTTTCTGGTTCTTAGAATGCTTTTTTTTTACCCTGCTTGTGTTTGAAAAGTCATGCCCTTAAGGGAAATGCAGTTTCAATGTTTCACATTATCTGTACACTGAAACACTTGTCAGTGGGGGAAGTAAACAAAGCAAAGCTGGCACCTCTCACCTGCCTCATTTGCAGTAATTCTATGTAGCACTTTTAGTAATAGGAAGCTGGATATTCTCAGGAAGTGTTTATCAAACAAATACTTGTCCCTGAATATAACAAAGAGAAATCAAAAGCATATTCCTACAAAAAATCAATAACGTGATTTACACTGCAAAATACCCTTATATTCTCTTTTATATTCTGATATGTTATTCTGTCACAGATTTCTGACACCAAATATCTACCATAGAGTTTCCTACATGGAAAGAAAAGATATTTTTAAGATTGCAAACACAGACCCTGTGTAGTTCCTTAGACCATGTGCTAAGGTGTACTTTTCTGGAAAGAGAAGAGCCAAATACTCTTCCAAGAAAAAAATGAGCAAATTCAGTGTATAATTAAAATGCAACACTGTAATTTTCAAAAAAAAAAAGAAAAGAAAAAAAAAAAGAAAAAACAAGGACATCTTAATGTTTTATGAATTATCCAATTGTTTATTAATTAAATAACTGAGCAAGGTATTTGTACACAGTCTTAAACATTAATTTATGGAGTAACCATCCTGAAATGCCATTTTTTGGCATTGAGGAGGATAGGCTTCACAACTTTAAGTCTGTTCATTCATCTTTATGTGCAAGCAATCTGGTTTTTCAACAAAATCTACACACATGCTTAAAGCTAAATATACCTGAAAATATCCTTGCAGATGGAACAGACCGTAATCATAGTTGCAGTGGATATGATTGAAGAAAAACTTAACAGCCTCTTAAAGCAATATTTGTATTAGAAATCAGTGTAGATTTGTCCAAGAATGGAGAAAGAAAATCTAAGTCTTTTATTGTATTATATATTACCTCCCTGTTAGCAGCATGTTCCTCGGTGGTGGTTTTACTTGCCTCTGACCCCTAACAGATGTGATACAATAGATTCAGCTCTTCCCTGCCACGCTTCGTAAAACCTCCAAAATGACAAATGGATCAGAAAGGACTCAAGAGAAGAGGGAGGGCTGAGACATTACGGGTAAAACAATGGTCACATAAGCCCACCAGTATGTAAACTGATTTGTTTATTAAAAAACCAATGAACCAACAAACCAACCAATCCCCCCCAACCCCCAAACTGATTACAATAATAAGGTCATTCCAATCAACACTTCTGTCAAATACTTACCTACACGAATCACCAAGACATGTTAACTCTGATCACATTTTGTATTAGCCACACTATGATCATTCTTTTAAAATTTCTGATCAACTGCATCTTAGTAGATTTAGCATATATACAGGCTTCATGGCTCTATTTGCTCCCATCATTGTATTGATCAAGTAGTTGCTCTTACTAATTTTTTTAAGCAGTCTGTTGTTTCTCTCTTTCCTTTAGGTCAGTTATCTCAGTAATTTAGAGACTCAAAACGCTGTATATGGCCATCACGTTGTCACACAGCACCAAACTGGGAGCATTTAAAACACCCCTGACAGGTCTCACTTCCATCCAGGTGATTCTAATTATGTTACTGAGACAAATTTCCCCGGTACTACCATCCAAAAGCATGGATGAAAGGTTCAGAAGCAGATTTTCCAGGTAGGAGTTGGCAGTGCCTGCACTGGAAAAGAAAAATAGCATTTGTGTGAGGTTTTTCACTTAGGTTTTGTTAATTTTTTCCCCCACACAGTTTCCTTCACTAATGGCAGTAGAAGGGATGGCATAGGAAGAAAGAAAACATATGATAAGATGACACATCAGTTACTAATTTTAATTTGTTTGTTTTTGTTATGTCTTTAGAACACCAAAAAAAAAATTGTTCTTCCTATTGAAGTGTGATTCTCCACAGAAAACTGACTAAACAGTGACACCATAGGGTGCCTTGCCTATTCATGCTAATTGATTTTCACCTAAAAATATGTAGCATGTTAAACATTTCAACTGCTACCCCCTCCAGAAAGATTGAACAGCAGCGTATATTGGACACACCAGGCAATGACATTTTTATAGGCACTTAATATTTTTGTGGACCTGTGACAACAGGTCCCTATACACAGCAACTCCACGCTCACATTCCTACATTTTCCATAACATTGAATAAGAACTGTTCTATTGCTTTCCCAGTCAATACTTCCCAAAACGGCAAAATAGTGCTGAATGCAAATTAAGCTGAGGAAGCTGAAACGGATCTAAGTTCAGAGATAGCAAAGTTGTAAAGTGATCATTAAAATGCTGGTGACAGAGACAGGCAGACAGAGACACGTTTGTTTTCCTGCATGGTTTCTTTCCTTTTTTTTTTCTATTTTAAAGCACAAATTATTTGCATTCGTTTTAGGGCGAAAAAACCCAATCAAGTTAAAAGTGCTGTTTTAAGAACAGACATTAAAAGATACTTCTGGAAATGGAGACGGAAGTACAGATTAAGTTCTATATTTTTAAAACAGCTTTGATAGCTACATTTATGTCCAACCCATTAATTTCAATGTCTGTTATAATTATAGCTTGATGATGTCTCCAGAAGAATTTATGAGTCCAGAATCAGATTAATGTTTATTACTTTGATTATAATCATATGGATGGATCCCAAATCAAGGCTTACGGCCACTTTTTTTTTTTTTTTTTTTTGAAATATAGACAAGCATTTCTCTCACTGTTACTGATCAATATTTTTTCCATTTCAATGGAATTTTCAGTTCTCATTTGCTTCAGTGATAATAATATGTGGTTTTTCACAGGCTCAACATCCTTCATAGACACTTCAAGTGGTATGTCTTATCCAATTGTCACTTTAACCAGCTGGACAATTTTTTCAAACTACTTCAAGTTCAGTGGGTCCCTGCAGTGACCTCCGCACGTCTGAGCCTGCCCTGCTGAAGCGAATGGGAAGCTTGGGACTGACTTCAGTGGACCTCTGACTCCACACGCTGTTCTAGAGGCCAGGAAAGCTAAAGCCGAGATTTGAACCAATAAATCCAAACAAATTCATGAAATCATCAGGTCCAGTTGAGCACCTGCCTCTAAGGATCAGAGAAGTTATCCCTGCTCTAAGTACACGTCAAGAAGTATGAATACAAGCTTTGTTTGCATCTGGGCACCTCAGCTGCAGCACCTAAACTGTGAGAAAAGTAAAATACATTCAAAATGCCACCAATGAATACACCAACATGGGAATAAATGATGACATTGATGCTACACGGTGCCTTCCAAAGTTAAAATGTCCTTCTTTGTGGCTAGCTGTTTGGACATTCTCAACTTTGAAAGCCAAATATGAGATAGATCAGCTCACTGAAACCAGAAGCACTGAGGAGGTCACAAGCTGGGTATCCCAAAATGACAAGCACTCAAAATACCTTTTTGAAATGGACATCATTGTGTTTTAGGTGAGGAACAGAAAGAGAAATTACTATTGCAGAAAGTTGCATTAACTCCTTTATAAATGAGGTTCATTCAGGGCTGAAAAAAACCTTATATTCCCTAAGGAAATGAATTTAGCACACTCGTCATGTTCTGTCCAGAAGGACCTATTTGTTTTGGGTGCCTGTCTGCAGACACAATGCCATAGGTTATTATTTGTTTTGTAAAAAAACCCTTAACTGTGTTTTTCTGAAACCTGTGTCTCTTTATATTTCCCAGGGTGACACAGTATTCTGTGAGAGACATCATGTCTGATTACATCAGTCAGACTGCATTAAGCTGCGTCAGTAATGACTGCCAAAGTGACTGATATAACTGGATGTGACACACCATCACTCTGTTTCCTCGTCTGTGAAATATGAGATGGATTTGGGGGCAAGAGGAAAAGGAAAATCACAAAAATTTCATACCTACAGAAAATGAATTTAAAGAAACCTGTTCCTGTGCTTCCTTTCAAAAACAAAATTGATTGAAAATCTTTTATTATTTTAGGGACTAAAATAGTGAGGCTTAAGATATCTCTGCAGTCAGCTGTGCAGATGCATATCTTTTCAGAGGAAAATCATGAAAACTACGGGATGGAACTTAGAGAGTTTTACATGTAAGGAAGAACTGCTTATTTGAAAACCTTCATGGCCACCCCTTTGACACTTCTAGAAGAATGCTCTCTTATTAATTTCATATATGTGAAACCAACAGGTAAAACAAAGCAGTTTAACATTTCAAAACTTCTGGAAAACTGAAAATTTGGTGAACCTAAAAGGCTTCTGGTTACTGCTTTATGATTAAGTATTTTAACACTATTAACATGCCAGTCATTAACAAATTTCTAAGAACTCTTCTTGTGGCCAGCTGATTCTTTTGGCGCTGGCTCAGGACCATCACAGGCTATTGACAGGGGATTAGGATTCGAGCATGCCCAGGCTGCAGAGCAGGGGCCAGAAAACCTCCAGTACCAGACCTTTTAAAAGCCTTTCAGTACTAAAGTAAGCTCACAAACAAAATTTAAGCTATCCTCATCAATGCCAATATTACAGAAGCCAGTACATTATTTGCCATGGATACATCCTCCCTAACCCTCAAAAACTAAGCAGTCATGAGAATCCAAAACAAATCAAAGCCTGGAAAGCAGCTAGAATAATAAGACTTTCATATGGTGCACAGCAGAAAAAATCAGCCTCTTTCAAAGCAGATCACTTTCTAAAATCCCATGTGAAACTAAGGCGCAAAAATTATGAGTAATAACAAGCAGTTCAGGGACATTTATCCTTTTAACTTCCTACAATATTTTTTTTCCTCTAGCCAGTTAGGGAATTCTCACAGCCAAATTCTCAGGAAGGCTGTATGAACTGCCACACTGCTCCTTCCAGCACAGAACATTCAACATGAATTGGCAGAGATGCATCTTGAGCAACAAGATGAATCAGTGGCTCTTCATCTTCTATCATCTTTGCCTCTCAGCTGAAATTACATGAGGTGTGTTCAAGTCCTTTGTACCACCAACATCGGAAAATGGAATTACCAAACATTTTGTATGGGCTGACACCCACCTGATCATAAGAACTAAATAGTGTCATACTGCTGTTGAAAAGTAAATCACACATACCCAAACATAATCAGGCATCAGTTGGCATACTTATGCATGTAACAACATGTATTACTCATTGCTTATTATTATGTATTGATTTTCTATTTTTTTTTTTAAGTACTAAGACTCAGCACTTCTGAGTTTGATACTACCCAGTGCATGGGAAACAGAGTACAGCACTGCCAGGTAAATTACCCTCTATTAATTATAAAGTCCATTACAAGCAGCAGGAATTACATACCATGTAATTCTGGGGAAATACAGTCTTTTTTTTCTTTTTTCTCTTTTTTTTTTTTTTTCCTTTTTTTCCAGTTGCCTCAACAGTTCTGAACATCATGACCTAAGAGAACAATATATCAGCAGCCATGATGTGGGGTAGAGAAAATCTGCCTTGCAGGGGCTGGAGGAAGATAAAGTCACACGTGCAGCAAACAGAGTAACACAGCGAAATGCAGGACATGTTCAAAGCACACACAGACACAGCGATTTGCAGTGCCCAGCCCGACAGCACTCTCTGCTCAGCCCTGGATCCTCAGCTGCAGGCTGGATTTGCCCGAAAGCCCATAAGCTCATATGGCCTATGATTTGCAGGGACAGGGAGAGGATTGTTTGAGTTAAAGAGATCTTTGCTCTGTTTACAGCAAAACAGCCGACAAGACTTTTGCCCTGTATACAAATGACTGTGTGCAGGTCCTTAAGCAGCTTTGTGGTTCAGTGGGACCTTGACCGTATATAAGCAATGGATAAAAATAATCTTTTGAGTTCATTTGCTGCAGAAATAAAATAGACTGAAATATGTTTTTATATGTGCACAAAAATAAATTTCTAATATGTTTTTATATGTGCACAAAAATAAATTTCTAAAAAAAAATTCATTTATATTAAAGCATCCTGTTTTTAAAAAGGTTTTCATATTTACACACAGAGAAATACCTCTCCCAGACTGCATACAAGGCATTTAACTACCTTGATCACTCCGACATTTCACCTCAAAGACTAGTATACGACAAGCAGGGGAAAAATAATTGGACAGGTAATGTTTAGAGTCACACAGGTACATTTGAAGGTCCATCCGTCCATTTCTAAATGTATCCAAGTGTTCTGATAAAAATCAGCCTCAATGTGAAATAGAAAAAGAATGCATTTTTGCTTGATTTCAGCCTTATCTCTGAAGGTCATCTCTCCCCTGCCAACGCATTTTGCTTACAACAGAAAACAGACCATATTTTCCATGATGTTTCCTCACTAAATTGCAGGAGTCAAATAATTTGTGTGTCCATTTTCCACAAAAAGTTTTCTGAGCCTAGAGCTCTGTACAAGAGAGTATGTATAAATTAATCATCTTCAGAGAGAAATCATGCGAATATTGAAACTGGGAACTCTATATGCAAACTTCAGCATTAAAGAGCTGAACAGAATGCCAAAGCATAAGCCCACTGGTGGAAATACGATTTCCCACAAATATCTTTATCTCTCATGCAGAAATGTTGCATTTACCTCTTCTCCAACTTACAGGCCATTGAACAGAAATGGAGTTACAAGATATTGCTCGCTGGACTTGTGGCAGGGAAGAAATCAGTGATATTTCTAAATTTATCTGAACAAACTTGAATTGCAATTTCTAATTCTAATTCTGCTTTTTAAATTCACAACCAGTCTTGGAGAAATAGAGTTTTTAGGTCTGTTTGAATATCTAGTTCCTGTGACACTCAAACACCATTTCTAGGCCATAGGAATCCTTGATGTTTTCAAGAGCAATTTCCTGTCCAGAGTCAACTTTAGTATCCTTTGCTAACCCTAATCCTAACCCAAAGGCATCTCACCTGGTTTTATGCAGAGGCTGCTGTATCAGAGAGCACGTGTACATCCTAACAAACATAAACCTACAGCAATGCTTGGAGCATTGATTAACAGTCTCCTTTCTGGTGATGTGTTAGCTGAGCCAGCCATGCTTGGTTCCAGGCACTCCCAGTTTCCAAACACTGAATTAGATTTCAAACACTTCCAGCAGCAGTCAAATAGGAAATGCTGATGAGATGTTTCTATGAGTATCTCTAATTTGCTACAGGTCCAGAGTGTTCTTGACCACACACAGAGCACAAAAGAAGCTATCAACTCTATCCAGAGCACATGATGATCTAAAAAGAGTTTTAAACATATTAAACAGTAGACCAGAACTTATTCTCTAGAACTGCACATGCTAAAAAGCTAACTCTTTTCACCTAAGAGTGTACTATAAATGAAATAGTGAAAAGTTAATGACACCTTGTTGTCCAACTACGAGCAGCGAACACCAACACAGCTGAGATGTTTGCCTGGAAGCTCTCTTTTAACCCAGATGACAGCAATAGAAAAAATATATTCAAGAGCTTGGCATCTGAGTCTTGCAGCTGTCAGAGCACAGAGTGGCCACAGGTGCTACTCCCAACCATGAAATCCACTAGGGAGGGAGAAGGCAAATGAGAGTACAAATGCTACCAGCAAAACAGGGAGTAAAGGGCAGACATAAAATCCCCTTCAACTGCCAGTACAGTGGTACAGATGCCTTCTGACTGTATTTACATGGTGACACAGAAACAGCAATCAAACTGGTAATCTTAATGTCTTAAGCATTTGCCTTTGATGTAGGCAAATCAGCATTTGCTAGAGAGTCTCAAAAAATAGTAGGCATGGAGGTGTAAAAATTACAAATAAATAAATAAATATAGTCAAAATAAATATATATATATATGTCAGAGCATTAAATGACTGAGGGGAGAACACAGCAGTTTGGTTCTTTCTTCAATGATTGCTCAGTGATGTGGAGATGTACCCATTTCTATTTATTTTTTCTCTTGCTCTGTTTAGGCCTTCTCCTTTCACCCCTGTGGTCAGCTGTCATTTCTCATTATATGAGTCACCCACGCAAGATGCTGCTTCTGAGTGTCACCCTTACAGCTGTGCTCATGTCCTTCATAGTGCTACATAAATAGCTCCATGAAAACCAGTACTGTTAGAGGTGACTCTGAAATGGCCAAGGAACTCACATCAACTTTCCATAGTTACAAAATTAGGGTAATGGATCATTTGCAGCATTCATAACAGAAGAAATGTCACTCCCAGTGAATCCAAGGAAAGTAATTCCCTCCCTTTTCCTTTCCTCCCTGTTGCTCTCAGCTATGAAGGCATGGCGAC
>VZTG01006789.1:0-254498 GCA_013397845.1 Melanocharis versteri
TTTCAAATGGACTTTCAGGACTGTGCAGGTTTCTTCAACAGCTTCGTCTTCAGCATTTCCTGTACTCACCCAAATTGCCTTATCTTGCTCAAATGATGCAGTTGTCTGCATTAAGGTAATAGATAAAACAGATGCCAAGAAAGAGAATATCTACAAATACAAGAAAAAATTCCTTTCCCTTGTTTCTTGAAGTCATCTCATTTGTGTGTATTGTGTTTCTGGGTATCATTAGAACACCCCAATGTATTCAAACCTCTAACTCATGAGACTGTAGTGAGTAAAATCCTTCGTATTTTCTTCTTTTTTAACACACTGATACCGAAGATGATTTTGTTAGTTTGTTTTATCAAGAGCAAGTAATACTTTACAAACTCTCCAGACAGATGGTTTGCATTTGCTTCACTTCCCCACATCTCTCTTCAACCTGACATGCATGGCTTCACTAGGCACCCCAGGAGGGTCTAGCAGTCAAAACAAGGTGTTTAACAAGAGTTTCCTCGTTGTGCAGTGATTAGATCCCTTTCCCTTATGACTTCCAAATATGATCAAGTTTGAGTTGGATTTTTGATAGCCAATGACTACAGGGAGATGACTGAAATAGAAGGGTCACTATGTCCCCGGAGCATGTTCAAAAGAATGACTCAAAAGCATGTTTAAAACACAGGTTCCTGAGATGGTAAGGACCATGATGCCTGTGTCTTTTATGAAATTTGGCTTGTTTGACCAAGCAATGTGAAGACTAAGTAAAAAATACTTGCTCATTACAGTTTCTTTCAAGAAGACTGCAAAAAAGAGATATTAGTAATATAGAACAATATTGGTCATAGAAAAAAAAAAGGCAAAATGGCAAGAAAAAATTAAAACTATAAACTAGATGAAAGCTCTAAAAATTGGTCATGTTCTGTGACACCCTTTCACAAGCACATGCAAAGAAAATGTTTATAACTAATTTGGGGCAGGAGATAGGAGAATATATCAGAAGAAATCTTCCATCTGGTACTTGAGCATAGCAAGAAACTCGTATCAAATATGTTTTTTCCAGACCTCCATATGGGACATGCTTTCCTCGAGTCATTTCAGAAGCAATTTAATTCAAACCCACTCCCCAAGACTCTGTCTCTCAGCAGGATGCACACGTCCAATGGGTGCTACAGCATTGGCCATAGGTTAGGCTACACTGCATCATATGGAGCACCACAAAAGGCTTGATTTCTTTCTCTATATTTTTCCCAGAGGAAATGGAGATTCCGCCAAGTGCAAATGGATATCTAGTTCAGAGCAGGGCTCCTTGGCACCTGTGTTCCTATCTCCAAAACACTGGCAGCTTCAAAGGAAGTTTCTTGGAGCCCTGTAAATTAAAACTGGAAAAATATAGGGGCAACTTCTGGCCAAGCCTTCATTAATGAGAGGTGTTATGCCCTAAAGCACAAGGATTGATATCCTAAGACTTTCTTTTCCCACCTTATAGATGCACAATGAAGGGTCTATAAGTTGTCAAAATGCTACTGTTCTTCCTATCAAATTGTTCTCATGGGCAGCGTCTAACGTCAACAAGCTCCAGTGACAAATTATGTTCTAGGGGAAGAACAAGTATAAAAAAGATTTCCTTTTGCCAGATATAATTTTAAATGCAGCCCACGCTTCAATCCCCTCCCTGAAAAATTGCTTTTGTTGAGGTGTTAATTAAAGCCATCCACCACACGTTTATGGGACAAGTAGGTTTTAAATCAGCCAGAGAAAACGACTTATTGTTATTAAACCCATAGGTTATAGCACGCCTAAAATGTTCATAGTCCTAAACCCACTGCAATCTCTGTTTCAGGGGATCCTAATAAAAAAAACCCCAAACATTTGGATACCATTACAGTTTGTAAATAACACTAATCCCTTCGGCTGTTGCAGGTTGCCTATAGGCCTTTCTCATTTTCATACAAAAGTATTGAAATCAATAATACCTGTTACCCAACAACATTTCCATAATTTCTAGGAAATGCTTTGATTGTTTCCTTTATTCTTTTAAAAACCTGCATGCCAAAACTACCTGGACATGCTTTCTATGTTGATTATTGCTTTAAAAGACTCATCCAAATCCTATGTAAACAGTAGCTTCTCTAGTGGTTGAATCAGACCCAAAAAACACTTATTATGTGCACAAAAACGGTGATGTCTAGGGTATCTTTCTAGACAAAAAGAGAAGAGAGGTGCCTGGCTCTAAACGAAGTGCTAAATGGCATGGACAGGGCCCTCAATTCCCTTCTGAAATACTTTATGGATTATAAAGGTGGTAAGGAACAGGGAAGTGAATAGTGGGATGCACGAAGCCAGTGGCTGAGTAGTTTGTGGCCTTCTATCTCAGACTTGTGCCCTAACAATTTATATGTCACTGAGACATAAGTAACCCATCCTGCCTTTGCTTCAGCATTGTGAACTCTCTGCAAGCCATGTCCTGCTTGGGAGATACAAAGGAACAGGAGAGGAGCCAGAGTGAGAGGCAGGAGACATTGGGAGGAAAGTGGAGCACATAGCAAAGTGTTCACTGAAACTAAGGGATTGAAAGGGAGGGAAAATTTATCCTTAATTTCATGTGGAAAAATGCAAATGGTGAGACAAGTTAGCCTGCAAAATAATGTGCCAGGAAAAGTGATGGGGGCATCAGAGCTTGAGACATTTAAATTACTTTGGATAAAGCACTGGGGTATGGAATATAAAGAGCAGCCTCAAGTGTGCTGCATATAAGTTAACAGCTCATTTCCCTCTCCTCAGGGCCTAGATCCTCACTGCCCAAGGACAGACAGGTCCCTCCAGCCCCAGGACGCTGAGTTTCCAGTGCTGTGCTCTTCCCTGACATAGCCATGGGGCTGCGGGCAGACAGGGAGGATGGACAGAGGGACAGACTTGTGCTGCTGATTTACCTTTAAAGAGTGGGCTCCTACCCCAGCAATGGCTACTGCATGCACCTAAAGATCTGGACAGCAGTGCCACTGTTGTGGCACTGGGGGGGGGCCTGGGGGCCCCTGTCTTGTCCCTATATGGGCAATTACACCTCTTCTGACTCACATCTGGCTCCCTATCACAAGGGTTTCTCTGAGCCCCGCACCCTCCGCTCTGTCCAGGACAGACCTCAGCCATGGGAACCACCAACACGCACAGAGCATCTGTCCTGTGGGTCCCTCTCCTTCCCAGGAAGGGCAGGAGAGCCTACCCCTGGAGAATGGCAGCTGTCTGCTCGTGAGTGAATGAGCCAATGAAAATCCATAAGAAGAGAATGAGAGCAAGCTCTCAAGCTCTGGCTATAACCAGTCCCTACGGTTCATGTCTTTGGTGATTTGCAATGTGCTACAGAGACTGCTGTTTCTCCTGTCATCCCAAGGGCCACTGGTGCTACAAGAGGATGCCAGGCCCATTGCTTTCTCTACCTCAAGACTTTAAACCAAATCCCACTGGTCACAGACTCCTCAGACTCCAGGTGACTCCAATGCGAGATACACTTGTTTCTTCACTGCAAAATCTTGCTTGCTGGTAGGCAGTAGCGGTCATGGTAGGTACTGTAACACATTACAAGATATCTGCGTAATCCGCAGGTATAATTCTAAGCTACAAATAGTTACAGATGCTTTCAGGACTCCATTAAAGCTTTATCCATCCCATTTTATTCTCAGCTTCTGTCTGCTAACAGCCTATTGGAGTTTCTATCCATTACTTCTCACTTTGCAGGAAGAGAGTGGTACACTAGAAAATTAATAAATGGCTTCAAAAAACCTGTTTTCCTATTCTTCCCCAGGAAAATAAAAGCAGAGCAAGAAACAGACCACAACCTCCATAACTGCAGTATATTACAATTGCTAGTAAATGTTCAGATGGCAAGAGAAGGTAAATTAAGGTGATATGTGAAGTGCACACCCCAGCCCATTTTTGAGTTAAATGCGAATTGGGATGAATGCAGTTGATCATATGGCTATTTGCTGATTAGAATAAAATGTCTTGTGGTAATATTGAGCTGAGGGAACCCCCTGTGGGAGTCCTTACACACCAGGCAGACAGACCTGCTAAATCTGCAAAGACTGAGGAAGCCAAGCCAGCATTTCATAGAAAAGGAGTACTCCCATTCATTTTGTGGGATGTCTTCAAACCTCCTTTGCAGGAGCAGATACTAGTAGGACTAATGAGCTTAGGAACTTGTTACTCCTTTGTTTAAAAGGGACCTGATGGTCAAGTTGCCTCAGTTTGAGTCCCTAAACATGGGGAGCAATCCTTTTCAAGGTTGTATTCACACAGACTCTGAGTTGGTCTGTTTGAATGGCATGCATTAATGCAAGCATATGGGCACCTCAAGACATCTTTGCTTTCGCCAGTACAGGAAAACAGAGCTCTTGACAGAATATGTGTTTTTATGCATTTGGCTTCCTCACTTTCCTAGCCATCAGAATGTGTGCCATGAACATTTTCTCAATATTACATGAGATTCTGCAAAGGATCAAGGTATGTGCTCCGTTCTCAACAGAGGTGTACAACTGTTCTTTCAACTGACCTTCTCTGCTCAAATCTCCTCAGGCATGGATGGTCAGGGAGCACTTTTAACCTCCAAGCCCTACAGCCACAGCATTCCCTGACAAGCCTCATCTTAGCAAGCAGTAAAAATCTCTCAGTATCGGATTCATTGTTTGGTTTCTTCTGTGTCCCCCAAGAATCCAGATTTAAAAGAATGGTTCCACTTGAGCTGAGGTATTTAATTTTCAAGGGGGCTTCATTTTAATGGATGGCTATCAAAGTTTATCATCCTCACTGCTAGCCTAGTACTAGCCCTGCTCTAGCAAGATAAAAGTCTTGTTTTGGCTCGATTGGAAGGTAAATGAAAGAAAAAGAAAGAAAAAAATTTGAATGCTCCACATTCCCTTACAGAGAGTTCCCACTATCTAAGAGAATTCATAAACTGTGTCCAGAATCATTCTCCAAATTGCCACACAGTGCTTCAAAGCTCTTTGCAGCAATTAAAGTACTGATTCAATATAAGATATTGGAAAATTTATTTTAATATGCTCTTTTGGGGAATAGTCCATGATTCCCAGCACCTCCATGGAAACATTATATTCTGAACTATTATTATTTGATAAGCCTTGAAAAGGTGCTGCTCTTGGAGGTGGGGCTTTTTGCACTAGACAGATAGAGAGATATACTACAGAATCCTGCTGACTGAAACCTTGTATCTCTCAGTTGCTTTGAAACACAGGCAAATTCAAATCCGTATTCACTGCTTCTGCAGAATGGCAGGAACTAAGTTTGATGTGGTGCATCAATTGCCAGCAATGCACAAGGAGATCTGGATATCCTGGATCCCACATCCGATGAACTCAAATAATGTCCCTTTCCTACGCGCATTATCAGCCCCTTACATCTTGCATTATTTATTTTGTGCGAACTGCCATCTTCTTCCATATCTCTTGCACACATTTTAAACTAAGCAATCCTTTTTTTCTACTCAAGAAGCCTGAGCACACATCCAGTCAGCAGCAGCTCATGGTGTATGATTTCGCAGCCCTTGAGCTTTGTGGGTCCAGTGGTATCTGATATTAATGGACAAATATTGTAATTTCTAGGTGGTTTCTACAGGGTTTCATCAACATCAAATGACCTTGCAGCCCATCTCCCTAGCTGAACTCCACTGAAGAGCAGTGCTGCATGCACACTGGCAATAAGAGTTGAAGATATCATATGACTGATTTCAACTCATAACTCTGCTGATAGGTTTTAGGAGGTTTCTTCTCTGGTTTTGGTCACACCCATTCTCAGTAACTGATTAATTTTCTGTTGGATGCCATGCCTTGGAGATTGGTTAGCTGCTGTTGAGTGGCAGGTCATTAATCACAGGACAAAGCCAATGCTATTATAGAGGAAATTTATACATTGTGTTTGGATGCAGAATAAAATCCTATTCCTCCAATGACTGCACCTGAATCTGTCATATCATCAATAATTATAGACTTCTGAAATGTCACTCATTGCAACAGGATTCCCTTGAGGAAGAAAAGCAGGAAGGGAAAGGGACTTAATACTGCTTTTTCAAAATTATGTTTTTTACTTTTTTTTCTGTCAGGGTTTCTTGTTCCTGTTTCCACAGTGCCACTAACACACCTCCCACCAATTGTTGGAATTATCTCTGTTCCTCGCTTTATTACATCTCAGGCAGCTGACATGGGAAAAGCTGGCTCTGTAATGTCTGATATTGTGTGTGAAAAGCAAAAACAGAAAGAAAAGCACTGAGCTTCTGAGAAGTAAAGTAGCTCTTGACCCCACATGTTCACTGATCTGTTTGGGTCACACATTTGATTGGGTCAAGGAGTGTAGGGAGGCAAAAAGGTTCACTCAGCAGTTTAATGTTTATTTGGGGCAGATGCCTTCTTTTTGTTTTTATCTCCAAAAACGGCAGGAAGGCAGCCCTCAAGATTGGATTTTTCCATTTGTCTGCAATATGGTGTAAGAAATGCTGCAAAGGGCTGACACTGGGTGGAACCAAGCAGAGAAGAAACTTGCACCAGACGTTACACGCCAGCCTACCGTGGGACACAGAGTTTAACAGGTGAATTTAAACCCTCCTACCTTTTCACTTGAAAAGGGAAACCACAGTTTCTGACCCTAGAAGGTCTTGTAGCTCTGTGAGCTGCTTCAGGGCTTTGCATCAGAGCCACGTGTGAACATATTGGGCTATGAACTCCATGAGAACGCAGCCACTTCTCAACAGCTGAGCTGCAACAAGACCAAGTGAAAAAGGCATAAAGGGAAAGTGTAGGTCTGGGAAATGCTGCCAAGACCCCAGAGAATGTTAATCATAGCTCTGAAGGACAGTGCTCAGACTGAAGTGATTACAGGATACAATAGGGAATCAGAAATTAATGAAATAATTATTTTTCTAGAAGTCTTCTTCCCTCTTTTCTTTTTTTTTAAGCTTTGAAGAAGTTATTTAATATCAATGCAAAATAAATTTAGGGGAAAAAGTTTTAGCATTAAATTAACTTTTCATTGCATGTTAGCATTTTTAATCCAGCAGACAAAAAAAATCATTATTTTCTTAAATTTAATTAATTTACTAAACTCCTCACAGTTCATTGAATTCAATCCTGTATCTGCGATCTTTCTAGGTCCATTAAGCTCCTGGGGTTCAACTTCCTCTCTTCTAACTCATAAAAATCTCATCAAAATGGAAATAAAATGCAATTTTGAACTTGCTAATGAAGGGAAAAAATGTTAACTTTCCAGTGCTGTTGAATTAATGGATTATCTTTGCCAGCCCATTTTAAAGGAGAAAACTTTCACACTGGGGCAAACTTATGAAAGTGGGAATAATTGCACAAAGAGGCATTAGCTATGCTGGTATTTTTCACTGCTTTACTCTGCCACTACCCAAGATATTACTACATTAAGATTTCTTTCCCCTGAGCTTGCTTTGTCTTCTACCCAAGTAAGATGGATACGAAAGTTCTTACAGCATATCACATATTGTTATTAACTGCAGAAATAGTCCTAGATATCAAATGCTCATTATGACTTCAAGAAAGCACAGAAGCACCTGCAAAATTTTAAGTCTGGGGAGTAATAATAGGTTATTGGTTTGGAGTAGGGAGTTTTGAGGGATGGAAAGTAAGAGTGGGTTTTAATTACTCAAAACAGGGAGAGGGGGAGGAGGTGGGGAGGCCTCTGGTTTTGGTATTTTTGCAGGTCAGGTGATGTTGTTTCACTAGGTAACATTGAAGTTTGCTTCCTATGTAGTCTTGCATTTTCAAGTTGGTGGTATCTTCTTCTGATCTTAAACCAGGGGAGAGTAACAAACAGTTGGAGACTGCTGAGTTCCACTCCTGAAAAATACACTTCCCAGTGCCATAGGAAACAGTTTGGCGTTCTTCTAAATACCAAGTATATAAAAGAGAACTCATGTCCAGATATTATAAAACTAGTCATGTTTTTCCAGTAATTAGTTTTTTTAATTGACTCTCCTAACACATTTTTTACCCTAGCCTGTCATGTTTTTACCTGTCCTCGAAAAACAATTTGCATGTATTATTTGCATTTTTGTCCTTTCCCATTATTTTGTACTGTTTTGCCTCCTTTTAATAATAATATTTTTCAAGATAATTTTCCATAAGAAGTAGCTGTAAAAAAGAAGACCTTGGAAAACAATGAAAAAATATTCTTTAAGTCTGAAGTAGAAAAAGGATATGAAAGAATTGAGAAAAGTATTGAAAACAGAAAAAATTAAAAGTGACATGCTTATCACTGTGAAATGGAAACTAATTCAGAATTCCACAAGGAAAAGAAAAGGCAATTTCTCAAATATTTCTAACAAAGTGCAACATGCATTTATAAATAGATGTATATAGCTCAAGAAATAACTGCTCATTTTATTAATTTTACTCTCATTACTATCATGATTATTATTACATACACAAGTGTATCATGCTCATGAACCAAGCCAGACTAGGTTAATGCCTGTGCAAATCATGTGCCAGCAGTGACCACGTAAAAGACTTTTTCATATTAATAGCACTCAATTACCATCCTCTAAACACAAAACCTGAAGGACAGATGAGAATTTCTTTAGGGAAAACACTGGTTATCTCTCAGATAGACAAGGATATGTTCCCCCTCCTGGAGAAATCATACATGGCTGGATGAGGGCTTGGTAGCTTGTGGATGCTCTTCTCCGAAAGAATGTGCCTTTATTCAGTTCTCAAATGGAGAGATTTAAATTTTCTGTACATTGAATACAGACAATCAACGCTTCTTTTTATGAAAGACCTTCAAATTCTCTCCCTACTCTGCCAATATTTCCCTACTGCCCATCAGACCACATGAGTTTACCCAGTTCTTTGAGATCTCAGTAAGGAAAAACCATCATCCTTCCACACAATTGTTTTCAGGGCATAACTACTATCCAGCTACAAGGTTTTTCTTAGTGTCTAATGTAACACTACACATCACACCTCTTGCTATACTTTAAGGCCATTACTTCTAGTCCCTTTCACAATGAATGAACAGAGCAATTTTCTCCCTTCTGCCTTGAAGCAGACTGCTAGATGGATGCCTGCCTTTGGCTATCTCTTCCCTAGGCAATTCACATTCAGTTTCTTTCAACATTCCTGGCAGCAGCCTTCAGGTTTTCAACTCTTTCTAAGCTCTCAACATCTGCACCACCTGAAATACAGTGATAAGACTCACATTCCGGCACCCCAGAAAGCCTCTACTGAGTCCTGAGAGTGGTTATCTCAAACAGCCTGCAAGAACACTTCCTAGTTTATATCCTGGAAAAAGATCTGCATTATTTGCGTGGACTAAAACTGCTTGATTTGTTATCCTACTCCCACTGTTCTCCTCACTAAAATACTACCTGGCTCACGTTTCTTCTCTCTATATATATATATATACTGTAAATTATTCCTATGAGGCAGGGAACATTGCACCAAATTTGTTGACTGGCATGCAATTTCGTTTTCAAAATCACATCTCCATCTTGGTTCTGCAGGACATTTGCAGTCTTTCCTCATTCAACATTACCCAAAGCCACATTTTCATTCCATCAACAAACTGTAAAGTATGGTGAATATTTTATAGACAATAGCCTGTGGAATCCTTCCTAACAGACCCCTTTAATCTAGCTAAAGAGAGCAGTTCTCCCAGTCTGGTTTTCCAGTCCATTTTCATTCAGAGTTTCCTTTCAGGAAAGGAAACGAAATCTTGAAATTGAAGGACAAAGTGGAACAAACACTCTGCAAAGGAGACATGACCAAATAAAAATGCAATTGAAAAAAACCCAGAAAATTTGAAATGCCATGACTACATGCAAATGGACTGAGATGAAATGAGGGGCAGTGAAAAGGACCAAAACTTGCCAAAATTATTCCCATTGAAATCTCAAACTCAGGGAAGAAAGGCAAACCATGAATCAGAGAAGAAACTGAAGAAATCAAATCCCAAATATATATATATATATATATATATATAAAATACCTTTACCAGCTGAGTTGTGGCAGTGAAAACTACCTGGATCCAAGCAAAGTTCTTACTGAAACTCGCCTTTACTGTTTTATTTAAACCACATTGAAAGTTAAATCTTGACTAAATAGGTTGGGGAAAGTTTTAATGTGTGAACATGTTGACTCTGAGTACCACTAAATACTTTCTTTAATTTGCATTTGTTAGAAAATTTTCCCATTAAAACTGCAGCAGAGCGTGAGCTGTGGTACCGTGAATGGTTTCAGGACAGGACTTTTACACCTTATTAGCACAGCAGTAAGGNCGAAATCTTGAAATTGAAGGACAAAGTGGAACAAACACTCTGCAAAGGAGATATGACCAAATAAAAATGCAATTGAAAAAAACCCAGAAAATTTGAAATGCCATGACTACATGCAAATGGACTGAGATGAAATGAGGGGCAGTGAAAAGGACCAAAACTTGCCAAAATTATTCCCATTGAAATCTCAAACTCAGGGAAGAAAGGCAAACCATGAATCAGAGAAGAAACTGAAGAAATCAAATCCCAAATATATATATATATATATATATATATATACATACTGAAATACTGAAACAAAGTGAAAACAAGAAAAGCAAATGGGATGACCGGAAGTGCAGGCAAATGGACCAAAGCTTGCCCAATTGATCCTCATTGAAATTGCAAGGTTTCATTCCCTTTCCTGAAAGTACTTAAGCTAGACTACTTTTTCCTTACCTGTTTATTCATAACGCGGTCCAGTTCTCTGTGTGAGGGAAGGCAACATAACCCACAGCTCCACACACTTGTTGCAGCACCCCTGTTGCTCTCCCATCGCTTTTACGAGTGAGCACCCCCCCTCTCGTTTCAACTACTCCTTAAGTCTTCAGTACCATCACAAAATGTGGGTAACTTCCCCTGCCAACTTATTTATATACTCTGGCTGTTAATTAGTCACCGGTGTTAACATCATTGTTTTTGAAGGTGATATCCAGAACATAATAAGTTCCACTTGAAGAATAGGTGATTTAAGAGCTCCTAGCCAGCAAGCAGCTGTGGTTAATTGGCTTCCAGTTCTTACAGCTCAGCATGCACCATCACCTCTGCAAAGGGTCTGCTGAGGATTTTTATAAGGAAATTTTTTTTCTGAAACACGTTGACCCAGTGTAGTTGTTAGTACACTGATTTAAATGTTCAGGCAAATATTAGATTGTTAACATTCTGTCTACATTTCGCATTTATCTCTCTTGCCTAAAATATCAGGATATGGTCTAATTGGACCCAGCCTCTATAACTTCTATTGCTATTCTTCTATTCTTCTTCTGACTCCTATTTCTTTACACAAGGCAGAGGAAAATTAGCAGATTTTCCAGGAACAGTCCCATTAATAATGATGGATTCTGCTACCTTCACTCACAATGAGAAGGCTTTCACATTGTTTAAGTATTCGAATGTACCTTGAACAGGACAGAAGTGTGTCCTAGTCTGAGCACCATGACAGAATATCCCGGGCAGGTCATTTCAAAAGCAGGTGTTTCACTTGCTTTGTCTCGCTGTGTTATCCCTCACCCTGTGTCTGTACAGCTTCTTTCACAATGAGTCCCAGTTTGGACTGGGATAAAAGGGCAAGTGATAAACAGTAGAAGGAGGAGGTAAAATAGACTTACCTGTGATTTAGCAAAGGTGGTACAACAAAACCCCAGGTTACTGATGAACATACAAGTCTTACCTCTCCAAACTGGTGTTGGTGAGGTTTCACCATATCTGTATATTCCTGCTTGGCTTCAGTCCCTACAAACTGACATTTGGCTGAACATAAGCAGCCTGGCCATATTTTTTCCACCAGCATAAATGACAGACTCCTCTGTAGGACTACAATGAGTCAGCATGGGTTCTTTGTGGTTTCCTGCTTCTCACATTGAGTACAGGTATGGGAGTTATCCCATTCTCATGTTAAATACTGAGAGATAAATCAAATCAATCTAAATCTGTTTGCTGGCTGTCCAGAACGCTGTGTAACCAATGGAAAGCAAATAAACCATATGCTCCTATAATCTTTTCTGAATATCCAGTTCTGCTGAAATTACCTGGCTGTGTCATTACTCAGTGTCAGTTAAAACCAAAGGCAATGGGGATGCAGAGAATTAGATTTGACATGGAGGTGAGCTGGAGGAACACTTCTTCTTGGTGCACTTGGTCTGCAGCCCCTGCAGCTACTGCCAACCTGGCACATTGTGCTACTTGCTTCCTTAATCTCAGCTCTTGGAGTACCATAACTATTTGGGACATTCGCTATTGTTTTTTAAAGTGCTCTTCTAGCCCAAATGAAGAAAAAAAATTATGTGGCGACTGCTATATGAAAGCAATTTCAAGACTCAAAACTTAAAGGGAAAAGAATTTTCTAAGTATTCAGTTTTTAGAAACCTTGCTATCTGATAGTGCTGAGAGGCATGGAACAACTCATTCGTAATTTCAGAATAATTGTTCCAATACCATCACCATACTTTGAGAAGTAGTCCAGTACCCAAACTCCCCTTCCAGACAACGTGTTGCAATAGCAGCAGTTAGGGAAAAAAGCCTCTACAAAGCAGCTATAAGGATATTTTGCTTGTTGTTTCACCCTTCTTTTGATCACAAAGAAATTATTTTTGTCCCTGTGGAAAGCCCATAAATACCAGGTATTCATTTCTCCACATATTTGCTCAGAATAAGTCAGTGATACTGTTATTGTTATTCTATTCAATTTTTTTATTTTCTCCTTTATTTTTCTGTTTTTTGTCAGAGTATAGTTTTCCTCAGAATATGAGTACTTGGGGAAATCATTAAATTTTGATAATTTACTGCCCTGAGTTTGTTGAAACTCCTATTCCTCCCTACAATCACACACACATTCCTATTGACCACTGTAATTATGTTTGGTTTATAGTTTTTACTTTATCAATTGAAGAACTGTGTTAAAATTACCTCTACCCCAGTGGGTGCCATTGTTTGCCTCGTGGAGATTTTATTCAGCTGGTGAATAATGTCAATTAACTCATGCTCTAATTATTAAATGATTCACTGATATAATTATGTGTTTTATGTCAAGCTGCTGATAAAATGATAATTCATAATGTTGCTTAGACAGATAAATCTCTTTTTCCAAAAGAGCTGTTTGTTGCATTTGTACTTTTGGTCATAATAAATATTCCACTGAATTTGGATGCAGGCTGTGAAGACTGTAAATTTGGTTTTGCTGGCAGTTATCATGCTCTCTGCAGAACGCAGACCTCTGTAGCCGGCACCAGGATGCCAGCATCCCAGTCCTGATGCTACCCCTAAAAGTGTTCTCCATTGACTACTTCTCAAATTTAGTGTACCTAAAGGGAACTCTGTGGATGAGCCACGCTGCAGGGGAAGTTTCCCCTAAAATGGGGCTCCTTCAGGGCAGCTCAAGCCAACCAGTCAGCACTGCCAGACAAGAGACTCTTCAGCCTCTTAATTCCCTGTCAAATTCATCTGCCGTGGCTGAGAAAGTCATGAGGTTGGCACTGACTTGGGGATGTGCTTCCCAGAAGTCTGTATTCCACTTATATGACATTTCTGGGGCCACTGACACCGCAGACGGCAGCTGCCTTCCCCTGGCCTGCTCACAGAGCCTCCAAGCCTGCACCCCAGCACACCTCAAAGCACCACCAGTGCAGCAGGGATGGTGGATACTTTCTCCCTTCCTGTGCCCCTGTGCACAGAAAAACAATGTCCAGGCTAAATAAAACATTACTCATGGCTCAAGCCATCGTCTTCACCAGCCCAGAGTAATCTCCCAAGATCCAGCAGAAATGTTGTCCCTGCAGATCCTGGGTCCCTTGTACCCTGTACCACTGCACCAGCTATTTATCACAAAAAGCTTTCAGTCAAGTTGATTCAAGATGTGTCTTGATGTACTGTCATTTAAAAGCAGGACTATAACTTTACATAAAATCACTCTGGCAAGTGTATAATGCTGTGTTAAAATGCATTACCTTAAATCATATCCACTTACACACAGCACTGCAATGTTTGAATACATTAAATCTCTATTGCCTCAGTCTGGCAGCCTTCACTTCAGAGAGTGAAGATTGCACACATTTCCTTGCCAATTCTCTTAACAGGCAGTATTTGTGATTGTGGCTTATATTCACATGGGACTTAGAGACATCCCTGGCCCCTTAATATCAGGAACTAAGGCCATAATACCTACCCAGTTCCTGGGAAGGAGATCTAAAGCCTCAATAGCCAACCCAAAAGCTGTCTCTCTTTCCTAAAAGAGTGCAAAGCAGGGGTCAAAGAACTTGTCCAAAGACAAAAGGAGGATCTGTGACAGAAGCAGAAATCAGCTACGTTCTCCTGGGCCTGTGCTTTCCCCAGTGAGAAGCATTGCAGCAAGTGCTTTTAGTCTCCAGTATTTGGGGATAACTTTTCTTATTTGTCCTGTGAGAAGTCTTATATAAGGACAAAAAAGACAGATTGATATCAAAAAGTTTGTCACCTAAGTGAATAAACTGTTTAAATGTGATGACTATGGTTAGGCATTTATTTGAACATTTAAATGACCTCCTCTTTCAGATTTATGGTATGGCAAGGAGAGACGGAAGAGTAGTGATGCACAGCTTATCACAGCAGAATTTCCAGCTATTTCTTAAAATTGACACTGTGGTGGTTTAACAGCACCCAGAAATTAAACTCCAAATAAGCCACTCCCCTTCCCCAGACCCCCTCCAGTAAGAGAGGGACAAAGACAGAGCATGTGGGTTGAGATAATTTACTGAAAGAAAACAGCAATGGAATAAGAGACATACATTGACAGCAGCAAAATTAATGATAAAAGTATACCAGAAAAAAGGTGCTTTACAAACAAACAATGTGCACCACCTCGACTTAATTCCATGTTGCCAACGGGACAAAGACGGGATAGTGGCTGTTCCCTGCAGCGTTCTCCTCTTCCCTGAGCCCAAGACAATGGAAAACAAGAAAGGACAAAGCCCCAAAACTGAGATCATCTGCATCTTGCCACTGCTTCTGACAGCTCTGCTCCACTGTGCTGGGCTCGGGCACTTTCCCAAGGGATGGGAAGGGACAGGCAGCAGCAAGAGAGGGGCAGGGTCCCTGTGGCTGGTCCCAGCAACCTCCTCGAGGAAGAGAGGCATTAATGCCTCTCGTAGCTCTAAATCAACATCTGAAGCTGATTACATTTCAACATTTTGGTTCTGAAAATGTGTATCATTTCAGAAAATGCACAAATGAAACGCTTTCACTATCTCAAAACATTTTCTCTAAAACATTTCAAGGGTGACTAATTATCAAAAATCCATACCAACTTCAGACAAATCAAGGTGTTTGTGTGGAAAACAAAATCTTGGCTCCCTGAAAACATTTCCTTTCCAATTCTGTTGGAGGTCAAGACTGAAAACACTTAGAAATGAATAAGGTAGCAAGAGCTGATGGGAGCAAAGAGGTTGCCCTCATAGATGCACAAGCAGCTCTTTCCTGTTTAAACAAATTTCTGATACAAATTGAAATGTTTGACCTGATTAAGTTCCTTGTGCTTGACACCTCCCAGTTGTGCTGTGCGCTGGGGGACTGTGCAAGGTGAATGGTGTTCATCAAAGTAAACAAAAAAAAATCTTCCAGAGCTCCTAATCCTGTGTGCTGATGGTTCCTGGGATCTTTGGATCCTATGACTATGATCAGACTATTGTGCTAAAATTGAAAGTTGAACAATCTGGCCCAGAGCAAGGAACGGAGCTTGTTGGTTGTACAGTGTGACTGACTTAATGCTGCTGCAGGAACGTTAATACCTTATGTTTTTTGTGTTTCTTGGCTGTTTTTAATGTTAACTCTGCAGTCTTAATGGAACTGTAATGAACTCCTTTGCTAGACTGCATTTGCAATGCTGTGCTACTAAATCTTTATTTCACACCTTATTACAGCCCTTGCTGCATGAGTCTGCTCAAAGTCATGAAGCACAAAGTGGTATTATTGTGCAGACAGTACAGCTTAGCAAAAATGGCCTAAATTGTAGGGCTGATGGTGAGTGCCTTAAAACAAACAAACAAACAAACAAACAAACAAACAAACAAACCCCATTGCCTTATTCTAGTACATATTGGAATTTCCAAAAGGCTAATAGTTATTAACTGCATTTACAAGCAAAGTGTAATTTTTGTGGTGAAATTTTTGTTGTCATCTCCCGTACGCAATTCTGTCAGACACCATCACCACAGAAGTGCAGTGGGCTTTTGTCTGTGTTTGCAGGCAACTCCTGGACCCAAACCAATCCTCTCCAAGTCCCTTTCTGCCTCCCTTTCTGTCTTTCCAGGCCTGAAGAGAGTGTCAGCACTCTGCATTGTGGAGACAGAAGTGTTAGGCTGGCTCCAAACTCAGCAGCGTAATGAGAAGACCAGCAAATCTGGACAAGTCTTGTGCTCCATCTGCAGGTGCACAGTCCCCAGTCCTGTGCTACCACTGGAACTGTGTCTGTACAGGGGGATGGTTAAAGGACCTGGCGGAAATTAACAAGAAAAAAAGTTTTGGCTGGTAACAGCCCAATCACAGGAGTATCAGTGATAACTAAAGCAGGAGGAGGCATCCAAAGCCAGGGAGATCAGCACAACCATGACTTGTCCGTAGGCAGCAGAGGTCAGCTGAGGCACCACAGCCATGGCACTACAGTCTTCACAGAGGTACCCTACCTCTAAAACCACTATGAATTCTTCAGTTTTAGGACCTTTAAAGGGAGGGGGAATGCTTAGAACTTCATGAGGCCCTTATTATTCAGCTTAGACCTCTGTGAAGGGTTACTTTAAAGGTACTCCCTCCCGGGCACACTGCCTTAGAACTCCTGCCACTGTCAGTGCTGTGCCTTCTGTCTGAGAACTGTCTGCATGTTGCTTGGGTCAGATAACCCCCCTCTAGATCAGTGGGCATTCTGAGGTGCATCAGGGCTTGATTTCCCACCCCAATAACCAATGCACAACTTTGGGTACAGGTTCTCATGCAATTGCATGAAACATTTTGTGTTCTTACTGTAAGATTTGCCCACTCTCCTCACCAAATATGAATGTTCTGTATATCATATTCAGGCACAAAATATTTTCAGTCGGAAGTTCTACATTTCTAAATGCCTGAGATACTCCAGGGAAGACCACAGAAGGAATCCTTGGGTCCCTTCCAACACAGTATATTCTATGATCCTATGATTCTATGAATCTGGTGGTGCTGGTACTGTGGCAATGCAGGATTAATCCCATGGAATAGCTTAGAAATGGCCAAGGCAGAGCATAGAGCTGAAGAGAATTGACAGAGGATGGCATCTCACACTCATTAACAATGTGTCATAAATATGGTACTTTCTGAAATGCCTTCCCTTTTCCCTTTAAGATGGTAACACGTGAATGAAAATCAACCCTCATGTTCGATTCAAATTTTAAGGAGATACCATTGGGTATTGCTGGTGCAAAAATGAAGTTTTAGCTTAAAAGTATAAAACATGAAGGAAAAATAAATTAAAAATTCTCTCATAAGGACAGAAATGTGCCCTCTGTTCATTTATTTGGAAGAGAGAAGAATTCATCATTGGGGTTTTGTGTTTTCCTTCTTTTTAAAACTAAATCTTTCTTAAGATGTAGATTCAAACACAACTCACTGCAGGTAAAAATGAGTTTTGAAAAATGAATGTGGTTTTGAAATAGAATTGTTGAACCTTATATTGAGGGAAAAGCAGTCATTATTCAAGACAAGTTCTATTCTTTCAGTGTAGAAATGAGCACAAGTATTTGTGGATAATTTCTACTTTTTTATTTCTGGGGTTTCTGTATATTCAGCCAGCATGAGTTTTAACAGATCTGATCCACATTCAGAAAAATCCAGGCAGTCTCATAATATCTTCGCAAATCATCTCTACCCTGGATCTGTAATAAGTATCACACTGTTGAGAGATGCTGAACAGAAATATGGTATTCATGCTGTCTAGCTATTCAGTTTACACACAGTAAATCCAGCTGAAAGCTCTAGATAGATTACACATGCTCCAGATAATCAGGACAAAATGATGGAAATTGTCTAGTAGCATCTCCAATTTAGAACTAGAGATTCTAGCAGCCCATGGTAGAGGTTATTTGTGATATTTGGCATTTTCTGTAGAACCCTCATTTCTGGCCATCAAGTCACTTCTACTCATCAGAAACAGAAAGAAAGATAAGAAATGAAATCTTGAAATCCAAAGGAATTTAAAAAAAAATTACAAGCACGCATTTCTTCTTTAAAAAGATCTGATTTTTTAAGTCACAAATAATCCTTTACTGTTTTGAATTGGTAAAGCCCTGCATGCTTGCCCCTCATTTTATTCCATCTGCATGGTTATTTTACAGGCAAGAGCTAGCTTTGAATGCTTTTTAAACCTGCAGAAAGTCTTGGATTTTTAGTGTTTAAAGAAATCACTGTGGTGATGGATGAGTGGGCCATCTACAGGTGAAGAGATCAAAGTTCCATGATAATTGCAATTTAGCAACAGAGGACAAAACAGAGGGACAGGAAACTTGGTGAAATGAGAACAAAGGGAAACATATTAAAGGAGCTAGTTAATATCTAGTTTCCCGGGTTTCTAATGAGTCAGCTTGGTGCAGGATGATGAATTACCTGCCAACTTTGACTCTACAGATAGACTGGCATCACGCTGAAGTGATACTCATCCATGACAGGGAAGAGAGAAGGTGGTCCTTCTTAGGAAACAATTTATTGCTACTTTCAAGAGCAGCGGTGCTGTGGATATAAACCTGGGAAAGCTGATTTGCATTTCACTACAGCAAAGACAACCCTCCTTCTCAAGCTTTGAAACAGGTATAAAGCAATGACTTTAAATTGACACATCAAGGAGACTATTGCAAGGTGTCTCCATTACCAGTTCTGGAAAGAACGACGGGATGGCACCTTGAGGGCAGGGTGGATTTGGGTGCAAGCAATGCTGTGTTATGGCCTGACACAGGCCACACAAATCCCATCAGTGTATTTCTTCTATGTCTTGATACCAAGCACAAACTTTCCACGTTGCATTCCCATGCACTTTAAATAGCTGCTTGATGCTTCTCCAAAAAAGCAAAAGCCAGAATGAGGAGATCTCTGGGCAATTACCTGTGAAATTCACATCCTCAGAGATTTGCTCCCAGTCACCCACTAAAGTCAGAGGTCCAGATATAACTGCAAGCACATTTCCAGTCATCGAAATTCACAAAGCAATAACAAAACTCATGTACATGTTGCTGTTCCAAAAGCTCAGCATTAATATGGCAGACCCGGGTTCTAGTTCTTGTTGGTACAAACGTCACAAACACTACTCTGCTTTCAAAGTGTTCACAGCCTGGCCCTTCACTGTTATTTCTCCCTACATTTCTTAACCTTGTATTCATTTTTTCAGTTGAATGCCTTCAGAGTGAATGCTCTTTTTTATTATTATTTTTTCTCTAGCATTTCTCTAAGGACTGCCCAGAGGAAGCGCGAGGACTGAAATATTTATGTATGCAGATGGAACTGTTCTTCTAGTTGCTGTTAATGATGTTTGTTTCCATTCCTACTACCCTCTCTCCCAAAATGACATGTACGATCACCAAGCCTAGTAATATTCATCTCTCTCAATCTTAATATAACTGTGTGTTAGCACACTTAATCCTTCTAATACCTTTAATGCATCTGACCCTGTCTGTTCAACCTGGGTGTGAGCAGATTCTGGTTTTGGACTTATGAATGTCTTTGATAAATTTACACTCTAGATACTTAAAAATACTCCCTTCCCTTAGTAAACATCCTGGTGATTAGTCTGCAAATAGAATTAAGTTATTCTCAGCAGCTGGTGTTGGGCAAAAGGCAGAGATGTGGATATCTGCATGAGTCCACTTATTATTTTGATTTAATATGATCACGAACTTGCCCACATATATTAGGAAGTAAAGTGTGTCTCCCACGATTTCGCTTGGGCTAATTATGCTCTTAGGCTTTGTCAGGTTTGGCAATTTTGCTCTCTTCCCTATGAAACAACACGAAGGGTTGCTGGAATTGTCTGAAGGTTTCCCTTCGTGTTTGTCCTGGCGAAGTTCAAATTCTCACAAAATAAAATCTTTCTGAACACAGAAGGGCTGAGTGAGTACTACTTTTCGTGGTGTCTTTCAGAGACATTGCAAAGTTCAGTCTTAATATCCAGCATCTGTGAGCTCTGCAGTACAATGGCACAGAGTCTGCAGATGTGTTCTGGAGCAGTGCATGGCTGGCAGTCGTGGGGTACCAGAGAAAGCATCCAGGAGTCTCTTTTTCTTAAATTGATCCTGCCCACAAGTCATCTTTCTCTTTTCCAAGTACAGGAAAGCCCATCCTGGACAGACACTTCTCATGTCATGGCTTTGGAAATCAAGCAAAACTTTCCATTGCCTACTGAGAATTCATTTCTACTTTCCTGGCTTTGTGGTCTACACTCAGGCTTGCCGAGGACCTTTCTTTTGCTGTTAAGGAGGTTTGCAGGCATTTTGTTTCCTTTACCTTTGTTTAGATGGACAGGGAATATAAAGTGGTTTTAAGTGCAAAATAGTTGCAAGATCAAGTCCATTTTTGTATGAGATGTATTTTTGTCCATTCACTGTGTATTGGTTTCACGCATATCCAGCGTGATCAGGGTGCTGAACCACCAGGAGGCTGTGTGGTACCCACCTCTGTCAATTTTGTATTCAATAGGCACAAAGATTAACTAAGTTTTAATGATCAAAACTGTTTCTTTGTCTTACAGAAGCTCCAGAGAGGTTTGAAATTGGGCCAATTTTTACCAAAAAGAGAAGAAGATGGAGAAGAACTTATCAGAAAGCAGTATATCAGCTGTGAGTTGTTTGGGACAGAATAACTGACAGCCCAGAAGGCTTTTTAAATTAAAACCCGTTTTCTGAAAACAGATTTTGCATGCTATGTGTTAAATAAATCCAGATTGGATAAAAACAACACCATCTCCAGACTTTTTTTTCTTTGAGCAATTTATTAAGCTGTAAACCCTGAACATCTTAATAAAAATACAGAAGTACAAAAAAATGTCTGTGTGGTTCATCTTTTATTCAACAGCATTGCTAAATAAGAGGCATCCCCTTTAGGGCAAAAAAATGCCACTTCTATTTCATACTGTACTCATTTCTCTAACATCTCCTAAATGATTATCTGCCAAAAACCATATTACGGGACCACCATTTCTCCTTCTACCTCCCAGCACAACGGCTGTTTCTGCTTCTCAGCAATAAGAGATCTGCTGCCTCCTCCCATCTTTTCTTTTGTGTGTGTGTGTGTGTGTGTGCGCGTGTATGTGTGCTGGCAAATTCAATCTGCATTATAAACAGCAATTCTACATGCCAAGCAAGATGCTCTGCAACCTTAGCCCCGTGCTCTTTCAGAACAGCATTCCCAGAGGAGAGGCTTTACAGGTTATTAGTAGCATCCACACAAATGGCAACAGATATCCCTGTTCCTTCCTATGTATTATTCATAAGGCTGCAGATTTGTCATGATAATTCATTGGGTGAATCATAGGCTCCTCTCACTGGGGCCTCGAGTCTCTGGACCTCGAGGAGAATAGCAAGTTGTGGACATTGCACAATTGTGTGTCCAAGTTTTAAGTATCACCCCAAGTTGAAGGGAATTTGCACTTGAGTTTCTCTCCTTAAAGACAACACAAATAAGAATGAAAAGAGACTCTGCATGTCAAGAAGAATTTATTATGACTTTGTAATTTGAATAATCATCTGTTGGAAAACAAACTGAAGACTATGGAGACATCAGAGGAAATAGTAGGTGATAACTTTCCTTTATTATTGGATTAGGGTGTAGCTCAATTGTGGTAAGGAAATGTATCAGAACCCATTTTCAGTTTACCAAATCACCAAGAATTGACTTTTCCAAAGACTGAGGTGTCTTTGAACCAAGCATCTAAATCCCTTGTGTTGCCTTGAACTTCCTCAGCCACAGTAAATTGAAACATAATTTAGAAACTTCAACTGTTCAGGAAAATACAAGTGGATAATATACATATTTTTATCTTAAAATAAGAAAACAGAATGAAAACAGCTTGCAAAAGGAAAAGGAAAGCATACATATATGTACAAAACATACATACGTATGAAATTTAGTGACATTATGAAATCAATGCACCTCCAGTGCTGTCAGGTCTTGACCCCTAACCCATTTACACTTGTTTTGTGCCCTGTGACATTAGAGACAGTAACTTAATGATGTGAATATCTTAGTTCTTTGTTCATCTCCTGGATGACACATGCAATTTCAGTCGCCTGTTTGAAAGGGTCACAGAGAAGAAACAGAGAGGAAGAGTAGAGGTACACAGATACTCAGTGGTTTGAAGTAGCTTCTTCAGAAAGCAAAATTAATAACCTGTGACTCTTCAGCCTGGGAAAAGATGACTCAGGAGAATGGAGCAGAGTTCTATAAAATCACAAGTGGCACAGACAAGACAAATAGCAAATAATGTATTTGGTATTTCCCAGCACATGACAACCAAGGAAACGATCAGGCAGTGGTTTCAGAGCAAACAGAAAAAAGAGCTTTCTCAGTCAGACGTATTTGCAGTGTGAATCTCTTTGAGGTGAAGGTGTAAATAGATTCAAAAAGAAATTAGGCAAATTCATGGAGGAGAGGCCCATCAGGAGCTATTGATACTGCTGAACAGCTGAATTCTACAGCCCAAAAAGTCTTATACCGCACTTTTGTGGATGCTGAATAGATGTATCAGAGGAAGGCGTATATATTCTAGTGCAAGAATTAAGGAGATTCAAATTAAACTAGAAGGAGGTAAGCTCAAAACAAATGTGTAGTTCCTCTAGGAGTGTGCTATCAGGCTGTGAAACTTAGGGTGTTAGAGATTAAAACAGTTTAATTGGGTTCAAGAGGAGAACAGAAATAGTAATGAAAGACAAGTTGATTGAAGTTTACCATTAGGAAGCCACTTATTAATAAATGCTTGAATAATATTCAGTGTAATTGCTATACAAACTCCCTCTGCTCTTGCTCACTCCTGCTACGCCCACTGCTGAAGACAAACCCTGCAGGCTTTGACCCCCGACAGCTGCTCGGGTGCTTGGAGTGGCCATGGGTCTGCAGTGCAGTGAGCTGGGGCAGAGGGGCTGGATTTGGTACTGAAAGAGTTTAAGGGGAGTTATATTCAGTGATCACCCCACTGCATGTTCCCCCTGTAAGTCAGTTCTCTGCATACACAGTGCAGCTGCTTGCTGCTCTTGGGCATCAATAAACCCTTCAAAAAAATAAGGCACAGAGCTCCTGCAGAACTAATAAAATGATAGGGTAGCTCTTTAAGAATCAAATACATCACAAAGGTAAGTTATTAAGAAGATATAGTCTCCATACATCTTAGGATCAGATCCATAAAAGTATTTGGCCTCCTAACTCTCCCTGACCTCAGTAGTTAGGAATCAAAATACCTCTGCAGCAGGCTCTGGCCAACTAGGAGGAAAATAAAGTGATCTGGTAAATAGCAAAAGCAATAAATATACCTATATGAGAATGATCAATTCTGTTTTGTCAGACTTGGTCAGATCCTAATAAATGATGATTTCATTGTGCTGCCTAGCAGTGAATATTCCAGGAACAGAAAGCTCAAGATTGGCAAACAGTGCTTTGATTCTTCTCCCCACACAACCTCTCCAACAAGCAAGACAGTGAAGCACAAAGGAGTTCACTAAAAACTTGTAATGCAGCACTATTACTAAGAAACAAGAAAAGCAAAAGGAAACAGGGACAACGATATTCTTGCATCTGTGGTCAGGTTTCCATCCTGGGCTTTGCTGGGAAAATGGTCCAGCCAGATCCCTTGGGGCTGGCCATCACAAGGCATGGAGTTGGTCTTGGCCCCCCGCATAGTTCTGCTTTGCTTAGTTCTAGTCCACATTGTGGGCATTTTGGCATCTGCCAAATCCCAGCCTGAGGACTTAACAACCCCTACAGAACAGATGGTCCCACAGATGGTCTTTGCTGCCCCAGATCAATGAGCTGGCACTCATCATCTTTTCCAAGAGCAGGGTTTTGTCCTCAGATTCTTTGCAGGGGGGATATTGCAGGAGGTGTTCGGCCCATAGCCAGATAGAGCAATCCCACAGCAGCTTCTCTGTGACAATAACCTGGATGCATTTCCTGACTGAGGAGTAGATGCTATCTTTCACATATTCACCAGGGCAATCTTCTTCCCTAGGCTCAGAAATTATTCTGATTCCAAATATTTAGAAGAGTAATTTGACCATCCATCTCCCACTCACAAAAAATCAAAGCAGTCTTATCTTTTTTTAATACTTGTGAGCTCAAATACAACTAAGACAAAAGTTCAAAAGATTATAATGTTACACTGAAATACTGTAACCTTAAATATTTCTTCTGAGTTTTATCATTCTTTATAATTTTTCTCATTCTCACATAAAGATGTTCTTGTGAAAATGGAAACATTGCCTTCTGGTTTCCCAGAGAGTTGTGGTCTCACTTATGAAGCACAGCATCTTCCAACACTTGTGTGTTTTCAAGGGAAGTGAGTATATTTTAAAGGCACACATGACATCTGTGGAGGGGAGAAAGTTAGTTCTGCAGTTCACTAATCCAAACAGCAGCTCTTCTGTGCACAAAAGCTTTTGTGGGTTTTCTTTCCCCTGGCCAAATTGCCTTGCCCTGTATGTATGTTCAGGTGTAAAATCTGCAAAAGGTAATTGCTTTCCAAGAGTGCTATCAAGGCTCAGACACCTTCCTCAGCACATAAATCTGAGGCAGTCACTCATCTCTCCAAACCAAAAGAGGCTGCTTGAAGAAATATAAAACCTCTGAATTTCCCTTCTCTTATTTAAACACCTGCAATTTCCTCACAGAGGCAATGAGTGCAGAAGTCCCACATAAATGGTTTGTAATGCAGCTCTGAATCAAGCCCTTAAGGATTATTAAAGTAATCCATCTTAATTATAGTGAAAATCTGTTACTGCCCTTACATAATAATGCTTCATTTATAATTTCCACATAGGTCTGCTTTCCTCCTTCTTATGTTTCCCTCCTTCTCCTACAGTACTTTTTTTCTTACTGCCTTTGAACAGAGTTACCCAATACCTTTGAAAAGTGAGAGAATGTTCTTTGGGTGACAGGATGACCATGTACTTAAGTTAGAGTCTAAGGAAAACAAAACTTTAGGTTTTTATCCTAGTTATGTCTTCAGCCAAGCCCTCATAAGCAACTTTCTGGTCACCTTTGCAGTCCCAGGCAAGATCAGAGATTAATGAAGTGAGATACCATAAAGGCTCACCTCTGCCTAGTCTAATATTTTTAGTCTAAATATTTATACTCTAAATATTTTTACCTATCTGTCCCATGACTTGCATTCCCTGTGCTACTGATGCTAATAAACTATGGCTTCCTCAGAGGGAGGATGTAACTCTTAAAGGCTTTTTGATCAATGAGACCCCAAAAGGAAGAGCAAATTATTCTGTCTTAGAAGAACAATTAGAGGTACAGGTGTTGTACTGTGTTTTGATGAAGTGTATGAAGACATACATCCCAAGTATTTCTGTCAACACCAAATTATTATTTCCCCACATATTCGAGTGAGGTTTTGTGTTCTGCACAAAAATAATTGAGATGCTACTTGGGTTTGTGGTTTAGGAAGTGACATATTTGCACCCCAGCTTCAAAATCTATGCATTAAATGCTTTCTGCCAGGCACCTCTTTCTCCAGGCAACAAGCCTGCACCCAGAGGCATCCTCATTTTGGAAACACAGGCTGACACCTAAACAGGAGCAGATGTGAAGGTTTCAATCAAGCAGTTTTGAATGCAGGATTCTTTGGTGAGCCATGCTTCAAATCTCCTGTTTATAAAATGATCAGCAAAACAACCCCTTTGGTACTCTGAAGAATTTGTATTTACCCAACTCTTTTCAAACCTATATTTCTCTTTTCTTTCCCACTGGCTCAATCAGAGCACAGCACAACCAAGTGATTTGCTACCAGTCTCCAGCTCTTTCATCTCAGACTTTATCTTTCGATTGCCAGTTGAGTCCTAAACTCCTGGATAGATCTCATGCACATCTTTTCTAGCTTTTATCCCTCTATAGCTTCAGTAAAAGACTTGCATTTTATCCCTGCTAATACAGTAGAATAGGATAAGGCACAGCAGAACCTCTCCCAGCCCAAAGGTATTTCTTCATCAGGGGTCTCACTGCTGGCAGTACTGAGTGTGCAGCATCAGTCACAGCCCAAAAGCTTTCGGTCCCTGAGTTGTTCAAAAGATATGGGCTACGTAGCTTTAAAAAAGAAAAAAAGAATGAAATAACAATATGCAAACTATGAGCTCTGTTTTCAGTTTTGCACTTGGACAAAATAATGAGCAAGGATTTGTAATGCTCACAGACAGCTCGGCTGACCACAAAGGAATCTGCTTCTTGTCAATTCAAGCAACCTCAGGAAATACCCATTACTTGCAGTCAATTGCAATATTTGCATTATTTATATTAATTTCTGGTTTAGTTCAAGTAAAGTCATCTACTATCTCTTTATCATGTACAGGAGAGACCTGAATGAAAATGATTTTCAGATAAAGGAACTTTCTTTCCCCATTTTCCTTTAGGTTTTGTGGTTTTGGGTTTGTTTTATTTTTTTGGCGGGGGGGGGGGTTGGTTTGGTTTTCTTTGGTTGTTTTTGTTTTGGTTTGGTTTTTGTTTGGTTGTTTGTTTTTGTTTGGGTTTTTTGTTGTTGTTGTTGGGTTTTTGTTTTGGTTTTTTTTGAGGAGGTTGTTCATGTGCCATGTTGAAAATACATAATAATCTCCATTCTATGCACACAATGCTTCAGAAAATAGGAATACAAAACTAATCCCCTTGGGTTAGCTGATGTGTGTACTGTTACACATAAATGTCTACCTTGAAAATTCTGGACATGTTACAGTCAATATTAGTATGGAGACATCAAGTTAAGATGCCTTGCCTCATCTATGTGGGAAAGGGAAACCTAGTCTGTGGCAAATCCAGCTACAGATCAACATATCCAAGATTAAAATTTAATTGAGGCAATTATTCTTCTTTTGCTCTCCCATGGAAGAAAAGGTTAAGCTAAATTTAAATAAGCCATGTTGATCTCTACATTATTCATTCACTTGCTGATATATCACTGTCTTGATAATTTATGGGTTCTAAAAACTACCTAGATGTTCGCTGCCCATCCCAGCATCTTGGGGAATTATGAATTAAGATGTCCCTTGGTTCCAAATCTATTTCAACTGTGAAAGATTTGTAGGAATTGATCAAAATTACAATTCAATCATTTTTTCAGATGGAGCTTTCTGACCTCACAGCATGGTATCACCTTTCCTTCCTGTGGTGATATCGGTGTCTCCAAGCAGAGACTTCTCAAATTAAAAGCCCACTATTAATTCTAGAAGTGATTTAATACTGCTGCATTTGTAAATCTACCTTTTTATGTCAGCTTTACATAAAATCTCCTTTCTTTAGGATTGTATGGCATTTTGCCTTTTAAGTAGTATTTTGCATTTTAAGTAGTATTTTCAAATATAAGAAAGGACCACAGAAAATAAGCACTATTTTCAAAAGGTGTTTAGGTACTGAGAGCCATGCTCTGCACTGCATTTTGTCCCACTGAAATCACCAGAGCTGCTTTGGAAATCTTTGCAGCCTAAAGGCAAGGGATGTGAATATCTATACTGAAGAGTCAGCATGAAGGGCAACCACACTACCCAGGCTGTCTCTGAGTTCAATGAATAGAAAGTTGAGCTCTCCTTGGCATTTCACCCAACTTAAGGTGTTTGTAAAGTAGAGGAAGATAAATTGTCTTCCCGACAGAACTCACATCTCTCCTTTGACAGCAAAGGGAGCATAGACAAGGAACTTTGACCAGAAGAACAGTCCAATGTGCAGTCTTCAGCAGCAAAAATACATAAGATAGTTTATAAAGCTGATGCTGAAACCTTTGCAGCAAGCAACACTACATTAAATACAGGACATTTCCTCAAACAAATGAAAGAATAATATTTTTAAGGTGACTTCAGCAGCTGGAAGCTGAAGATCAATCGCCTTACAATGACACTGGGACTTCCAAGGACTCCCTTCATAGACCTATCTGAATGTTTTTCTTCTTTTTTTTTGTAAGATCTAAGCAATAAGAATAACTAAGCCCCTCTTTCAAGAATAACCTTGGCAGTGGGAAAATGTTTCATCTCATTGAACTGTACTTCTCCAAGCCTAGGTTTTTGTCACTGTCTTAACATGCACTCTCATGATGAAAAGAGATTCCTCATTGCACTGCTCGCAATCTCACAACTACCAGAGTAGCCAAATTCTTCTTCTACACACTTCTCTGACTGCCATTGCTAAAACACAGAAAAGAAAGAAAACAATTAGAGAGATAACAGATCCAACCAGCATGAGGTAGTCATAACAATGTATTTCCTCTATCACACATCTTACCATGAAATGATTGTTTAAATCAATGATTCACACACAAATACCTAAATTTCATCAACAAGAGTTCTAGAGGGGGTGGAAGAGAGAGTGGAGAGAGAGAGGAAGGTATTTTTGGAAGAGTGTGGGGAAAAATTCGCTAGTAGGTCTCAATAACAGATCAAGATCTGTAAACGACCTTCCATGGCTTCTGCTGAATTTCTCAGCTATCAAAGAACATAGGCAGGAGCAGCCTTTATTGGCAAAAATGTGGAGGCCAAAATATTTGTGATGGAAAGCAGCAGCGAAGCCATCATGAGCTCATGGAGCATACAGAAGTGTGTCAATCATTGTCAGATGCTCAAGAACATAAACCCAAAGTAAATGGCGTAACAGTGCAAGTCATCTAATGCCTTACCAGTCATTTGCAATGACTTACCAGTGTAAGTTATTTACACCAGTAAGTGGGAAGCAATGGGAAGCAGTGATTCTGAGCTCTGACAATTATTTACAGTAGTTGTTTAGCCACAGGACTGCCCAGACACCACCATCAGAGCTCAGATTCATTATTTCTCACTGCTGATGGATCTTCAGGCTAGAAATTAGAAAGGCAGCTGTCCCTGAAGGACCTAAAAGGCAAGGAAAGAAAGGGAAGTATCCCCATCCACCAAGATCAAAGTGCTGTCTGCTCTCAGCTAAGAGAGGATTGACTGGAAAGCACAGGCACAACTCTGCCACCTCGCAGAAAGGGATTCAGTTTTTGATGCCGTCTGTGAAGTCTGACTTGCTGGAAGTGGAGGACACTGCTATCAGGATGGGCACCTTTTCCCTCCAGCAGTCAAAAGGATAAGTCCAATATGGGTTTCAGAGATGGTCACTGCATGGAGGAGGGATGAGGGAGGAAAAGGAATTTGCCCTTATTGTGCCACATGCAGAATTGCAAAGACACACCCTCAAGGGAAAAGAGTATCTTTTCTTCTCTCTGCCCTGATTTGCAAAAAACTTCAGTCATAATCACACAGAGAAACCCTGAATCGCAACATGCTCAGCTACTCTGCTGTGTTCAAGGTGTTAATAAATAATTGACAGAGGCTCCCAGAACAGACAATGTCACTTTTGGTCCCTGTCAAGTAGAAGACATTTGGGAAGTTTTTGTTTGTGTTCTTTTTCTGTGTTTGATTCGATTTTCTCCCTTCCTTCTCCCTCCAGTTGCCCTAAAGCTATAAGAATAATATAAGATCTGTCTCATCCAGTATCTGTGACAGGTACAGCTCTGCATGCCATGGCCGTGAGGAAGCAAGAGGTCCCTGAGTCTCCTGCAGCTAGCTGGCGAGTCTGAATTAACTTCATCTCCATTGCAGCCTTTTCAGACCTGAGATAGAATTTCTGCTCAGTAGGATCCAGGCTGCCCTTTTCCCCATCCTCCTTGGTAATTTATGGGTTTTATTTTCCTACGTCCTCTGTGCTGCAGGATTTGGAGGTGGTAGTGAGGGAAAATGAGAGCCGAGTCAGCACTGGCATACAGGATCCTAGTGCCATTCAGCACCATTCCACTTCCAGCGCAACATCTTGTGAACTGCTCAGGTGGTTAAAAAAATCTTATCCCGGATCACTCCTTCAGGTTTTCCTTTGCTCATTTGTTCACAGCAGCAAAGGATGTTGTGAGGATGCTGTGAGTTGAGATGAGTGCTTTCTGGGAGCAGGATGGTACTGGTACAAAATGAAGAATGTCAGCTTGTTCTGAAATGGCAAAAAGGGTTCCATATTGTTGCAGCCTGCCACAGTCTAACACTATCCTTGCTTTCAGGCTGCTGTGGTTACACCTGTGCTCTTCATGGCTTCTTGAGCAGTACAGCAATGCTAGAAATCACACCGAATCACAGAATCATAGACCATCTTGAGTTGGAAGGGACCCACAATGATCATGGAAGTCCAACACCTGTTCCTGCACAGAACCACCCCAAAAAAGACACCACATTCTTGAGAATGTTATCCAAATGCTTCTTGAACTCTGGCGGGTGTGGTGCCATGACCACTTCCCCGGGCAGCCTGTTCCAGTGCCCACAAACAGTAGCACAGGACAATGATTGGTGCCTCAGCCACTGCCCCCCCATATGCCTGAGGGCTGCCCATCCAGGACACCCAGGGGCGCTTTCTCTGTCCCTCAAATTGTCACAGTTCGTATCACGAGAGTTAAGTGTCTCTGGCAGGTGCCATGGTGCTGTTCAAGACACTAGAGAAGGAGATGGCATTTAGTACCTCACATCAAACATCCAATTCCCCCAAACTGGGGCATTTGGGATGTCTGGAGACCCCTGGAACGCACAGCCAAAAGCAAAACCAAAGGTGGGTGCAGTCAGGCATCTGGACCTGACTCCTGAGCCCCTTCAGCTGAGGCTGAATCCCTCAAAGGCTTTCACTGCCATAATGAGGCTGCTGCTAAGCTGAGAACTGCAGGTGGATGTCCCTTGTTATTTCAGGCTTTCTCTGCAGTGAAAGTACGTGTGTTTGGGGAAAGCTCAGGTGCAGAGGGGGTGGCTGGTTATTGCTGACAGAACTGCTCTGGTTTTTCAGTCTCCATTTGCTAATGGAATTTGAGACCCAAAAAGACACGGGTAGTTGTTCATTAAAGTCATCTCTTCTCTCTGTCTGTTTATTTCCATTTTTAAAAGGCCACCTTCATAACTCAGAGCAGCCTGCCTGCCTTGCTTTTACTAGAGAATTTCAAGCTGGCTTAGATTTTATCCTCTTTTCAGACTAATAGATCCTCAATTTCAAAACACCACTCTGCACTCTACAGGACACAGGGAAAAATTGCAGCAAGAGGATGCTCTAGGAAAGAAAGATTCATATTTTCCAGAAGCATAAATACCCAGCACACAGGCTACAACTCTCGGCTTTCCTCAACTTAGTTCAAGATGGTTTATTGCAAATTTATTATTGCATTTTCAGTACCAAGAGTAGCTTCTTGGCCCTCTTTTTATTGTTCTGGGGGGTTTGGGTTGTTGGGGTTTGTTTCTCTCAGGCAACCAGATATCCGCCTACATCTTTTGCCCCTGGCTCTGATTTAATGTTGTCTTTGCAAGTCAAATTTAGTACCCGAACATTCCAAGAATACTGAAAGGTGTGGGAAAGCAGATTCAGGTTGTACTGTGCATTTTGTCTCTGCGTGGCTCCTGTCAAGGATGCCAGGTAGTTACGCTGCCTAATTCCCTTGGTGTCTTTTGCAATTCTGAATAAGAGAAGAAAACCACTAATAGGGAAGAGTTTAAACTCAGATTTTATTTTTTGTTTCTTTTCTCCTCAACCATTCCACAGCATGAGGTACTACTGGTTTCAGAAGAAAATGGCCCAGGTCCTTGGTAACATGAGGGCAAGTCTAGATGAAGAAGTAATGCAAATCATCTCCTGTGTACGCTTGTTACCCTGTGCTGGAGAACCCTGTGAGCTGTGCGTATGAGCAGAGAGGAGCTGCTCACCTCGCATGCACACCTGGGGAGAAGTTGGCTCACAGCTACAAAAGCACTGGATAAAGTGCTTTGGTATGAAAGTGATAATGGTGTGAAAGCCCTGGATAAAGCGAACAATCCCTTCCCTGCCATGCAGCCCTGCAGTTTTCAACCACCTCAGTGGAAATTTCCTGAGCCAAAGATTTTATGCCTGTCTCTGTATGCAGCCTTGGATGGAAAAATGTGTCCAACTGTTTGAGGGGGTTGACCCATTACTAATTGGTAAAACTTGTAGTGGAAGTAATTACTGTTCTGTAGCTGAGTTGTGCTATTCTGTAACTTTGTTCTACCCCGTAACTTGGCTGTTTCACTGGATACCCTTGTGTCTTGGTGAATTCCCTGTTCTGCTTCACTCTTCTCATTATTTGTGATAGATCTGTCGAAAGTCCAACTCTTGTCACCTCAGTTCTGTGTTTTGATCTTTCCTTTCATACCCAGACACCTGGGAAGGGTCTGGCTCTCCACACAACAGAAATATGCAGAGAAATTCCTGTTGGGGAGAAAGGATTGTTCCAAAGAACGAAATTCAGCCCCAGAGACAAAAGATCACAGTAGTGTGAGAGAATACATGAGAAAAATGGGACCCCTTTGGCTGGGTTAAGACACAGACAGGTGCCCTTCTGGGAGGCCTCCCTCGCCATCAGTGGTGCCCCAAGAATCTCAGGCTCTCCCTGTACGGTAGCAATAGCTACCAGTTCTGTGCAAAGCCAGCTGCAGGACTGCACCCCTTTTGCCAGCCCTCACAATCTGCTGCCATTGCCAAGGGACCACCCAGCTCCATGCCCACCTTCTCGAGGCACTGAGCACAGGCCCAGCCCCAGAGGACAGTATCAGAGCCAGACAGGGTGCACGGCTGACCCAGCCACTGCTTTCTGCCCCATGCCAGCATGGCTGGCTGTGACCACACCGTGCAACGCCTGCAGGAGCAGCTTATCTGTGGAAGGTGACTCCTGTAGCCAGGACAGTTTCCTTGGAAATTGTGTGGCTCTTTCTGTAGAAATAATGCAAGTTAAATTCAGACTAAAGTGGACAGTTTGTATGAAAAGAGGGAGCACTCCTAATTTTGGGGCAAAAATATACATACCTGAGGATGCTGTTAAAGGGGACCTGTAGAAAAAGAGGGAGAGTGATTTTTGACATGGGAAGGTAGTGGTACAACAAGGGGTAACAGCTTTAAACAAAAAGATCATATTTAGATTAGATGAGAGGAAGAAATTCTTTACTCAGAGGGGGGTGAGGCACTGGAACACGTTGCCCAGAGCGGTTGTGGGTGTCCCATCCCTGGATGTGTTCAAGGCCAGGTTGGCTGGAGCTCTGAGACACCTGTTCTAGTGGAAGGTTCCCTGCCTGTGGCATGGGCTTTGGAACTAGATGATCTGAAAGGCTCCTTCCAAGCAAGACCATTCCATGATTCCATGACTGTGTGTTGTCATGAAAGGTGTTAGAGAACTTGCATTCGTGTGCAAGCTCCTACAGACATCTTCCATTAAAGGATCAAGAACAAATACCATACATTTTTCTTTAAATATTTTTTCTTCAGTGCAGCACTAGCTGATTTCTTACAACATACCCACGTATTTTTCATATATTTGTTGCAGGGCACTTTGGTCCCAGCCCATCTCTAGTAAGCACATGAGAGAACAAGCTTTCAGTTTTCTGCTTTACAGTTGCTATAAGGAAACTCATAATTCAGCCTTCATGTACAGCAAAGTTCTGATGAGATTTAATGGAATTCTAAGTTCTCTTTATGTACATACTGGGAATCAATGGAAGGTTGTGAATTCATTTGCTGAGGGACATTTACAATCCCTCCCCACAAAATAAAAACAGAACATTTCATGCTTCTTTTGATAGGAGACCGATGCTTACTTCAGCAAAAAGTGAATAAATAATATAAAAAATCTATTATTTATTTCTTTTGGACCTCTTGCAGTGCTTAATGTATATGTTATCTATTATATATTTTAAGCACCACAGTTAATTTCCAGAGAAATGTATATATATCTTAAATTCCTAAACAGGCAGGTATTAACCATGAGGTGGCTAGAGGAAGTTCTTGTTCAGCTCTCAGAATCTGTTTTGAGCATGGAGACTACAGACCTGAAATGTTTGATCAGTGATCAGTATAGGTGTGGAATGCATTTTAGAAAGTATTTTTGCTGTGTTTCCCTCTGTTCCACGCTTTACAAAACCTACCTACTGGAAAAGAAGTTTGAATCTTTGAAGGTTTCATTTTGCTAAAAGAATTTTGGCAGAAAAGTTAAAATCAGAGCAGTTCCTCTCTTCCTTCAGATATTTTCACATCACGGAATTTTCTGATGTGGCACGAAAGGCTACATAACTGCATTTTTCCTGTGCAACAAACATAGGGGTGGAGGCAGAGTCCAGACATGCTACTGATCCTGAGTAAATGGCCTGAATCTCGCAAAGATATGAAGAGACACTTTTTGCTCATTGGATAAGGTTCGATAAATGCATAGATCTGTGCCAGCTTCTTGCTGAAGGGACTCCATCAATACAGATTCATATATTAACCCTCCTGATCTGGAAGGACTCCTTTGCTCCCATTGTAATTTTTGAACTTCAATGTGTTCTGAAATCACAGCAGCATAAACCCAGCAGAGCAGAATGATATCCCAGGCCTGGTTTGCCCTCATCTCCTTCCTATGAAAGTGTATTAATAAGAAATTTGTCTTACCCTTCAAAGCATTCAGGGGCAAAGCATGACATTGTAACAAGAAGGATGATAAATTACCAAAAGATCTGCAAGCCATGTTTGTGGAGATTGAAAAAGATGGTGTTACTTAATGTTATCTGCTAACCTCATGATCTACGTTTAGTATGCATGCTTGGGCCTTTCCATGGAGGTTTTCACTAGTTCCCTATCTATAATGGCTTTCTTTAACATTAATTTGATCCTCCACCCACATTTTGCATTCTGAATATGTTTCATCAGCACTTCATCTCTAATAATTTCAAGGAAATATATTTCAAGGAAATAAGTGACCACCACTTGTTCAAAACTGACTCAGTGAGAGTGAAATTCAGCAGGAATTTTCTGAAAGTTGCTAAGATGTTCAGCATCAGGGTTTTTTTCTGACAGAAATATAGTGCTTGAGTGATAGGCGAGCAAAAGGTCTATTTGCTGCATGGTCCAAGTGACAGGTTCTAAGTGAGAAGAGGTGGAAGGTGAAGCTGATGCCAATGAAGTGTATCTGGTGGTAATGTGACCTCAGAGCCCATGCTCTTGTCTGACATGACAGCTAAGGGAAGTCTTCATCTCCATCCTGCTGCTGAGAGAAGGAGTCACAGAGAGGGTGTCTTTGGTGTGAGCACAGAAACACCCCACGCCATCCAGACCAAGGGGCCTATCTTGGCTGTCTCCCCTTTGGGGCATGCTCTGTGCTCTTCAGAGCAATAGGATTTTGTCTGTGCTGAAGGCAAACAACATGACATGAGGTCACCCCAGCCTTAATTCACCCTTGGATCCCCTGCTGCAGGAGCAGGGCCCACAGAGGAGGTACCACACAGGCAGTGTGGGTGTCTGGAGGAGTAATACAGCGGGACAGCATTGTCAGAGAGGGAACACACTTTAACCAGCCTGCCTCAGATGATGGTGGGAGAGTGTGTGTGAGCAGAGCCCCGACCTCAACGCCTGGGCAGTGAGGGGCAATCCCAACAGCACAGGCTGGCCCCGCTGGCAGTGGCAAGGAAAGAATTTTCAGCTCCAAAAGAACCACCAAGCTTCCTAGTGCTGTCGAGCTGGAAGAAGCCTTTTTATCCAAGGCCAACTCAGCCTGCTCAGAAAAGGTCCAAACGTGGTGCAGCAACTGCCTGTGTCACTCGCACGCTGCCGGGTTTGTGTGTTCATTCAGGGCTGCCAAGCCAGCTACGTTCCAGAGAGGAGAGATTTGCAGAAAATCAGGGATTTAACATCACATTAAGAAGCTATTTACTGAAACTATGAGACGCTGACTGAAACTTGGCATGAAGCAAAACTGACTGCATCTCATCCCCTAAATGCTCAGACTAATAATGGTGTTTATCTGTTGAGTACAATGCAAATTTGTAGTGCAGGGGACAGCAGAGGCCTCAAGTACAGCATGTTCTGCAGCAAACTCAAGCTATTTCAAGGCTTCAGATCTGTGAAGCAGTTTGCTAAAAATGCAATGTGATAGTCCTATTAATCAAAGTCTGAAAATCTTCTTTTTTTTACTTTCCCTCAAGACTTTCTGAGAAGCATAAACAAAGGCAGTGAGAATGATAAAGGGTCATATTTATTGTGATTACTGTTATTACTTCAATCATTATTACTATTATTATTTCCCTCTACCCAGGATACTGACTGAAACTAAAGCACCACATTTGAATGTTATCAGCCTCTTCAGTATTTAGAGGCTCCCATTAATGATGGTTTTGGAAGGATGCTTATCCCACAATAAAACCAATTTCTAATGACATCATGCTGCCTTAAAATCCCCTCTGGCCTTTGCCCTCCTGGGATCCCAGTGTGCTGCAAATGGTTTTGTGTTCCAGATTTTCTTCAGCTCCTGTCACATTTGTCAGTCCCATTTTGGCTCTTCAATCAAATTTCAACATACACCACACCACACCACACCACTCCACTCCCCTCTTCCTTCTTTTTCCCATAAACTACCATGTTTCCTAGGATGTATTACAAGGCAAGGTTCTACTAGAAAAAAAGGATCATCATTTTATAATCCTGCTTTTTCAGCTGTACCTGATGTGTGATTCTTAAATCTTTCCCAAAATTGAGTTTCTATAAGCTACACAGGCTACAGAAGAGGGAGGCTAGTGCCTCATCTGTTTGCTTTTCCAGATGCACATCCAGACAGGATTGCCAAAATGGACACAGAAACTTCAGCCCGTGCCCCAGCCCCAGCCCAGCTTTCCCTGTCCTTTCCCTCTCAGTTTTGCCTCCAGCACATGCACTGGGGAGAAATATTGCAGACAAGGCCCCAAAAGAGAAACCAGTTTCCACATAATTATATTTTTGCAGGCTAAGGAAACGCCAAAAATATTTTAGAAATTCCTCCGCCTGTATTTCAGGTAATATTTTCTAGTTTGTTCAATTGAAAATGCCATTTTCCAGTTGTTTTGGTTTGGCTTGGTTATTTTTTTAAACATATTGCTTCTGCCTAAAAAATAAATGCTGATTGATTTCTTTTAACTAATTTCCTCAATAAAGAGTCAAAAACAACAATAACAAATAAATAGCAAAAACAGCCCAAAACTGAGGCATCAGTCAATTAGGCTAAAGTATTTCACATCACAGACTTTTGACTTGTCTAGTTTCCCTTGGTATTTTTGAATTCAATACATTTTCTTCCAACTTGCAAGCTTAAATGATCACATACTGCCCGATGAAATACCCTCTAGAGCAGATGATACTGCAAAGTGCTGAGCACTTAGATGAATAATTTGTGGGTTTCTTCAGGGCAGTATGGGCTGTGCATTCCCAAAGAATCTAAACAATTTCGTTGTACCCTTCATCATCTTTCAAATGTCATCTTTAAAAAATCAAGGGCTGATCAGATTTGGTCTCTGCCAGCCTTGAAATACCTTTTATGAGTTAGATCTTGTCCATGCAATTAGCTAAACTACAGTTTAGGCAATTGCACTTTGTGAAACCAAATCTCTCATAGTCCCAGCTATATCCTCTCTTTTCCATCTCCTCCATTACCTCCTTTGCCTCATGAAAGATGAAGGAAAAAGAGACGTGCAAACTCCATCAATGCTTTCAGTCTTAAAGTAAGAAGCTGAAATGGTGATTTTTTTTTTTTTTTTCTGCAGCAAACATCTCAGGAAGAAATGTCATTTGCAACATTTTGGCTCAGCTTGACTCTGAGCTATGTGTATTTGTGCTGCCAGAGAAGGCAGCCTGCCTGGCCCATGCCCCCACAGCCATCAGCCACGCTCCTCCAGTGCCTGGCAGCACAAACTTGAGGTGCTTGACAAAAAATTCACAGAGACATCATAGCAGCTCACGCAAGCACAAACTGACCTCGAGGCAGTCTGAAACAGCGTTTCGTCCTGGTTTTCTGCCACTTCTTTCTTCTCCCACAAAAAATAAAGTCTGCATTTTCCTATGGAAAATAAAATGTCCATTAATAATACTGTAAATATTTACTAATAAACCATAGGGGGAAAAAAAATCCTGAAGCCTCAGTAGAGTTCCCATGCTGCAATATCTGACACTCTGCTAATAGTTAATGATCCTCACAATAAATCAGTCCCCATTTCTTTAAGTGAGCTTTTCTTTTTGTCACCATCAAACAAAATAGGGTTGGACATTTATCATTTAAAAAGGTTTTAAAGCACTTTGGAGGGTAACATAAAAGAACATTATTTCTCCCGAAAAAAGGACCTTAATTTTTAAGAGTGCAGTAGCTACATCAGTTTTAAATCAGAGAGCTTGCAGGCCTCTAATTGAATGTGATTCAGTGTGAGTGCATTTTCTTTGCTGAAGGAGAGGTGGTATTTTCTATTAGGCAAATTGCATGCTATGTGTTACATTGTGGATATGATGAATCAGAGAGAGATTTAATTTTTCCATGGAAAACGTCATTAAAGAAATCATTGCCATTCTCTCTGAGGCATTTTAATGTTTTTTTTTTTTAAAAAAAGAAAGAAAAAAGAAAGGAAAAGAAAAAATTTCAGAGTTTTGCTCTCATTTGGATTCTTTTTTTCAAGTACATCTTCAGATTAGTGTAGAAACATGACATACATAACATGAAAAATGTTTACAATCAAATTTTCTGTCAAAAATAGTTTAGATGGGGTATTTTTCAGAAGAAATTTTGTCTCTTTGCCTTTCAAGTTATGCATCTAATTTGGAGAATACATTAGTCTCTTCACTGCATACTGTGCATATGCTTAGATAACTGTTGAGAACAGTCAGTGCATATCGCAGAAGACAAGTGAAGAAAAACATTTTTATAAATACATTTTATTACATTAAAATTTAAGGGGACTTTGAAAAATGAGCATAACATTAAATAAACATGGAATTAAATAATCATAAAACCAGAAAATTAAGGGAAAAATCACTTTCTTTTGTTGCATTTTCACCTTGTAATACAGTATTTTCGGGTTTTTTTAAATTTAAAAATACAATAAAGCTTGCTGCATTTTCATTTGTTAAATATATTGTTCATGCAGGTGAAAAATAAATTAAGATGTGGGACAACTTTTCACACAAAGCACAAAAAATGTATTCTGTTCATCACATATGTCCAGCAAAAGTGTAAGGGAGAGGGACACATCTCTTGTCCTGCTTTGCCTTTTTTGCCCCAGGTACAAAGGGAAAGTAATTGTTAGCACAGCTCTGCTGATAAATTCCTAATTTGTCTTCTGTCTTATACACTAAAAAAAACTAAATAAAACAAAGGAAAACTTGTTTCTACTTCTATTGAAATGACAATACTCTCAGTGACTTTGATAGGTGCTGATAGGGCACTAAATAAATAAACATGCATTAATTCATGGGATTTCAAATACCAGATTTGCTAGCAGAGCACTTGCTCCCGGGAAGGACTGGTCTCCAAAGAGTGTCTTTGGAACAGTGCAGAACAGAAGCTAATTACATGTACACACATTAGCCCCACCTCCTTCCTTGCCTGGTCACTGGAGCCAGCAGGATCTTGCCATGGGCACATTTCCATTTGCTCACCCCACACAGGGCAGCAGAGGGGTTCTGCCCCGTTCCCACACACCTATCCCCAGGCCAAGCGAGGGAAGCACAGGTTGGGGGCTGGAGCCAGCGTGCCTGGTGCATGGGAATATCTCCCCTTGAGTGTCTGGTGTCCATCTGACCCTCCATAGACAACAGCGAGCTTTCCCGTGAGGCCATGGATATTTTACTCCATCTCTTGACAATAAGAAAAAATGGTCAAGTTAATTTTTGCAATTCTCACCCCATCCTGCTGTGGGTAAGTGGGTGCCACAGCAGGCATTTGTTGTTCAGTAGCAGTCCCACCACCAGTATCCACAAAAGACACTTTATATTTTCTGCTCCTCTTCTCCTCACTCTTTCCAAGTGACCCCTGAGCCCCGGCAGTTCCTTCCTACCTCACTCAGTGGAAGTGCCCTCTGCTGCAATCATCTGACAGCTGATTTCCTAAATGCTCCTTGGCATTCAGATGCATTCACAGATGTAAATGTTGATAGCAATCAGCTTTAAATCCAGCCTTTGCCTTGGCAGATCATTAGAGTGTGAATAAAACATAGAGAAATATACCTGGATTTCTGATCAGCAGTAGGTATGCTGATGACTTTCATGTGAGGCATGAATTGTAAGTGTGACAGGACTCATTACCTATAAATCACTGCCTGGATTGTGGTTAACTTTCCGTGGTAACAAAGATAAAACACACTCTCTCCCTCATTAGCTGAGCACTGACAAAACACTGCAGGGATTTTTCTGCTGCACAGAAAACATCTGCCTACATCCAGCTTCAGGAGATCTCCCACAGAAGCATTTCATCCAGGTGAAGTCACACATGTGAGAGCAAGGTCTGTCACACACGGCAGAGCAAGGTCTGTGCCCTGCCCTGGACATGGGTCAGCGCAGCCACCTTCACACACCCAACTCCAAAAAGTCCCAAAAGCAAAGCTTCCCTCTGCAACAAGCCTCTATTAAGTCAGAGGTGCCCCACTCAAGCGGGTTTTCTAATCAGTCTTTGTAGTCTCCTGTGTTTTCATTTGCTGAAGAGGCTTCAGTTCACACCTGCTCTGGAGAAGCTCCACCCATCTGTGCAGTTTTGTCTCTGGCTTCATCACTGTCTCACCTGCTGCAACACGTTACCTGTAAATCTCTACAGCCCTAGTGGACTGCCTCTTTCTGCCTCCCTCCTTTCAGTTTACCTCTGGTGCCCACAAAATACTGGACAAAACCACTTTTGTGCTCTGTATGCCAGGACCTCAGCTTTCTATCAGTGTTGTGCTGCATTTCCCTTACCTTTTCTCTTTCCATGTGGCAGGGCAGTAAAATCCTTGGGGCAGGGATTGCAAGTTAGCAGCGTTCTCCTGTGGGATGAATGCATCACTGGTTCTTAAGGGAAACCCAGAAATGCTCTTGTTATACAAGACTATCTGCACCCATTTGCATTCATGGATTCATAAAATTAGACAGCCTGAATCCTTCTAAGAACATTTCTCCCTGAAAATTAATCTTTAGGTAGCCACATCTCAGAAAATCTACACAAAATCAAGGGCAGAAGCTTTTTTTTTTTAAGAAAAAATGGTAGAGGATCTGAAAGACCAAAGGAAGGGCAAAGAAGAGAAGGTGGTGAGGTGAATTCCCCCGATATTATAATAGTAAGTTCATGTTGTGTCTGGGTCACATTCTTTTACAGTTTGAGGGTTTTTTATAGACAATATTGGTTATTAAAAAATTCTATGGATATAACTATTGCCAGGCATATAAAGCACAAAAAACCACAGTGCAAATTAGAGTTAAATGAAGCATCCTGTCATAGAGACCTGGAGAACCCAATGAACTCTTTTTCTGCTGCTGTGCCCTTGTGCAAGGCAGTAACTAGAGGGCAATTTGGAAAATGGAAGATAAGTGCTTGTTGGCCTCCAGGTCTGGCAAGTCGTTTTTCTATCAGCAAAAAACCAAGAGCAAGAAAGCATTTGCTGAGACCAGGTACAAGGAAGGAGGAACAGGGAGGTGAAAGGAGACAAATAACTTCCCATTGTGGCTGGCAGCAGAAAAATCTGCTGCTGCACACTGGGAAGCTGCAGTTACTTTCTCCAAATAATCTTATAGCATTTTCACAAGGTATTAATCAGCGTTCACAATCCTCCAGGTAGGCAAACAGCGCTTCCCATCTTTATCATGTGGATACACGAGTTACTGGATGACAGAGATTAACTCAGATTCTTACAGCAAGTTAGCAATAGGTTTATAAAACTCTTTCTGGAATAGAAGGACATATACCTCCATTAGCTTTTGCTGATTCACATATAAAACCTAAGAGCCCTCCTACTTGGCTGTGAGCACTGTGGTGCTTGGTCCTGAGCACTCTTCCTTCCAGAGCCAGTGGTGATTCCCCTGGGTCCTGACTTCTTCACTCTCAGCAGATCCAGGGACCTCCACCTTTTAGGTGGCCATCTCTGAAAGTACCTTGGCTCTTTACTTTCAACTTTATTATAACTCCCTTTCTATGTTTGTCTTTGCCACTTTTTATATCTTCTTTGACTGCACCTTATTACTGGTCATGCTGGTGACTATATTGTGCAATGAAACTGGTAATTTTTTAAATGATCAATAATGTAGAAAGAAGGCCTAAGGGTGAATGAAAGGCAAGCCAGCATATGTGGACTATCAAAGAGGATCCATGTCATGCAGATGAAACCCAACAATAGTTAACTTTTATGGGTTGCAACTGTGCTGATGTCCCTCTCCTTCCTTAATCACACACATTTACCTTGTATTGATGCTGGGATGATTTGTATGCCATGGGTTTCAGCTGAATTTCAAGAAGAAATATATTAACACAAAATGAATAGCATTGTGTCAGTTCAGGGCGAGTATTTATTTCTGGTGTGTTGCATTTCTTTTCTGCTGTGCTGTCAGATTGTCTGCAGGGCAGCAGCACCCAGCATAGCAGGTGAATCACTGCACTTCATTCCACAGCATGATTTATACTTCTTCTGTTTTGGTCACGCTGTTGCTGCCTCTTGTATTTATTGCTCTTTTTTCAGGCATTACACTTAAGACTAGGATCTTGATCCTCTGTGCTCTCACAACTCATAGCACCATTTGTGCCTACCAGGGTAGCAAGTCACTGGATTGGAATGGCTGATTCATAACTAATTTGTACACCACAGTGTGTTTTACATAGAGGCAGAGTAGGCAGCTGTCTACAGTGGCAGATTATTAAGGGCTACAAGACTAAAGCCCGTAGCAAGGCTGAAATAAGGAGACCATCTGGAACACCCAATGGTGGATGTCCTGGGCTCCATCTTCCGTGAGGTCTGCAGGTCACTGGGCTACCAAGAGCTCACCTCTGGTACAAGGTAATACAGTTTTACTTACAGTTCTGATCTCCACGTGCCTCTACCCCTTCCCGAGGGATATGGAGGCTCACTGACCCCCCAGAATCCCTTCCCCTGGCTGTCAATCCCACACTGCCTGGGGTGGATCTGGCAGCCATGCTCAGTACCAGCACAGGATGGGAGCAGAGGGAGGTACACAGAGGGATCAGGCACAGCACAGGAAGAACTCAATTATCAATTACAGGAACCAAGGAGGTTTAGGAGTCAGAGCCTCTTCACCTCTTGAGAAGGTCAGATTTCAGGGTAACTGCTCTATTAGAGCCTTGAACATTGAACTACGATGAGAACAAAAGATTTACTCTGTTATCATCTTTGAAGGTTACTCAACATAATTTTGTCTATGCAGTATTACAGTTTGTTTCTTGTAAATGGCAGTGCATGCTGCAGATGATGAGAATCTGTTCCATGCTTGTGCCTCCCAAATCTTTCAAGTATCAGCACTGTTTGACAATGAAGTTCATATTTCTGGGGGAATCCAGGCGATGAAACACTTCTTAATCCACTCCAAAGGCATTAAATCAGGCCAGCTACAGGAACTGATCACAAGAACAAGCTTGAATCCACTTTTAAAACACCATCTTTAGTAGCCTCACTGCTGGCTAAGTGCAGCCAACACGAATTTCTTCTTTCTTTGTATTGCAATGAAATTCTTGATGGCTATTAAATTCCTAAGGCCAAAATAAAATCATGCAAGTGGGCTCTGCTGGAGAACCACCTAGAAATTTCTATACTGCGTTATTAATTAGCAACATATAATTTCACTTACTGGGAAAAAAAAGTATTTTGCAGACATAGAAGCCAGAGAGATTTGTGGGGTGAGGACTGTCTCTTTTGCTCTGAGCACTTGCAGGGGCTAGAAAAACAAGGCTCCTTACTGCAAAATAAGCTGTAAATCTGTGTTCCTGGGTCATTTATAGGAGAAAATACTGTGCAGGCAAAGAAGAATATGCAGTAGGATTTACAGAAAGGAAGCCTTCACAACTGTTATGGGGTGTTACAAAGAGGACCATTTTTAACTACCTTATCCATTCTCATAATTAAAGGAACAGTTTCACCTTGTTCTTTTCTCTTGCAACCAAGTCCAGTGAGCAGCCATTTAATGTCTTTTGCAAGGGAGGATAGACTTATATACTAGCACTTATATACTACAACCTACACACTAACTTGGTTTTCAATGTCCTGTAAAAGTTCTCCAATGAAAATTCTGGGAAACTTCTTACATTTCTACTGGCCTTTCCACAATATTTATTATTGTTTTGTTCCAGTTCTATGTTTAAGAATATGGTGCCTGCCTTTACCCAGTCTGGGCTTGACCAAAGAGGTTTTATCCAGTCCTACATTTCATCATGTCATGTTGGTGATGTTCCCAACAGGCTGCCACTGATGCCTGAATAACCTCAATTAATGTCTTGAGAGATAAGGAAAGAGAGGGCATTACATCCATGCAAAGTGCAAAAGCAGTCAAAACTGTCCTGAAACATTGCAGGGGATAAACATCACTCTTTCCATGACCTTGAAACCTGAGAAATCCCCAATTCGACTGAAAATGGATAAGAGAGGTTTTGCTTTTTAGTCATCCAGAAAGTGAAAATCCATTTGACAGGTGTCACAACATCCTGACTGCTGGATAACCCCCAAGGACCAGAGGCAATGCATTTACTTGGCACCTTGATACTGCAGGTATCAATCCCAGCCAAAAAGAAACCCCACACCAATATTCCTGCTCAAGGTCCGGTGTGGAGGACAAGCAAGGTAACTGAAGGTGGCAGTGTCCCTGAGTTAGCTCTGCAGCTGGAAAAACCCAGATGGTCACTCCATGATTCTAAAGGGTGAGCAGGTCAACACTGGGAAAATGCATCCAGTGTTTTCCTACCAGGCTTCTCTCTCCCTGAGCTGGTTCGAAGGCATTCATATACTGACCTTTTCTGGAGTGTCAGTGGATAACAGAATAAAACCCAAGTAGTTTTGGTTTGTGGGTTTTTTTCCAGTTCTATGTGACAATAAAAGTGCTGAGAATCCAAAACTTTCTAATAGGCTGGACATTTTAAATTTTATGGGTTACTGCAGGTCCAGCAGTAACACTTGTGTTCAATTTCAAAGAGATTTCCTGGGAAATAATAACTGTCAGTCATATTCATGTCAACTTCTCTATGCTGCCTTGTTCACTGAATGTCCTCTTGAAACTTTTATTCCCCCAGTGCATCCTTGAGTCAACCACTGCCACTGAGTTGCCAAGGTATAGTGCCAAGTGAAAAATAAAAAAAAAATTTAGGAGAAACAGCGAGGTATGAGAACAAGCTTTGGAAAGAGATTATTAAAATGGGCTGCTACCCTCCTGATTCTTTCAGAAGGATGCATACTTGCCATACTCCCTGTATGTCCATATTTACATAGATCTATATCTACATATGCCACTATCTACATAGATCTTATTTTTGTAGAACTCTCTTGAAAAGGTGAATATATTTCTAATGAACATTTTTATCTTGTGTCAGCTCTGCATATCCTTTTTCATCCTTGCCTCCTATTTACCCATTTGAGACCCTGACCAGTGTGCTGGTTGTGGCTGGGATAGAGTTAATTTTCTTCCCAGCAGTTGGCATGGGGCTGTGTTTTGGGTTGGTGCTGAATACAAGGTTGATAATATACAGATGTTTCTGTAGTTGCTGAGCAGAGCTTACACAGAGCCAAGACCTTTTCTGCTTCTCATACTGACACTGGCAAAGGAACTTAGGAGGAGTCACAACCAGGACAGGTGACCCCAGCTGACCAAAGGGATATCCCAGATCATGTGACACCATGCTCAGTATAGAAAGTGGAGGCAGAAGGAGAAAGGGGTAGGACATTCAGGGTGATGGAGTTTGTGTTCCCGAGTCACTATCACATGTGATGGATCCCTGCTGTCCTGGAGGTGGCTGAACACCTGCCTGCCAGTGGGAGGCAGAGAATTAATTCCTTGTTTTGCTTTGCTTGTGAGCTTGGCTCTTGCCTTCACTATTAAACTGCCTTTATCTCAATTATGCATTTTCCAGCTTTTCCTTTTCCAATTCTCTCCCCAGTCCCACTAAGGGGGAAAATGAGTGGACCTGGGGCTGGGCTGCTGGCTGGGGTTAAACCACAACTGCCAGGAACAAAAGCTTATATCTGTAAACTGCTTGTACTGTGAAGCAGATTGCCTTGACCAAGAATTTCAAAAGCCACTTGACACAACTTCATGTGTTCAGCTTGAGACTTTTTGCAGGTTTTTGTGATTCTGCTGGATAAAACTCTCTCATATATAGCAAGTAGGGACCCATCAGTCATTTTCTGAAACTCCCGTTGGGGTTTTTTCTCCCATTTTGCTTTGTAATTTCATTTGTTCTGCAGCTCTGAGGTGACGTGTAAAGAAGGGATTATTAGTATTCCAAATACCAGGAATAATTGTTAGAAACATAGAATTTTACTACTTAAGCACATCAAAAAAACTAAATGTATTTCCTGGATTACTATATTTACTCCCTGCTGCATGTCCTAAAATCATAAATTAGTACAATTAAAAATCTCCTGTTTCCTGCTCATGCTGCTTCTTTCCCAGAATAGATTTCCATACTACTGAGAAATACTCCCATTTTCACAATTTCTTGCAGAGTTCCCAGCAAACACAGGAAGGCTCCCTGCTGTGCTTTGTTATCTGGTCACCCTTCAGCTCGGGTTCTCCTGGGCACCAGCCACGCTGGGTTCCACATGGCTCATTTTCCATATTTTCTAATTTTTTTCCTTTATTTCCCTCTCACTTGTTACAATTTGACCCCTCTGTTTAAAAAAAAAATAACACATTTTACCCCCAAACTGACTTTGCGTAAGTTTGTGATGGAAGTGGAATAAAGTCCCTCTATCTGCTTGTAACACCTGATACTTCTGTTAACACAACCTCCGTACAGCATTTCCCTTTTTTTGTGACTCTGTCATTTCCAGTTTATCATTCTTTCTATAAATTTTAGCTCCCCTGTCCTTCTCAGTGGCGCTGCTGCCTCTTCAGGATGATTATGAACTCAGTGGTAGACTACCAAGTACTTAAAAGCCATAAAAAAGATGTGTTGCACTTTATCTTGGGCCCAGGATACATTGGGGTATCTATTCTTTATTGGCATTATTTCTCCTTTCTTTTTTTTCCCAGCTTCCAGCAGTGACTTGCAACAATAGCAATGATAACAATGAAGCAGCTGAAAATGTTGCTGTTATTTTGATTTAATGAGCCCTCTATTCTGTAAAAGAGTCAATACTTCCGAAAAATAACATCAATGCTCCCTGTAAGATGACAAGAGGGAGTGGAAAATTTTGTGTGAGTAGCAGAGTCTTTCCTCAGTCACTATTCACCCTTGAAGACTTATGGTAGAAAAAACTCCCATGTTGTTTGATGCTTGGTAAACCAAGCACAGGGAGTTAACGATCATGAAAACTTCTGCAGTAGCAGAACAGGATCTTTTATCTGAAAACAAGGATTTGCACTATTTCTCACTTGATGAAAACATGTTTTCTCAATAAACAGGATAAAATTGTGTCTCTCCATTTATGCAAGTGTCAAGACAGAAAAACCCAACCTCTCTGCAAAAAGGGACAGACCACAATAACTACATGTATGTCAGGAAAACTGCATCTGCCTTAGATGTGGCAAATTTGATGATTACACACCTCTTTAACACTGCTATGAAAGGCCTGGCTTCTCTATGTGTTCATTCCAAGCTGAACCTGGCTCATCTATTGAATAGACACATAGCTCTTCACACTCTTGTAGATATAATTACATATGATGAAGATGACAGTCTCTTTCAAAAACATATTCTGTCTTAGAAAAACCAATTTCTAGTACTGAAGAATCCAATGTAACCTTTGGTAGTTAAGTTCCATGACTATTTTCCCTAACAATTAGAAAAATAATTTATTTGTTGTCTGTAAGTTAAGGGTTAATAATGAATCCTGTATCTGGACAGGGACACTTTCAAGTAATGACAATTTATTTAGTTTGCAAACTCTGGGTTTTTTCATATTTTTGAAAACTTAAGATTTATCAAGTAGAATTTTAATGAATGCTTTAGAGAACTGGTAGACAAGATAAACAGTCTAAAACAGAATATCTAAATCTAGGGAAAGGAAAAAGATAGAAATTATTTATGTGAGGATAAGGATGCAGGACAAATATAGAAATCATTTCTAAAAAAATTATGATCCTCTAAATTAAGATGTCTCTGGTCAACAGAATCAAGCATAGGAGTCCTACGCTTTAGAGTCCTAAATTTCCACCCTTTTTCTGCTAGAGAGAAATGCCACCTCTCCCCATACTTCCAATAAGCATGTGTTTAATTATTGTTGTGGCTCCTTTCCAGCCACATTTCTCAGTGTCAAAGCATGCACAAGTCTCCCACAGTTCTTGTGCCACCCCTGCCTGCCCCACAAAGAATCTCAGACATGGTGCCATGTCCTGGATGGCTCTGGGTTTCTGGCTGAGGCGACTGAGCTCCGTCCCTATCTCACACGCACACACCACCGAATATTTGTATCTAGAAGTTTAATGTGGAGCTGAACCCCACGGGGGCACATTTCAGTTCTCCAGTGTCTGTAGGGCCATTTGAGATACCCACCAGGGCTGGCAGAGATGGCTCAGCACCTACAGGAAAGTCTGTCTATCCTGGATAAGAGTGGTAAGTCAGACACGTTGTACTCAGCACTGGACTGAAATACCCACACTACCCCCTGTGTGTCCCAGAGATCAGTCCAGTTAAGCTCAATCAGTTTATTGATTAGAGATCTATATTATACTAAGCCAGAGAGGCAAAGCTTGTGATTCCAAATTCATAACCTTTGGTTTTGTCACAGGTGCTGCAGTAGCTCAAAACAAAGCCAGATTAATATGCAGAAATCTCTAACAGCATTTATCCTCACTGTTGATTACACTTAACAAACTTTCCATCATGTCACTTAATTCCCCCCTGCCTCCTTCAGAATCATAAATTAGAATGTCACGTACAAGAACACCCTTCAGAAACTTTTCTTCAGAAAGAGTCAGGAGCAGAGTTATCGACCTTGGAAAAGAAAAACAGAGAAGAATGAAGAATCCAAGGCTCTTCTATGTTTGCTATGAATAGGAGTCAACAGCTTCAAGAACTGAAAAATATTTAATTAACCTGGTTTTTCAAAATATTTAGCCTGACTCCCAGTCTAACTAGTAAAGCATTATAGAAGTTTGGTTTATTGTTTGTCCAGGTAATACTAACCCTTTATTCTAATAAACACAGATACTAAAATCCACATATAATTAATAGATGAGCCACCATGGCTCTGAACGGCTTAGTTTTACATCAGAAATGGGCTGTAATCATACGGAGCTTTAAATAAGCAAGCTGATTTTATTCCTCAGTGGCTTTTCAATTTGTGTTCTTTGTTTATAGCCATCTCAGGCACTGTGCAGTGCAGACATTGCTATAGACCAAGCTACCACATGGTACCATCCCAAGACAGAGCCCCTACAATATGGCCATTCAAGTCTATTGAAGTCAAATACTAAATTTTCATTGATGCCTGTATTTATTGCTTTTGCATCCAGGTTTTTCTGTGCTTCTTTATCTGCCACAGAGAGATGATGTTGTGACAACAGATGCTTTCTGAGCTCACCTCAGTGCTGCATATTCCCACCTGAATCCCTGCTTTTCACTTTGTCTGGCTGTCCAATTTGTGCTTTTGTAAAGTATTCATCTCTAGCAGCATCAGTTACTCTGGAAATCATTAGAAATGGAACAAACACCCAGGGTTTTCGTTGACTACTAAAAGCAATCCTCCCCTTCACACTGAATGAGGTGATGGCAACCATTGGGCTCAGAGCCATGCAAGGGCAGAATTAATCTTTTGTTCCATAAGACTGTCAGATGCCAATGACCTTTATTGAAGCAGAAATGTATGAAAATACAACCTCAGAGGTGAGATTGAAAAAAATTAGCGTTGTGTAGTCTACAAGAGAGTAATGAGATACATGACAACATCACTGAAACCCGTGAAAGGTAATTCAGTGGGCAATCTATTCTCCAGAAGCCAGTTAGGTGTTATATTTGAATGGGCCTATTGAACAATTTGATACGTATCATAGTGGGGAGGGTATGTTTATAAAGACAATATCATCTTTTTGTGGTGTGATATAATGCATTTCTCAGTCCCCTTGCATTGTGCAGCTGAAAGATGTGATCCTAGCCAGGGAACTGCTAAATGTTGGCAGATTCACGGCACAAGTTCTACCTCAGCAAGTGCTTCATGTTATCTAGGTTTATCTTTCCTGCTGAACCTCCTTTGTAAACAGAGAGGGGTAGAAAATAGATTCCCTGTCACAAAGCCGAATCCAGTTTCTGTCACCTTCCAGCTGGACTCCCACTTGGAAAAACAGGAAGCAAACTTTTATCACTGAAATTGCTGAGCTGGGTCCAAACTGAGCTGGTGCCCTGGTGACATTTGAGTAGCAGTGATATTTTTTTTGTTGTTTTCAAGTATGACTTTGAAGCAGCAAGATTCAGTGCTCCACATCTCTTATTGATCTTGGCTGCTGAATGTTTTATGACGGGGAGTCGCCCTGCATGAATTCGGAATAGAAGATCAATAGGCTGCTTAAGATGTCATGCTGTGTTTAGATGACTGACACGCTTCCTTTCCAACACCACCACCACTCCTAACCCTTTTCTTTCAACATCCCATTCCAACCCTGAATTTTTCGAGGTGTATCCATTGAAAGGTTGCACCCGTGGTGTTATTACCTTTCTGATCTACACCCTAAGAGATTGGACACTCAATTGGCCTGTGACTTTTCTTGTTATCGATATAATTAGCACCAGGACACAGTATGTAGGAAGGAAAAAAGCCTGCTTTCCTTGCACCTTCGAAGTTTCCATTCCAAGAACACACCCCTAGAATTATTTTTTTTCTATTAGGAGTACAACATGTCTTATTTTCCTTCCAAGGAAATATAGGTTCACGCATCATACTTATTTGGGGACATTCTTAAGGATTTCACCAGACTAGAGTGCTCTAAACCAAATATTCCTTTGAGCTCACAGAGACAGCTGTGCTATTTCTCAGACTACATTCCCTCAGCTCTTCTGGAACAAAGGAGCTGTAACCCAGCCACAGAATAGCTCCCTCCTCCATGGATTGGAGATGCAATTTCCTTGTGCCTGTCTCCCATCTCTGAGCTCAGAAGATAATGCAAGGATAAGAGAGGCATGAAAGGAGCACCAGTGGTGAGGTGGAAACCCTTTCACTGAGAACTGGACACAGATCAATGCATTTCATAGACACCAACACCTCACATGCTCAGTACCTGATGCAGCTCACTCCAAACAGTGCTGACCCCAATTAAGCAATGATAACCCCACAACTTTCTTGGCTGTGGCACAGCTCTAAGGAGACGAGGGCTGCTATCCCTGCTGGAGGTCTGGGATGAGCAAAGTACCTTCATGAGCCCTCCCAGCAGCAAGGTGACCTGTAAAGCCACATTTCTAAGGCTTCCCAGCATCCCTGTGCCCCAGCTTTGCCATTTCTACTCCTCAAACTCAACTGCACTCCTTCACTCTGTCAGGGAAGGAAAATGTAATTCTGTGTCACTGCCTTGAGTCAGTTCAAGTTCTGGAATTACCCATCAGATTAGACTTCAAGGGAGAAACAGAACTCTCACCATTGAACTCTTCTGTCCCCTCCTGCTTACTCAGAAGAATAAATTTTGATTCAAAAGCCATATTTGAATTTGTGAGCAGTGAATAAATAGCCTAATGAATATTCTAATGAACTTTTTAAGAAGTATTGGCTCAAAAAATCTTATTCTATGCTGTTACTTACATTTATAGTGGAGAAGAGATTAAGCACAGAGCTCAGTTCCTATCCCAGGTGACTGACCAGGGTTTATAGGCTGTGGTACCAACCATAGCAACTAAGGAGTCATCTTAGTGACTCTTGTGCTAATTAGCTGCTCTCTAATAGATAGGAAAATGTGATCAATCTTATGTTGAGAATAGAACCAGCAAAACAGAAATCAAACAACATTTTGTGCTGTCTCAAACCAAATATTTGCCCTTTATGAAAAATGTTGATCTTCTTTAGAATTGCTTTTCATTAAAAATGTCTCAAGCTTTCTATGCATTAAAAACTACAAAATTTTGCTTATTGTTTTTATGTCTGCGAAAAGTGATAACATGTTCTAGGGGTTTTGGCTTGAGCAGGGATGCTGGACTAGATGACCCCCAGTGCTGCTTTTCAACCTTACCCATTCTGTGGTTCTGTGATCCTGCAAGTTTTGATGTTTTCAATTGGGAAAATTAATCATTTTAAAGTCATTCTCATTTAACCTTTTACACAGTAAAATATAATATTCCCATACAGTTTTATTTCATGCCTTTTAATTATCTGTAATCTCAATAGTATTTTTTTTAAATCAATTTCTGGCCAATTAAGCAGTGGGTGACTGGGGCCTGCAGAAATTCCAGGGGCAGAGCAAGGAAGGTGGTTCTGAAGGATGGGAGATGGCTGCAAGGAAAGGCAGTGTGGTACAGATTTCTCAATACAGACTAAGAGCTGGGACTGTGGACAGAGTCATTCCCTCTCTGGATGTGGAAGAGATACTGCAAAGGACCTGTCCCTTCTGTTGTGAGGAAGGAGCAGCATCATCTCGAGCTACCACAGTAACCCCAGACCACTGTGGGGTGGGATGGGCAATGGGGTTTTTCAGGAGAGACTGTGAGAAAGAAATGGCTAAAAGCCTTTAGCAGCACATAAAAACCTGCAAATGCACCATTTACTTAACCAGAGTGAGGGGCTTGTATCAGACAATATTTCAGGTCACAAAACAGATTAGCCAAGTATTTGCCAGGGCAAGGAAATTAGTAACTGTTGACCCTAAGTCAAAGACTGTATCACTTCCCTATAACCTAGTTTATATTGCACAAACTGAAAACAGAACTAGGCTAAGACATTTTGAAGCCTGCAGCAAGTAGATGGAAACAAACTGAAAAAAGCTTCTGACTGAATATAAGTACTCATTCTGCATAGTGCCTGGTAGTCTGTAAGAAGTGACTGCAGGGTCAGCAGAGCAGAGAAATAGCAAAGAAAGATAATTCTGAGCCCAGAACATCGAGCATAGCACAAAGATAGAAGGACATGAGAAACAGCACGATAACCCAAACTCTTCAGCAGACAATCTGGTCAGCATGGCCAGATTATAATAGAAACAAAATAGGGATCACAGAGCCACTAAAGAGTCTTGTACCTTGGTGCTAAACTGAAATCCAGATGTGTTTCTCAAAGACAAGAGATCTGACACTTTTCATGGCTATGAGGATGTCTAGGATCCTCTCAAGGGCCAAATACCTCTCCCAGGACTGAAAAAGTGGAAAGAGGTCATGTGAAGAGAAACACGTGGCATTTTCATCCCCTTTTACTACCCTGTAATTTTTTTTTTTCAGGAAGGCAGGTGAGCTGGCCTTGAGAATTGAAGGAGGAGCTACACTGAAGGAGGAGCACAGCTTGCCTTTCCATTTTAGTACAGCAATCATGCAGGTGTCCTATATGTGCTTTGTAAAACTACACATCTCATTTGAAAAATCTTTGTACTTATTTAAAGTTCTTAATATGGCTTGACTGTGCATTCCTGTAACAGACACAGGCAACACATTGGTAGGCATCAGGTAAAGTATAAGAGCATCCTTGAGACTCTCCCTTGGATTTGCTGCTCTTCAAGTAATTACCTTTTTCTTGCATGGATGCTTGAAGATTAGTGTAATCCATGTTGATAGGAACTGGCAGAGAGAGCACAGAAGAGACCCCCCAGATGCAGAAACATAAACTAAGCACGAACTCCACATGCTTCTCGTTAGATGTTAATTGTTCTCAATTGTAATACGATGTTCTCTGAGCTGACTGGTTCTCAAATGAAATCTTTTAAAGCTCCTCTTTCGAAGGGAGCTAAGCTGTCTCCTGCTGGGTATAATCCTAACAGAGACTGTGTTCCCCTTCTCTACAAAGAGATTTGACCAATCTCCCTCCCGGAGACAGAGATGGTCTGACACAACGATTCTGCTCTCTCGCACAGAGATGCTTTGATAATCCTTGATATTGCTATAAGGCTCTAAATGCTTCAGTCTTTTAATCTCTCTTCAGGGGCTTTGTCCAGATCCTCTGAATATAAAGAGCAATTGACATACTCAGGCAAATATTTATAATGTCACACTTTATGGCAGGGCTGAGATTTCCCAAACCATCTCTTCAGGATGAATAACCAGTATCTATAACTGTTAATGTAAATCAATTGCCGCAATACCCTACAGGGCTTCACAGATAATCACTGGAGTCCTTTGACATATAAGAGTTCCCTGGGTTTTTTTTTTCCTTTCTCTACCTATTAGTTAGAATGCCAAGCAAGTTAAAGTCATGGAACAGGTGTTTTTCCATAAAAGAATAATTTTGAACTACCAAAGGAAATTTCTACACATACAGAAATATATCTACTTCCGTGAATTTTCAATTTTTCCTTTCAAAATAATTTTTGTATTTGGAAAAAGAGTAGTAGTAAGTGACAGAAGTCAACAGTGGAGTTCCACAAGAATCTATGCTAGTAAAAGCTCTCTTCTGATAAATGTATTCACAGATTGTGTTGTAAAGCAGACGAGCATGTCTCAACAATATTTCAATGTTTCCACTGAAAAAAATTATATTCAAATCTACTGAAGCCTAATTAGTCCTGCTGTTATTAACCTGCATCTGGTTCTTCATTTTTCTTATTTCAGATTTCTTAAAAAAAAAATTCTTTTGCCTGGGATATAGCTCAGTTCAGCTACAGTGAGCAGAGTGCACAAGTGTGTAACATAATCACTACAGAGAGGCTTGAAGAGAGTTCACATGAAGCTTTATTTGTCACACCGAAAGTGACAGCAAATTCAAATCAGTGAACCTCAAAAAAGAGATAAAAAAATCAGTCTGTCATTTAAAGAAATGTCAAAGTGAATATTTTCCAACCCAGCAGATTTCTTGTTTGAGCATGCAAACCCAACATGGTAATAAGTAGTTAATTGGTGAAATAAATTTTGTCTGTGTTTGATCTGTCCTTACCACCTACAAGAGCCTGTCGACAGACTAATGTTCTAGGCTGTCCATCAGTTTTATGTTCATCCCAGGATGTGGCTGTGAGGGTTCACTATGGATGGTAAATTAATCTAGTCCTGGGGGCAGGGTTGGACTTTGAGTTAATAAGATTGTATGTCCTAAATCTTCCTCCATGGCTCAGTGATCTGAGGTTCACAATGCCCACATACAAGAGCATTCCCCTCCAGAATTTTATACCTTCACACTTTTATCCCTGGTATTATCTGCCAATTTATCAGAAATCATGGATTTAATTGGGAATAACATTGTCTGTTATTAGCCTACGATGTGCATTGCTGAAATGATTTGTACAACCGGACTGCCAGGTACAGTTAAGGAGAGTCACACAGAAATTAAGTCCTCCAATCACCCCACTCCCATACTATTTGGTAACAAGCAATTATTTAGGAAAAATGCCTTTGTGAAAGTTTTTTTTCAGTACTGTGTCATCATTTATGAAGCAACAAACTTTTCTTCCCTGGGAGTCAGATGTGATTTAGCGGAAGGGCTATTTATCTCTTAATCTAAATTCTTTCCAGCTCCTCCTTAGTACATTACTCCTTTTATCATGTCTTTTCTGTACTTACAAGTAAAAATTCATAAAGCACAGGATTCTGTTTTAACTTGCATATCACATTTGCCATAGACAAGAGATGATAAGATATTCTGCAAATTTTTACTTTTGAATGTCGATGAGTCTTCAACATTCAACATGAGAAGGATCTTCCAAATTATCTGAGAAGGATTTTCTAAACTATCATGACTTTTGTTAAATTTATTTTTCTGTGTGTTGCCTTTGTTGCTTCTTTATTTTAAGAGATTGATTGCTGCTAGCCAAAATTAGGGGGAAAAAAAAAAAAGGTCTAATACAATAAAATAGGAAGGAAAAAAAGAAGTATAATGCAAATAAATAATTGGGTTCAGACCACTGGAGAAAAATTGCTCTGCTGTCCCAGGAAAAAGTAGCTGTATTCTATCTCCTAGGACACCAATGTAATCCCTCTGAAACTGGTAGGGTAGTTTACCTCAGAATTATTAATTCACAATGTGGTTGTTCTGATTTTAATTTAACTAATCCTAATTTAATTTTATTCTTGCACCATGATAAATCTAGAAAAATGAATTGGTTTTACACTTAGATAACTGAGATGAAAACTTACCTCCCTATAGCTATTACCATCTGATACCAGTCCTGCTCCTCAAGTCTCCTTGTAGTCTATTTTTAATGGGATTAGAGAATAAAAAAGTCCAGGCTACTTGTACAAATATGAATGGAGGTTTTACGCGGTGACGTTTGCACTGCAATTTCTAGGGGCCTCTAGTCTAGTCTATTCTATCCCTAATCCTGACCCATAAACTGATAAACCATAGCTGATAACCATAAACTGGCTCATCATCCATGCCAGGCAGAGCTCCGTGTACTCCCCACACTCCCATGTAAAAGGGCCACACCCCCTGCTCACTTCCCAAGCAGGTTTGCAGCACTGCAGGTCTTCTTTAATCCAAAGAGGGACAGTCTATGGGGGATAATGCTTAAACAGAATATTCCTGCATGGGGAGCAGGAGGATGAATAAATAATGTGACCATCAAGAGTCTCTTTTGATTCTCTGGATTCTGCAAAATGTTTGACCCCAATGTCTTCTGCTTTTTTATTTTATACTTTTTTTTTTTTTTAAATTTTGTGGCTGTGGGTGTACTCACTCCTGTGCATCACAATACCACAAGCTCCAAAATATGCAATACCACCAGCCTTTATTAAACCAGGCTGTTCTTCACAATCAAAGGACGGTTTTGTGGACTACTATGTGCTGGATTTATTGGAGTCTGAGATAATTTTTCAAGAAATCATGAGTCTCCATGTCAGAGTTCTGACCTGGAAAATCTCTAGAGCATGACATCAGCAGTTATCTGCCTGTAATATTTTACTTTTTGCAGTAATATACAAACCTGTCATATTTCTATGGGATGAAGCTCTCAATAAAAGGAAGCAGGTTCAATCATAAAGTAAGGGAAAGCAAACTTTTAAGAACAATATTTACATAATGGGTCAGAAGAAAGTAAACAATACCTAGACATGATAGACAGTTCTGATTTGAAGCTAAACCAGCTGCAAAGGGATGTGCCATCGCTCAGGGATTTTTATGCCTCTGTATTTATTTCTCTATTTACAGGGTAAGTGAATTGGCAGCCATTCTAGGAAAGCTCCTGCTGCCCATCTCTACATACATGCTCTGTGACTAAATGAAATATTTTCTGTTGCCATGACTACTGGGTCCTCTTTATATTTGTCCTCCTGTTTGCATCCACAAGCAACAAATTATGCTGACCAATTAAATACCAAATAATAGAGGACAAAGTAGGAAAACAAGGGTTTCACATGCGTCCTCATCTCTAGCTATTTGAATGCTGAGTGGCTACCAAGAAGAAGAGCACTTTCAAGTTTAAAGGTTTCTAACTTAACTAATAAAAGAAACCACAGAGATTTCAGAGCAGCAGGATGTGTGAAGGGCTTTTGATGCACGATTCCATCTTAGGCAGCTCACAAAGTACCTGGAGGGGTGCAGCAGCTCCAAGTGGCTTTAACTCTTGTATTCAACAATCTTGGATTGTTACACTATCCCCATCTCCCTGGCTCAAGATCCTTATGCAAATTAGCCCATTTCACAACGGATCAGGTCTCTATATCCTGAGCCAAAGCTATCAAACCCCAACAAGACTAAGCATTAATAATTTGCATCATAAAAGTCTACTTTTCATCTGGATAACTGAGCCGGCCAAGAAAGCATGATTTAAAAGAACCTACTATTTTTTAAATCAAATACATAGACAAATTCAGTAATAAGTTTACGCTGAAGAAGTTCATGCAAAGATAACACTTCTGAGATGTTTAGGACACAATTACTAGGGTCAATGTCTGCTTTTCAGAATAATGTTGACCAATATGTTTAAGATATATGTCATGTCGTATATGGAGTTTAAATACCTCACAAGATATATCTCATGAAGTGCTTGAGAGTCATTTCGTGTCTTGGCACTGAATGCCAGAATAACCCATAGGAGCTGAAGAAAATCAATACAAAAGGGCAAGGAATTATCCCCAAGTGTAGGGCCTTCTGCATTCTCAACATGACCCTGATATTGAAGGAAGATTCCCATAATGCAGAAGTCACTGCAGTATATTTCTCTCACCTGGCCATTGCTTCTGAGGGAAGTTTACCAATGTAGCAGCAAAATTCATCCTCAAGTTTCTGTGGTGAAACGTGTCTTTTTACTGCTCACAGCTGACTCATGCAGCATAATCAAGCCCTAAAGCAATTAAGCTACTTTGGTCTTTGTAAGGCAGTTTAACAGACAGATCCATTTCAGCACAATTCAAAGAGCACAAAGAAAAGCTTTTATTATCCTGATTTATTGAGTTTTTGCATTTCTCTTTTATTTAAGTCCAATGTCCTGCATTCAATTTAATGACAATGATTCTGTAAAGCATTAAAACACCCTATGACTATTAAAGGAACATTTATTGAGGTCTAATAAGAGACAAATCAACTTTTCAGTTAAGCGCCTCAAAAATAACACGAGCAATAAATGGCTGATTATATATTTAATGACACTGTAACTTATACTGTACCAACAGAAAAAGCTTTTGCATTTCCAATTTAACACTATTGCATGTCATCATCATTAGGGAAAATGTTTATTATTATTCTAATTGGAAGCAGCAAGTTAAAATCCATCTTCATTTAGAAGCAAATAATGCTGCTCAAATGCTTAATAAGTATATATAACTCTTGGCTATAAAGCAGGACTCATTTCAGAAAAGGCTGCTCCGGTTGGAAAAGTATGGCCCAAATTCTGACTTCAGACTTGTATATACTTGCACGTACAAAAGAAATCATGAAAGCAATATTTCCAGTGGTAGAATCTAACTTTTCTCCTTAGTTTTGGAGAAACTACATTTTCAGAGTGTCTCATTAATCAAGGTGATTGTTGAAACTGCTCTTGTGTTTTCATTCTAATTCTATGTTCTATATTTTTTTTATTTTCTCCACTGTGTAAGTTTATTAAACTTTGCAAACAAGACAAAGTCACAAAACTTCTTTTTGCTAATCTGTCAAAAATTCAAGAGACCAAGAAACACAACCATAGAAGTAACTTTTATCGTTCATTCAGTTGTGAAGGAAAGAAATAAGTTGTCAAATTATTTCAATCTCTGTCCCCCAAAACAAAGGAAAATTGAAACCATTTTCAGGGGAAGTTAAAATTTTGAAATAATATCTTCTATTAAACTAAAAAAAATGAAGCATGAAGAGATTTAGTAGCTGGCAGCAAAAAATGTCAACAGAAAGAAGCAGTTTAAAATCTTATTCTGTTGTCTTGATTTCACTCTGACCTAAGTGACTAACGTGTCTTATTTTAGAGGACACAGGTTTATTTCTCTGTATTATGTTTCTGGCTCAGTTTGTCCCTACAATTAGGTCCTATAGGATGTCTGTGGCCATCTATGGTACCATGATGGCAATTAATTAACCCCTCACTGCTTCTGGTCTGCAGTTCTTGCATTTGCTGTCTTCAGTCCCTTTCATTTCTAAGTTCAGAGTTAATTTATTTTATATAATCTGCAACTGGCTCTAAGGAAAGGTAGGCCTTTGGGTATGATTCACTGACAAGCTTATTTTCTTTCCTAAGAATTGATTTAACTATCAAAGCAAAGGCTAAGACAGTTATTGAAGCAGTTAAATGATTTAAAAATAGGGGACTGAGTGTTTGAACCATCAACAGGCATCAGCACCTGAGATTAAACCTGCAAGAAGGCAAGGACTTCATTTAATTTTTTATTTTTAGAAGCCCATGTGAAGTTATTTACACTTCAGACAAAGATTAAAGGTGCTGTGAAATTTACTGTCCCTGCACTTAACTGGGGAGCATGGCAGAGTGGAGTCTTGGCGTGAATGCTGCCATTTCTGACACCCTGTTAGCTTGCTAGTATGAAATACATTCAGACAGCGCAGGAATATTTGTAAAGCTTATTGGGAAGGATATCAAATCATTCTGTTGTTTATTCAGTGAAGCTTAAGCACATCACCCTTGAGGTTATTCTGTGTCTTGCTTACACATCTTGACTTTCCCACACCTTTCCTCTGCAAAACGTCTCTCATAAAAGACTTCAATTTACCTTCAATGTTCAAACAACTTTGCATCATTTCGCTCTTCAGTAATGTAAATTATTTAATTAATGGCTAAGATTCAAAGCTATAAAAGTGGACATTTGTAGTTTTCTACAGCCTGCATTTGTTGCAGAAAGACATATTTATAAAGTCCAAGGAAAATAAGCAAGCAGTGGTCCATGTGATTCCTGCTGTCCTGGTGATCACATTTTATTTGCTGTCAACCTCCTATACTGTCCTGTTTCATTTCTGTCAGGCATCTGTTGCATTCTCTTTGTCTGTCAACTTGAAAATTTACAGGGCCAAAAACTTTTGTTTTGATGATTCTGTATCATATTCAAGTCACTAGCAGCAGCCGCTTGTACGTATACATTTGCTGCAGTTAAAGAGCGCATGTATTATTATCCTTTCCTAAACATGGCCTAAATTTTCAGGAATTAAGTTGATTTAGAAGGCCTGGTATCTGAATACCTTCATGAGCCATTGTAAAAGATCCTGATCACCAAAGGAAGGAAAGACCAAGTACTCTTTGGGTTTAAAAAAGTGAGAGACTTTTAGAGACTGCAAGCTGAATGTTTTGCTTTAGAAATAATGCATCTAAAAGCACGTCTGCTCCAGACATTTCAAGCTTGAGCCCTGCCTTATTTCAGAATAATCCTCTTTTCCACACAGAGCATTACAATAAAACTAAAATGCAGTCAACAAAAAGACAGATAGCATTTAATATAAAAGATGGTACATCACAATATGTAGTACACTGAAGGAAATTCAAGTATTAATTTAAGGTGGATCTATTAGTGTCGGGGGGTAGGTGGGAAGGGGAGTGTTCCTGGTTATTTGTTAACACTGTTTTACTTCCCAGTGGTGATATACCCTGTATTGATGAGATTACAGAAACACCATCCCTTGCTTGATTTCAGATAACCACATCCACTTCCCATAAAACACATAATTAACTGAGGAGGGAATACTTCTTAATTAAAACTGTCTGAAATTAATCAAACAGTGGTTTGCAAGGTTTGCAGAATACTCCTGGTTTTGCTCTTACTTCCTTGCTTGCTCAGAGGAAGCTCAAGTGCCCATGCACTGGTGTCACGGTACAGAGGTGCTCACCTTCCCAGCACAGTCACAGTGGCTTCGTTCACACTCTGGGGTGACAAACTCTCTGAGTCCTTCTCACCAGTAGACAGCAAGCAAGGAAGAGACAGCAGAAGACATGAACAATATTACATTTTCAGTATTGAGGGTTATTCTGGCCTCGTCTTTTCTTTCTAAAACCGTATGGGAAACAATCTCAGAGGCTGTTTCTCCGAAAGGACAGAACTCTGGGCCTGCCTCCTCAGTAGGTGCAGATGCTCCTGGGGGAGCGCCACTGCAGGTGGAACAGGGGAGGTCTGTGAAGATGCACATGAGCTTGTCCTGGGAAAAGAAGCCTAGAAGACACTCTGACCAGCCTGCAGCAATGGCACGGGAAAAGCTCACAAACCACCTCTGCTCTGGGGCTGGGCCAGGGCAGCCCCCCCTTTCCAAAGCTCAGCATCCACCTGAGCTGTCATGCACACAGGGGCTGTGGATGGCTCACGGGCTGCACGGTGCACTCGTGCCACGGCAAAGCACTTCACACGGGCAGGGAGGGCTGCTCGGCCATCCCATGGGGACAGACTCAGTACCAGCAATTCCACATCCAAGGGCTGTGAAGATGCCCTTGTGGGAATCAAAAAGAAAGATCAAAGGCAGGCATGAACAAGGAATAGCACTCTCTGAAGTTACTACTTTCATTGTTACTTTTGTGCTTCATAGACTAGTACATCACAGGGGTTTTTTCATTCCTTCTTCTTTTTCTTGGTGATGTTCTTTCATCTTATTTGATGGATCTTCCCCTAGTTGTTCCATTTCTTTTATCACTGGAAACACAGCTCAGGGCTACATTGTTTTCCCCTGTTAAGGTGGTATCATGAACCTTCTTGCTGTAACATGGCATGACCTCACACTGACAGCTCCTGAGAACAAAGCCCTGCTCTAACTGCGAGCTCAGTCTCCAGGCTCCACACCTGCAGAGTTCAGTTAGCCTCGCTGAGGACCTACACCTTTCTGGGGGGACGAGGACAGGGTGAGAAGCTGCTGAGAGGGAGAGATAGAGAATACCCTGAGCTGAAGTTGAGTGTGTGTCATACCGCTCTTTAATTCCACTTTAAATTCCATCTCTAAGCTCAGTCAAGGCATTTACTCTTAGCTGGTGTTGGAGGTACTGGCATCTTCAGAAGTAACACTGGTATAAGGCCTAGAACAGAATAGAATAACAATATATTCACTGGAAGAACAGAAAAAAAATTACATTTGTCCAGGGACAGAGAAATGATCCCAAATAAACTATTTCAAGAGGAAGACCCTGAAATATTCCAGAAGAAAAAACTATTATTAAAAAAAATATAGATATATACATACACTATATATGTAAAATATTATAACCTTACCCCTAAAGACGTAGAAAAACACTTACTCTGCCCCAGAAAGCAGTTCAGAAGAATGTTAAAACAGATGTGTGATATAACAAGTGGTGTTTGCAGTATAGGCACTGTGCTGGGACACGTTCCCAAGCTCTCCCAGGCTGTGGCAGGGAAATGAGGTTGCAAATTGGCATTGCAAAGGCATCTGCCATGTCCAGGCTCCAGGGAGGCAAGAAATGGGGGCACTGAATGCCTTCAGACAGTTCCTACTTCCTTTTCAATGCCCCAGTCCTTCCTGAGAGTTCAAATGGATCTCAGAGCAGTGTCTCCACTGCAGAGGCAAATACTCTCTTGGCTTCACCATTTACTTCCAGGAACAGAAGAATCCTCAGGTGAAGGAACCAATGCCTTTTCTGCAAGTGATACCATTCAAGCTTTCTGCAGGGAGCCAAACTGGAGTGTAATGATTACATTGAAGAGTACCTCAGAGAAAGAGGATGGAGTAATGCGAGAGAAATGAAGACTGAAAGCAGAAGCTGACGTTTCATCTTGCATTATAGCCCATGGGACAGAAGGCACAAATACAGTAAATTACCTGTAAGAGTCTCTTCTTCCTAGAATGATTGACTCCAAAGGCTCTAGCAATACAATGAAATGAATGAAAGAGTCTCCCTTTCTGTCTTTAGAGGACTGAGTAATAACTTACATGCTTCCTTGTACAGCAATGCTTTAGTCAATATTTATAGAACAATGCAGTAAAGCAGCTTCAAATTTGTTCCCTATTTGATAATAAATTAAGATGGTATTCAGATTTCTAGTTGCCTTAAAAACTGTCCAATCTTCTCTTTTTATGTGATTTCAACCTGAATAATTCACAAAGCTTGCCCCAAAAATATAAGGTCTCAAAACATCCAGAGAGGAAATCTGAGAAGCAAAAGAAAATGTACATTTGTGTGATGTAAGAAAATATGGCACATTCAGACACTGTACCAAGACAGGTCAAAATTCAGGGACAAATCTTACTTCATGTCCCTGTTGCTGGTTATGTGTAATAAATAAGAAGGTGCTAATTACAGTTGCTACTGTGGGGAAAGTTTCCAGTCCTTCATTCTTTCTGAGAGCCTTGAATTCACCAGTTTCAAGAAAATCCCAGCGTCTCTTCTTCTTTTCTTCTCAGTTCTCAGTTTGTACTACAGCAGTGGGTTACATTTCGATGTGATAGTCATGGCTGTGGGAACAGAAAAGCACAGAGCTCCTTATTTTCCTTCATCAGTGTACACCAGTTTCCTGTTCTTCAATTATGTCATATTTTCATTACTCCATGCTTCTAAGTTATTGACTTAATCTGTAATCTCAAGTGTTTGAACTCCCGGAATAACACAGATATTAATCTGCTCTGAAAAGTGTCCTCAGCACCATTTCTATTACAGTATAGTATACTGTTTCGTTCATCATTACAAGTTATTTAGTATTCACCTCAGGTCTTCCACCTCTTTTTGTTTTGTCCATGATACCTCAGTGAATGAGCTACCAGAAATCTCACTACACTTCTCCCCTCTCAAAATCACTCATTAAATCTCATTGTATCCCTCAGAAGTGAATAAAACCAGTCACACCCCTACAAAAGGATTTCTTATGTTACTATTCTTTGACAGAAACAGATAAATCCATTCTATTTCACTTCTGAAACCTAAATTACATTTAAAACTAAGGGAAGGGATCAATAAAAGTCAGCAACCCAACTTGAAAAGGCTGAAGTTGGACAAACTTCAGACCAATCCTGCAGAGCTACCACATGCAGGACAGCCCAGGACCAGGGCACTGTAATCCAAATCAATCTTGATTTACAGGAGCTGGGTATTAGACCATGAAGCATCAGCCCATCCTATCACAACAGCATGGTTTTCCACCTCACCAGCTGTGCTGCTGACCTTCAGACCATGCACATCACCACATCAGCTGAGGAACTACATTATCAATCACTGCAATAATAATTGCAGTAGTCAGTGACACTCTCCCTGACTTTATTTAGATTCATTGCTGGTGGATCTGTGTGACCCAGGGTCTCCTTTCCCAATGAACATATCACTGCTGTTATCTTTCCTTTGTTCATTCACGAGTTTGATTAATGTACACATTTCTTTGAAAAATGCTAAAAAAAAAAAAGCCAGAAAAAGAAGATTTTTGCCTTGTTCTGTTTAAGATAGTTCCTTCTGGGCAGATAATAGACAATTAAAACCCCCCAGCATGAGTTAACCTTTACCAAAGCAGTGGACGTGTAGCAGACTCCAGCAGGAAGCAGCTGGAGCAGCAAGGTAATAGCCACCCTCCTCTGTGCAGCTGGTCCTCGCCCTGTGCCGTAATGAACCGTCTGTCTGAACTGGGGAGCTTTGGCTCCAGCATCTGAGATGCTCAGGTACCATCTGGACTTCAGTGACAGCAGCCCAGAGAGAACTGATTCGTTAGCCAGTGTCTTCACACCTTTAAGTCTTGCCTCCATCTCTCCAAACTAGTAACTTAAGTTTCCTTCATTACTTTACTTCTCTAAGAACTATTGATTTTTAAAAACATGATGTTTCCACCTGTTCGGCAGAGGGACAGTGACAGCAGAGAGAGGAGAGCAGAAATGGCAACAGTTTACTGCCTAATCCATTAGAAATTTCTAATTTTAATAAATTTTCTAATAGAAAATAACCCATGGTCTCCAGAAGGCCCTGGCTCAGGCCTGAGAGCCAAAAGGGTTCTGGTAGCCATGAGATATTTTTGACTTATCTTGTATGGCATCCAGCTGGACCTGCTGTTGTATCTCAAGAAAACAGTAAGATGCTCAGCCTGTTCAGGGCTCTGAGAACTCAGAATCTTCTACAGCCATGGGAGAAAAGAAATTATAGCATACCTAAAATGAGGTTAAAGGCAGCCACAGGCCACAGGTAGAAAATGGAGCCAGAATCTAAAACTGGTATGTGTCAAGATGCATAAATCAGTCCTCCCTTCCACCACACACCACTCGGAGCTCATCTAAAACCAGAAGAAATAGGTTCTCTCTCAGCTCTGCTCCGGCATCTTCTCTGTGACGTTTGTTCTCCTGAGCTTCAATTTTCCTGCATAGTGAAGAGGATCTTAATCAGATGTTTCCCTGACTGGTTTCTTTAGACGTGTAGCTCTTTAGGACCAAAGTTGGTTCTTACTTTGGAACACAGAAAATACTTTTTCTTGAGATCTATTCCTGATAAAGGCTTCTAGGTGCTTGCCATGGTAACATTTGGTGAAGGAAAAATGTCGGATAATTTTTCTCACTCCCTACTGGTTGACTGGTAGTCCAGTATAAGACAATTGCCAAAAAGAATACGAGGAAAATCATAGAATTTTAGAATCTAGGCAAACACTCCCCCAGGTTTGACTTCCCCTTTCTCAGCTGTGCAAACTAAAATCCTCACTCAGGTCTGGGTCGTGGTGTGCTGATGAGTGCCATGTTGTACAAAAAAGGGCTGCAGCTTCATCAGCACATTCAATCAAGATGTAATTGCAGGACCCATTAAATTGCAGATAGCTCCTGCACTCTGCTTTCAAGATTGTAATGATACCTCTTGTTTTGCTTTTCTGCTCTCATTTTGGTAATGAATTAAGGCTTGTGGAAGCATTCTACTTCACAGACAGATGATGAGGCAGAATGGAGGCTCTGTAGTGCAAGGAGGCACCAAAAGTTTAAGAGAAATGTGCACAGTTTGGGGCTTTTTAGGGGTTTTAATTATCAAAAATGATTAAAAATCAAATTTATTCCCTAAGAGAAACATCCTTCACTTACTTGTTTATGGATCAGTTACAGAAAACCCATCATGCCAACTTCAAACATTCTGAGGACAGGAAATAAGTAGAAGGACAGGTCAAGAGATGGAAGGAATGAGAAAAGCTAGAGACAGTGAGTAACCCCACTGTTCATTGTTATCAGCAACTTGCAAGATCTATGCTTGTTAATTTGCGATCTGTCTTGTTAAACTCTGAGCACAGAGCTCAATGACACTGTGTCCTAATTATGAATCTTCCCAAAGTTGTTAGACCTGGATGGTGCTTGCCAGTGCTTCTGAAAGTAGGAGGACTATTTGTAAAGGAAACAGGGCTCTTCTGAGTTTGTTTCTTTTTCAGCTGCAAGGGAGAAGGTGCAATTTTAATTGTCTTCTTAACATGATTTGGCCAGGAATAGAGAAAAGTTGCAAATGCCTTTTGCACATGTAGTTTTTGTGCAGTAAAATGCCGGGATCAGCAGATTAGTGTCTACCCCGACCCTGCCACACATTCCCCAGTTACCAGTACACAACCTTCCCTTTCTTTGTCCTGCAGTGAGAGTTTGAGGAAGCTATCTTGGGCAATAATCCCAGTCAGCAGATTACTTCCTTGAGGAAATTTAGAACCTGAAAAGAAGAGGAGGCTACAAAATGGAAATTGTGCTATGGTTTTTCTAGGTTCTGCTATGTCCCCTCAGACTTCTTTATTTTTTTTTAATCATTATATTTTTCATCCAAACATTTAAAGAGCCCGGAGTTTTGGAGTGGCATATAGTGAAACAGAATAGATGGGTACTACTGTCTATCTAAAATGCACTCAGCATTTCCACAGCAAGGTGCTGTTAATTTTGTGCTCACAGTGTCTTTGGCTCAGGGAATCAACAGGTACTGCTGTATGCAGGAAATCTTGGGGAATAACATAGTGGCAACAACAGTACAACACTGGTATCCTGTGCCTGATTGTCCAAATTCAGACTGTTTCAGCATCCCTAATAAATAAAGAAACAAGGAAATCCTAACTGTAATGCTCAAATTAATTTGGATTAGAATATAATATATATTACTCAACAACCATATATGCAAAGAAGTTACTTGACAGCTCCTGGCCCAAGCTGTGAAAATTTCATGCTGCGGTTCCCTCACAATCCACTGAACATTTTAAACATAGGCAATAACAAGTGAACAGTGGTTTTGCAATGACTTCCTAAAATACCTCACTTCTGTAATGCAGGCATCAGTGCTTGGAGCAAAGGGAACATCTCAGTCCCATCGTCCATGGGGCCAATGATGCTTCCTTCACGACAAGCTGTGGAATATGGAATATGGATCAGGCTGGGATTTAGTGGCTTTGGGTTTGTAGGTTTCAGGGCTTTTGGCAATGGAAATGCTTAGAGAGCAAATCTAGCTAAAAATCTGTTCAAATGAGGGCTCAAATGCGGGACCTTACTGAGGGGTTCCACTGCCTCACGGTGATGGGATAGGTGTGGTGCTGAGCCTTTGCCCTGCCAGGTACCTCCCGGTGGCAGGGAAGGGGTCACACGGATATCAGCACAGAGCTGAGGAATGCAGGAGGCTTTGTTCACGGCATTCAGCAGATGGGCACATCCTGTCAGCCCCCACCCTGCCCTAACAGGAGGCTGTGGCTTGGTAGCTCAAGCCAGGAGATTGCTCAGCACTTTCTATAAAAGAATAAATATTTTCATCTCTAAAAACAATGGGGTCAAACTTCTCACTGACAGTATGGTGATCACTGGGATTCCTGCAAGCTGACAAATTACACTGAGCCTTTGAAACTGGTAATTAACCATTTATTACTGGAACAGGAGAACAAAGAAGAAGACCAAATTGAATCTTAACTAGGTTCATTGTCTCAGCATTAAACACAATTACGACTGCTTTACTGGACGCCTTCAATTTTCACCATCATTAAATAGACACGTATTTCAACCACTTATTGACTACAGCCCAAAATGAGACCTTAAGAAAAAGAGTTCTGCGGAGCCAGAACTGTTTCCCCGGAAAGCAAATTCACCCATCTAGGCTGAGGCAGCCACACCGTCATGAGCCAAAGTCATAACAACTGGAGGCAGTTAGTCCCTTCTCCATTTGGAATTGAGGATGCAATGCCTTGTTGGGGTTGCTCAGCTCTCCCCTTCCCCACAGAGCTAGATTGGATCATTAAATATACTTCCAATGTCGGTGCCATAATGTGGATCCTACTACATCAGTGTCACATGAGAGTGGTAAATCTAGGATGTACGAGGATCGCAGTCTTTCTCTAAAAGTTTAAGAGGTTTAAAAGATTATGATGACTCCCTGTGACATCAGTGGCAGGGCAACATCATGACCTTCCCCACTTCAGGCCCACATGTGCCATGCTAGTGGATCAGATGTCAAATCTCAAGCCCCAGAGAGCCAGAGCTGATGCAGAGCTGCATGGAACAATGCTGGTGAGCCACACCTGGGCAGTGAGGGGCTGAGCCTCCTGCCTGGTGCCTGAGACTGTACACGTCTGAGAAATACTGAAAAGTAGAGCCAGCTCTTGCTATGATCCTCTGCAGTCACTAGAATAATAATTATTGAAACAATATGTAAAATAATATTATTCTCATAGTACATCTTACTTCGGCAAAACAATCACAAATTTACTGAACATTTAGTGCATATGCGTCCATCTCTGTATCTGCTTAACTTTGAACGTGAGATTTAAATGCATTTAAGGTTCTAGAGCATATGCTTAAAATTAAATATGTGATAAAAGATTTTGCTAAAGCCATAAAACAACCTAAAATTAACACATACAGAAAATGTAAGTGCAGTGGAGCAAATAATAACAATAACAGGAAAATATTCCATTTGTTATTACCACACTGCACTGAAACATATTTTGATAGCTGTAACACAGAACCCAGAGGACTCCATGGCATCCTACAGCAGAATGTGATGTGGGAGGAACCTGTTGTGCTCATGTTCTTTCATTTTTGGAGAACAGAGTTGTTCTTACAAAGCTGAGCCAGATTTGGGGCTCGATTCTAGCCTTGTCTTTGATACTGCTCCACTGGAAAACTTGGGTAAGCTCCTTTTCAAGTCCTGCATCAGTTTGCACATCTGTAAAACACTGAACACCTTTACAAAGCTCTTTTGATATATATAAATTCAGTAATGAGCATGGCTGATCACCTCTCCATTTCTCTACTGCGCAGTGGAGGTCAATGGAGAGACACCTAAATTTGTCCCATGACCAAAATAACTGCACTAATTAAGAGGCTGATTGGGTGAAGCTAATTGCCACCAAAAAGTCACAAGGGAGGGCTTCTTGACTCCAGCACAATGACACCCTTGTGCAGGTCTACTGCTTCCAAACAGCTCCATGGCAGCCAGCTCTTACGTGGTGCCCCATGTTCATGCACGTGAACAGCCCTTCCCAGTGGCCCATTTCCATGGGCCCTCAGTCCCCAAACCTTTTTCTCAATAAATCAGTGCTGAAGTTATTTTTTCATCTATTTTGAAACTGAGGTCTAATAAACTTTAATTGTTTTTGTCCCACCATTAAATTCGTCAGCAGTAGACTCTAGAAGGTGGAAATACCAGCCCCAGGTGCCTCACATAGACTTTTTGTCTGCACAGGAGATTAATTCAGGTCAGATCCTAATTTCCCTAGCAGCTTGTTGAGCTGAGATCCAAGACTGCAGGTTAAGCCCACTGGTATGTACTTCCAGGAGACAGTTTACGCTCCTGTTGCCTTTTTGATAGGAGAACTGACAATTTCACAGATTCTTTCACTTGCATCTGTCTCATCCTCCTTCTCCTTATTACCCCCTGCAGAGAAGTAAATGAATTTGAGGCACTGAGGGTCTTCACCGGTCAAATGCACTTAAACTGCCGGAGCCTCCTCAGCAGTTGACAAGTTTGCATTGCTACAAACTCGACTTGTGACACCTGCCCAGCAGGAGAGCCACTGGTCTTCAGCAGCGGGATTGACCTTGGAAAGTCCAGGCTGGCCTCCTACTGTGTGAAATACAGCAGAGATGCAGGGGATCCTGCCACGCAAGTAAACAAAGGGCAGGTTCAATTCAACGTGTGTGGTTTCTGCAACACCCAGCAGAAAGAGCCCTGCTGAGCTTGGAGTGCAGTTCCTGAACAGTCCACGGGGAAAAACTAAGAGGGGGTTTTATTCACCCAATATGAGTGCAAAGCAACTGATGCTAAAAACGTTGTTATTGATGATTATGATTATTATTATGATTATGGAAAAGTACAAAACTTTTTGGAAAAGCAGCTCTTTGGGGTCAAACATGAGTCCAGCCCCATTCTATTCTGTATTAATGACCTGGCTGAAGGAGTAGTTGTGTTGCTTATTGAATTTGCAGTGATATTGGGCTGGAAGGAGCTGCCAGCGCTCTGGAGGAATGGATCACTGTCAAAATTCTCATGCAATTAGTGGAGAAATTGAGGCAGAAAAATAACTCAAAGACAATGAAAAAATCTGGGGTTCTGTCAGAGCAGCCACAACTGGATCTGCAAGTTAGGTTGGATCACAAAGCTAAATTCAATAATGTCATACAGAAAAAAATAAACCTTATTCTCAGATAAATATATAAGGGGAAGGTCACAGGAAAGACGGAAAAAAGGAGTAATTTCTTCCTTCTGGTAGGAAAGGGTGGTGCATCATATCCAGTCTGGAACATCCTAAAAAGGAAAAAAATGTGAAATGAGTGAAAAAACGGGAAATAAGAACATAAGAGAAATTAATATATACAGAAAAAGAGAACTGGATAGGACTGTTAAGGATAGTCTCTGCACATAGGGAGCAGAACCATGAACAGGGCATGCCAATCTACCCTAAAATTTCCTTTTCGTCTTCCAACATTTCTTTAGTTTTTTGTGTTAACTCTCTTTCTCCCTCCTCCACTCTGGCCTACAAGAGGAACAAGATAATTTGAATAAAACTTTAAAAGAATATTTGCCTTGAGCTGGAAAAAAAGTAAAATTCATTCTTCTTGTAGAGGAAGAAGGAGAAGTACTCCACCTCAAGTGGCCTTAGTTCAAAACTAAGCATTGTTTCTGCTGTAATAGGACTACATTTCTTTCTCTGCATTCTCATAATTCAGGCCAAAATTTTAGTGAGGAAAGGAAAAACGGAAGAATTTATTTGAACCTCAGAGGCGTGCCGACACCTCTGGATTAACACAGGTTTTTGTGGTCTGCGAAGCTCTTGAGAGGTAATTTGTAAAAGCCTGTGACAAGTTTCTGGCTAGCAGCAATGGCTGGGGAGGGTGTTGGTGGCTCGACAGGTGGGGCAGCCTCACCAGGAGACATCAGAGAGGGGTAGAAAGATGTTATGCAGAGACTTTTCAACATATGGTTACAGACAACTGTTGCTGATGGTTAAAAAAAACTGTTAAAAACCCAAACTTCCTTATGCCTCTCAACACAGCAATATATTTCCTTTAAAAACAAGAATAGGCTGTCTCATTTCCTTCTCACTGCCAGGAGCCTCATGCTGTGTGTGGTTCCTGGAGCTGGGTTTGGCACCCCAAAACACGCTGCTTGCTGGGCAATGCCTGCCTCCTGTCGTGGGGATGCCTTCAGTCTCATGTGGATGGAAAGCCCTGAGGGAGAAAAGGGCTTGAAACAGAGGCAGAAAGTCAATGTTGTGCAGCCCCTTGGAGGCTGCCTGTGGGCAACAATAAGCCCTGTGATGGACCCTGCAAAGAGCTTCACTTGTTGCAGGAACAGCAAACATTTCTCAAGAAGCAAACCTCACAAAATATCAGAATAAAAGTCCCTTCCATCAGGTTGCAAAGTCAGTATGTCCACCACTGTTCGTGCAAAAAGGTGGCTTCATTTTTCCTCTGTTTCTTCACTGTCCAATTGGGGCATAAAACCCTCCAGCAATTCTGTTTCTAAGGTAATATTTAGTAACTCTGGCATGAAATGCTGAGACAAAAAGTGCCTAGATTAGCTGAAATAGCATCTGAGACTGAAAAGGCATCTAGATCTTCTGTATATTTAATGTTTCAATCAGAAATACAGTCTCCACGCTTCAACTTAAAGACAGAGAAGCTCTAATCTTTGCAATGTGGCCTGGAGTTCACAGTACAAAAAGAAAGGAAAGAGTTGGGAAGACTATCATAACCACTTAATTAGCTGCTAGATCAGCCACTGTAGCAGAGCAGGATTTATTTGTGAGATAAATGGGTTTTCAGGTTTCTGTCTTACAGTTTTACGATTCTTATCATGAGATAAAACAAGTAAAATAACTCAGAATAAAATATCAAATAGGTTTACACAATGGGTGGTTTCCTCTTCTCTTACCATTTTCACTTGTCTCTACCCACTCTCCTATTTAGTGGAAGCTCAGCACTTTTCAAAACTTTTCAACTCTGATATCAAAACTAAAAATTCATCGCAGAAATATTTGTGTAATAAAAATCTCTAGCAAGTTTTCATGTTTCTGGCATGAGTGGTAGGTCTCACAGCATGCTGAGGAAATATTTGTGCCTCATGAATTGGCTTCCTTTACACGTAGGAAATACAAGAAGAAAGCTGGGATGGAGACCATAGCGCCTGAATTTTCCACCTGTCATTGTTCTGAGGTAGGAAGAGGTGGGTGTGCTGTTAGTGATTGCCTCAGAGACAGGTTCTGAGCCATGGCCACCCCCTGCACCTTGCATGTCTGAGCTGGCACCTGGTGTTCCAGCCCTTCTTCCATCACAGCTGGAGGCAGAGCAAGGCTGTGGTCCAGGTGCACTTCCCACCTGATTAGCCTCATGTGAGGTGTCACCTGCTATCCCCGTGGTGTGAACGTCATCCTTTAAAGATAGGTACAGAAAGGGCAGCCTGTCCTATAAATTACCCTGCAGCCTTTCTGCCTGCCTGGATATTTTGGTTACTGCACTGTATTTTTCTCTGCATGCTGCAACTGCTCTGCTCTCCTCAGATGCTGCAGCTGCATCAGTTAGTCCAGCAATCTTTCTGAATTGGGTTTGTTTCTGCATGGTACCCCTTGCAATGACCTTGGAAAACAACAAGGTAATCATGCTCCAGTGACATGTTATGTGCCCACCCACCCAGAAAACAAAGGAGTCCAATTGCCTCATGAAGGCAGCCTTGATGCAGGTGCAGCAGGAAGAAATGGCCTCACCTTTCAAATATTTCCAGTGTCTGGATCCAAACTTATGATAAACCAAGAATAGGAGTACACAGACTTATTTCAGCATTATGTGATTGGAGGGCTAGAAGCAAGTGAAAGAATCATATGCAACAATAACATTTCTTTTCAGTGGAATGTAGAACGTCAATATTTAGCTTTGGTAACTAAATGGGTCAATGCCTTGGCTTTATCTTTAAACTAAAAGCTGTCTTTCAACTCCATTCCCTAACCTGCTATTTAAAGAGTAAATACACGAGTTGCTTTCCTTTTTTCTTCCATTTTTCTGTTTTAACTCAGGATATCTGTAATGCTTTTGAGTGGTGTTAGGATGGGTTTCTTCCCAGTCTCACCATGTTTCTAAATAACCCAATGTGCTGAAGAACAGTTGATAGCAAATTGAACAACAATGAACCAAAAGTCTACTTACTCCCATGTCCTGCCTCCTTACCTCAGATTGAAAGCAGATTTCTAGAGAAGAGGATGTGTATCAATACTCCAAGGACTCCATCCTCTAGCAATATGCAGCTGGAGGGTTTCAAATGCTTTGTATTGAATCATTTGCAGTGGAGAAGGGTGTCGTTATTTGCATTTTCCTCTCGTTCAAAATGCTTTTTATCTGTCCTTTGCACAAACTACATTTTTCTTCATTTATTCTTTGCTGTAATCTTCACTTGAAAAGGAAAATAAGTTTGCCTAAAGAATATTCTGGGCAGAGCTAACAAAAAATTGGAAAATCTCAAATGGTATTTCAGAGATCTGATGAATATTTTCTTCATTCACAGACTTGAGGGTCTCTCATACATTTACTCATCACAAGCTCCTATATCTTTCAGTACTCTTGGTACTTCAGACTGAGCAATAAGGCTAGAAACATCTTCCCTACCTTCTTCTAATTTGCAGCTGGTGCCTTGGATGTTAATCCAAGGCACCTGGTCTGTTGCCCTGATTTCATAGTCATTATTTCTATCAACACTCTCACCCATTTTCTAAGCCTCTCTTTTCAAAATGCTCAAGAAATTACTTGCTGGCAAGACCTGGCTAAGCAGAGGACAGTGCTGGTAATTTAGGAAATCTATACTACTTGGTGCAGCAGCTAAGTTTGGACCTCAAATAATTAGGAAATGACAGAACCCTCTGAAATGCACAGAATTCTTCAAGCTCCCATCAGCTTGTTCTCAGCTGGAAGTAAGCCTATTTCTAGCAGAAATCTCCTTTACTAGATGATTTTTCAAATTTCAGATTTGTAAGACTGCATTTGTGACAGATCCCTGACTGCACAGGGACAAGCAGCAGTTAAAGAATCACTTTGTTTCGCTCTGGACTCTGGGGTGTATTTTGGAGCAGGCCGGGGTAGATGAACAACTTTGATGAACATGAGGATGCTGTAAGCCCGTGTCAGCAGGTACGAGCACAGGAAGAAAATGACAGCCATTAATACAGCACCGGCTGTTAAACTCTAAATGAGCCTGAATGAAGTTCTTTGAAATGAATCTATTTCCTTTTTCTCCAAAGTGTAAAAGGTCCCTGTGCCTAAAGAAAAGGAGGGGTGCTGTCACTGTCAGAAGACGGCTGTTATCTGTAGGGAAGGCTTTTGCCTCATCTTCCCTTTCCATTAATCATGCAGTTTTTATAGAGAGGTCAGGAAAGGCTAGTGATACAGCTTCTTCACTGCAGGGAGACAGCAGGGCAACACAGTTCTTGATGGAAAAAAGGTACATTGTGTTGACCGAAAGAGTTTGTGGGTTTGTAATTTTTTGCCTTATCATTGCTTGTAATTTACAAAAAGCCAAAGCATTTCAGTGGCTTTTTTTGCACAGTGAGTTTCTATATTCCACTTCAAAGCAAACTGAGTTTTCCAAATTTCTCTTAATAAAAATCTTCAAAGTAGGTCTAAAGTAAAGATCAAATACTGCAATATCTTTCAGAATACTATGATTTTTTTTCTGGAAGAGATTTGGTTTTAAATCCTGTTAGAATTGAAATAGAGTCTCATGTATGTTTTGGGAAATGGAGGGCAATGTTGCTTCTTTCTCCTGGCTAACAGTTCAGAAATTTGCACAGCTCCAAAATAACGCTATTGACCCCTTTCCTCTGGAAATTCTTGAAAGGACAGCTGTAACTCTGTACATATGTTCACACGACCATGAGAGCAGAGGGGGACCTATTTTGGAAGTGATTTTCTCTCTTCAGTGTCTTCCATGCCTGCCTGGGAAGCACACAGCCACACACAAAATGCTATAGTGATGCCTGGTGGTGTGCAGGGCCAACTTCAAGAATTGGACTGTCATTGCACCACAAGTGACTGGTGGATGTTGGGCACTCACACAAATGAAAGTCTGGACATGGACTATCTAAAGGGCCGCTCACGACTGAGACGTCTGAATTCATAATTCTGCACGTGAATCTCCTTTTCTTCCTCCTGCAGGTGTGCCTGACAAAAATGATCACAAAAATAAATTCCCAAGAGACGAGAATACAGCATCCTCTCCATGTCTGCTAAAGATGAGCATATGGTTTTGTTCTGCACTTTGAAATCTGCTTCACACTCTCAGTCTGCCTCCACAGACCCTGACTCACTTTCTGAAGGGTTCTATAAACTTAAACTTGTTTCTTTATTGCTGTAGAAATAGTGAAGTTGCCAGAAAAAGCCAGAGAATTCGAAGGTAAGGTGAACACACCGTTCATGTAGACCCAGCTGTTGTGGAGATGTTCGGAAGGGCGGGTGCCTGTGGGCGCTTCGGGGTGCGGTTGTCGCCTTGCTCCCTCTGCATCCCGCGTTTATCGCTTCTCCTGTCAGCAGGTCTGTGTGTCACTGCAAAGGTCCGGCCTCCCTCAGCCCCTGTACGTTTTATTTGCTGTTGTACGCACCACGTTTGCAAAGGGCAATCTTTAGGAAGGGGCCTTTCTTCACACACACACCTTTCTCTACTGTTAAAAACACATAGGTGTTCCTCATAGCCATTTTGAAATTCCTTTCACGCACACAACAAAGGTGAGGAAGTACCCATTTTTTTCCCTGGCTTTGCCACAAATCAGTGGAAGTAGTTATTGCTACCTGACAGGGCAATTGAATGAAGATGTTTTTCAGAGGTGGCACTATAAAAGACGTTGACCACTGATATAAACCACTCCTTAATAGTTTTCTCTGGGTTCCTTTATCAAGACTGTGCCAAACAGCAAAGATCTCACATTACAACCGAAAATCAGCAAGAGGGATAATGTTCTATTTCAATTCTCCTGGTAAACATGACTAAAGAGAGAAGCGTGATAGAATAATGAGGTTAGGGATCTAAGTGATGCTTAAGATAGGACCTGTGGTATTAAACTTGCTCAGACACAAAATTAAAGAGCAGTGATACTGGAAATCATTCTTATACTGAAGGACTACACAAATCAGCAGACACATTTAGACCTGTAAATAACTTGCTGGCAAACTGCTGTGAAGGTGGCTTTCTTAGAGGGGCATGATAGGGTTGTTATAATAAAGACAACTAAAAAGGCTATGGTATGATGACCTGAGATGGGATGAACAAAATGAGGCTTCACGTCTTGATACTCTTTGGTTTACCTATAAGGCATGATTATAGCCTATTTCATGTAGGAAAACAGGGTTTATGACTCCTACTATCAGTCTGAAGGTCCAGACTCTGGTGTCACCCCAAAAATAAATTCTGAAAACATCATTTGACTTCAGCCAAATTTGACAGAGGAACAGAGCTTTCAAATGCCTACCTTTCATATTCCATGAAAACCTGCACCATCAAAAGAGAAGGATCTGTGTTCTTCACCCATGAAAACTCAGCGGGATGAACACGTCCTTTCCTAGTCACCAGCAAGCTCAGTCACAAGTCACAAAGCTGTGCAAATAAGGTTTCATTCATTGTGCTGCTCTCAGCAATATTTGTTTATCTAAACAAGCATGTGTGATGAGACATTCTGTAGGAGACTTGGAGGCTGGGTGACATTCATGAGCAATCAGCTTCTCAATGAAGCTGGAATGTTTGGGCCTGTGATTAAGGTGGACAATCAGGGAACAGAAAGTGAAATTTCATCATCATGTCAGCATGCGTGCTCACAGGGCGAGACAGGCACTTCATTTTCACCTCTGTATTCTGTCTCTGTATCCAGCAAATGGACACAGTCATTCAAGCAGAAAGAAGAATTTGCAATAAATGATGTATTTGACTTTGTTCCTTCTGACTTACAAAAAGGGAGACCACAGTTTTCACTTCTGAATGGGTTTAGTGTGTATCCTCCAGCATACCTCCTTTGGTCGCCATCACCTTCTAACAGTTCCTACAAGAGAGAGAAAAATGAACAAAATGTTTCACCCAGAATGACTTGAGCAATTAAAGTCGAGTTTGCCCATCTATTATAAGGCCCATGCTCAACCACTGACACTCCATAGACAGAAGGAGGTAGCTCTGAACACCAAAATACACAGTTCAAACAGGAGGTTCTATTTGTGTCTCCAATAAACCTGTTTTGAGATTATTTCACACATTGCCATAAGCAACTTAATAAAATTTCAGTTAATAATCAAAAGTGGTCAGATAGAGATGTCAATAATTATTTAATTAATTCCACATTAATATTACATGCTGATTAAACACCTAACACCATGTCTTGGTTTACCATGTTAATAAGCAATAAGTGTATAATCAGGTTAGTCATGAAACTTCAGGCCCATCTAGCATTTTGGGCAGGCAGTCTCACTCTCTCTTTACCAAATCAACTCTAGGATCAAACTATCCAGTGATATAATGCCATGTCATCAATGTAATTATGCTGAAACAGAAAATCACCTTTTGATCTTACATTCAGCTATTTAAGATATATTTCCAAATTTAAGGCATACATCTTCATTTATGCTTCAATAAATTTTTTATCTGTTTCTGTACTGTATTAGACAACATGGGTTCTCTAAAGTTTAGACTGGAAATAAACCTGAGATTTAAGAAAGTCACCTATAACAAAGGAGCCTGATTTACTCCATTAACTGATCGTTTGGCCAGCCTGGTTCCCTTTGTTTCTGTTGAGCAGCTGAAGAGGCAGAGACTTGATTGCTCCACGCCTTGACTTTCAGCACTACAGCCCCTCTTCTTTTTTGTCACCCAGTGCCACAGCTGTGTTGATTTCTGCTGAATTCCTGGAAAACTTTCCTCCTGTAAGCAGCACTCTACCTGCCAGTGCAAAGGAGGTATGGCTTAAGAAAACACCTCCACAAATCAAGCTGTTGACTAATCCCAGTGCACCAGGCAGCACAAATGCTGGCTGCTCCAGAGCAGGAAGAAAGTCTAAATTTTAATGGTAATGAAGGTGGGCAGAGAAGAATAAATACTGTCAGAGCCTGCTAATTATGAAAAGAGATGGATGGCCGCTGTAAATCAGTGTGCTGTGGGGAGAGAGTCTTGAGACAGATTAAGTTATTATTCATACTGGGGCTGTTCAAATAAATCAATGGAAATTCCATCAGCAGCCGGTTCCATTTTTGTTTCGCTTCTTGATTTATGGGTTGTGCCTTTGGTCTTTTTATCAGAATCCCCTTCTGCTTTATTCCTAACAGGTATGTATAATCTAATCTGAAGCCACCAGATACTTTCTTGTGCAAAAAGATTTTCATAAACAGCCTAGTAACAGGAGAATTCACAGGGCAAGGTGCTTTTTATGTTTCAAATCCTTCAAAGTACTTTACTGCACTTCTCCTTATGTTCCTCACCAGAAAAACAAGGATTAAAATAGTAATTTATTCCATGTTGTTTAGCCTGGTCTTCTAATGAAACAATATCAATGTAGTCACTACATTGGCCATACTATTTGGCCCTTCCACAGCAGATTGTTTAAATTTTTTCACCAGTTTCAAGCAAATTTAGGGAAGGATTAAGATCTCAGGGAACACGGAGCTCCTAGTGGTGTGAAAATAAGCAGTTGGGCAGAAGACCCCACATACCTTTATGAGGAAAGTATAGTGCCTCCAGCATAGATGGACGGAGTGACTCTTCACTCTATGAACAGAGTGGAATCTAAGTGGAAAACAGCCAAGGACCCAGGTCCTGAGCTCTGATACTTGTAAGTTTACTTGCTTGCATATTTAGACAACAATTTCTTTGTAATGGTGTTGGTCTTTCTGTGCTGATGTTCAGCATCTTATGTGTCACAAGAGTCCCTATGCACTGCCAAAGGAGAATCAATAAATGGCCCAGGGCATGCGGTCAGGAAGGCCAAACACCTTGCGCCTCATCTTTAACCTCTGCTTCAATTTATTATTATGTATCCTTATTTACCCCACCAGCAATGTCCCAGGGTCCAACTACAGATAACACTGTGAGGTCTCAGTGGGAAGTTATATGTCTGCCAGTATTTCTAAAAATGGCCCAGATTCAGGGGACAAAAACATGGATTGTAGTCAACAGATGAATGCCCAGGCAGTGCCTGGACAGCACAACAGCAAATGGGAAAGAGAAGCATTTCAAGGATGAGGTGAACAGTTTGAGAGAGGGCAGCCAGCCACCTTTATTGAACAGGTATAAGCTGGCTGTAACAGGGCACAGACTCCTCTGAATAATAAGAGCAAGTTCATGGGCTGGGCAATGACTGCAAGCAATGAGGGGAGTGGTTAGGGGCCAGCTCACATCTACAGAGACCTGGATTATCATCAGGCAGGTGCCTGATGAATGTGTACTCAAATGGTCTAAGTTCTACCTGTTCACAACAGTTTAAAATCACCTCTGACTACACTGTAGGAACAATGATGCAGACAATAGTAAAATAGGATGGAAAACATTTATCTTTTCCTGTCTCTTACTTGCTTGACAGAGCCATTCATACTATTCAAAGAACCTGCTATATCGTCTGTGCTGCTACTAAGTGCCCGCTTGCTTTGCATTTGTAAAAAACTGTTTTGAACATTTTGGCAGCCTGGCATAGTGTGTTTAGATGTCCTGAACCCAGCAGAGTGTTTGCAAATCCAGTAACTGCATATCATTACCTCCTTTCGTTGCTGATGCTGTTGCCTGTGCCTTCATTTACCTGTGGCTCCGGACCACTCACTGTTAGAGAGGGCTATCTTTAATACTCTTCTCTCCAGTGGTTTGTTTGAAGCAACATACATACATCTTAGAGTATTGCAAGCAAAGCAGCATGCCACAGAGCTTAATTAAAGAGGAAATAAAAAAAGAAGCCTTTCCCCAGCGAGCTGGGGGAGTTGCATACTGCTGAAGCTGATGGGACGAGATTGATTGTCTGATGTTAACATACAGAAAAAGGGAACTTTTGGCAGAGGTGAGAGAGCTATATTTCATTAGGGACAGCACCATTAAAAACTACATTCACTCATAATCTACTTCTTTTTTTATTATTATTATTTCGGTATCCAGCAGTGTTTTAAGGCAATTCCCATCCTACCTCCTGCTGTAAGCTTGGAAGTAAAAGAAGCCAGCTTTATACATCAAAGCTACACTAATAGTCCCTCTTCTCTCCCATGAACCATTAGCATGGGACTACCGATACTGACAGGTCATGGCTGTGCTATTTCCATCAAACATCAGACCTGTTCTGGAAATGATGGCAGTATCTCATCCAATTAGTCTAGAAAAGTCACTGGGATATGCCTTCCAGGTGATTACTTCTGACAGCCAGGTCCACCATTTCCCATTTTCTGGAGGTGCCTACTACAGGATTAGCCGTCACTATTTCAGTGCCTTCAGGACTCTCTTTGCTCTCTTTAAAGGCACAAAGCAGCTTCCTGTAGGATTTTTAAATGGTTGCTCAAGACAGTTTGCAATCAGCCAGTGACAATAGAGGCAAGTCTGTGGGAGTTTTTCTTTCTCTCCAAAGCAGCAAAGCACTTCATAAGCATTTCATTTTTGCTGAACAGAATGCCATCGTGCATCTCCAATAAATGCTGAAAATCATTCCTGAACCTGCTGGAGCCTGTGCTCTCAAGGCAGAGGCTGCACACCCAGGGAGTGCTGGCTGCACAAGCCAATTGTGCCAGAGGATTGGTCCCTGTGCCCACATCGAGAGGCAGCTCCCAGCAGAGATCCCTGTGGGCATGCTTATCTGGGATCATTCACACTGATACTCTTGAAAGGAGATTCTCTTTTTTGCAAGCTTCCTTATTCCAACATTTTTGGGAAGTCACCCCAGGAGTGTGAGGCTCTGCTCTATTTTCCTCGCTGGTCAGCCACGTGAAAGGGATAGTGAGAGTTAGGTTAGGTGATCCAGCTGGTGAAACTAAAAGGAACCTAGGACCTCTGGGTATGCTCCAAGGACAATTGCACTGCCATGTAGAGGGACTCTGTCTTCCTATGTGGTACTTGCCTGACAAGCTCCATACTCCTCTATCTCTGCAGCAGTGTTATGGGATTGAGGCCACACAGGCTGTGCAGCTCAGGGCCTTTCCTGCAGGGACACCCCCACTGCAAGGACACCCCATTACCAGGATGCACAAAATGGGCTGCCAGCCTGAACCCCAGCTGAGCTCAGGTTGTCTTCCAAGAGATGTTTGGAGGCACAGTAACCCAGTTCTTGCTGCAATGTGCACTCAAAGCTAAAGAGAACTTTGGTGACTGGACTTCTATGCAGCCACAAGCACCAGTACAAAAATTGCACCTGAGGAGAACGATAGTATTTCATAGCAGCCTTTTAGCTTAGCTATATGTAACTCATTCTTCTCCCTAGGAGGAAGGAGAACAGCCTGTGCGTCAAGGTGGGTGGCTACTCATTTTCCTTAGATGACAGTAAATTTGCTCATCAAAACATGCGCAGAAATATTCAGATGGGTCCTCTGCTCTGCCAGAAGGGCCCTCCTCTCTGCCCAGGGCTACTTTCCTGCTCTGTCTACCCAAATCCCCACCTTAATGGTGCATAAATTGGAGTTAAGTTCTTCTCTCAATATGAGGCACCAAAGGGAAGATCTCTCCCTTTCCTCACCGTGTCTTACAGGGATGTTTTCCCATACCCATGTGTTGCCCACACAAGCCAGATAATTATACAGAAACTTCACCTCCAGCACACCATGGCCCTGTGGATTAACAGCCCATGTGGCTTTTTCTCTTGTTTCTGTCACTAATCAAGAATCTCTGGTTTTGTATCATTTCACAAATATCAGTCCTTTCCCTGGGATCATTCTAGCTGCATAATAATGACCTGTAAGTGCCAATTCCAATATTCAGTTGACCTTCAAGGTAAATTGTGTTTTGCATTTGCCTTACACACTTTCATAGAAACTTAATCCACTGTCTAACATAAATGATCATTTCCAAAGAACATAATGGTTCTGAGTGCAGACAATAACTGGCTGCAATTTGCTTCACGGGCAATTTTATTTACATCGACAGCAGAAGAGCTAAATTGAAAGGTCTGCTCTTTGACTGTGGCTGTATTTGTGCTAACGCCAAAAGTATGTTCAGCTTCAGGAAATCAATTCACCTTTGATTTAGCCCTCTGTATTATTAACACAAGAATAATATGGAATATAGATTTCCTGCCCAAATGAAATGAATGAATGTCTGTCTTCATGCCAAGGCAAGCACCACCCAAATTATTGAGAAATAGCCATTGATGGGGGACAGTGCACCTCTCAGAAGGGCCGTGGCTGGGGTTCACACAGATGGAGCCAGATCAAGATAACTGCTGTGCAGGCTGCTCAGGTGCCCTGTGGTGCCTTGTTGTGTGGCTACTGGATCATCTTCATTGCATGCTAAAGGTAGCCCTGAGGCAACCTCTACTGTCAGACCCAGCTGCCACATAGACTGTGAGCGGCACGGTAAATCTTAAATGTGCTGGAGGCATGGTAAATCTTAAATGTGCTGGAGTACACTGCCTGGAGCAGGTTGTGTGTGACACAGCCACGATGCCCAGTGTTGGGAAGGAATTATCACACTTGCTGCCTTTCAAAATGCTGGAAGTCGCTTTTCCAGAACGATGCAAGCAAAGCCACCAGGCTGGATGGTGTAAGCAGGTTACTCAAGAGGATGAGTACATGCCTGACATGGAGATGGGGTGGGATGTCTCAGGCACACAGTTCTCTGAATTCTCCATTCCTGGGTGAGGCTGCATGGCTGCAGAAGGAAATTGTTTTGATGCCAAATACACTCACATTTTTAGAAAATATTCTTCTTTAAATGTTTTCCTTTTTTTTTTTTCCCTAATCAAAAGGATAAATCATGGGGTGCTGCACAGAGATTAAGGGAGAAAGTTGGTCATTCTATTTGCATGAAAATACTGCATGGGAAACCCCAGGTACTCCCAGTCCCAAAGAACCTGCAAATAATGTAGGAAGTGCGCAGCATGTAGATAGGGAATAATCAAGAAGCTTTGTGGATTATCCAAAGATAAGGAGGAGCATGATGTCCATTTTATGAGTGACAAGTGGAAGTCAAGGAAGGCTAAATGAGTTATCCAAAGTCTTTAGATAAGTATGTCATAAAGCATTCTGGCTGCTAATCTGATACATTACCAGAAGTCCTTTGCTGTGAATCAGAAGCCAGTAATGGTGGGGGTGTTGAATGTAGGAGCCATTCCAGTATATTCCCACTGAAGACTTGGTGGAGATGAGGGAACCGTGTAGTAACTTACATTTAGATTTCGCTGTGCTGAAAGTCTATGAAGAAAAAAGTCCAGACAAAGTCAGTCTAAATGAGTCATGACAATTTGCCAGCTGACGCCACTGCTAGCAAAGCACTGAAGAAATATTAAGTGTCTCCAGGTCAGAAAAAAGCAACTTTCATTGTGAAGGCTGAGAAAGGGAGAGGAAGGCTGTCTCAAGTGCTCTAGCAGCCCGTTGGACTGTCACCAGGAAGACTTAAGACTTTGCAAGTATTCTTTGACCTCCGTCGAGGGGAGTGATTGAGAGCTGGTGGCAGTGGTGTGAAGGTGACACGCAGCACAGAGGAAGGCAAGAGAGGCAGCTCCGTGCAGCAGTGACATTTGCACATACAGTCATGGGCTGATGTACAGCCTTACTTACTGCTGCCTCTTGTGTTCTGGAAAAGAACAGTAGAAATAACTGTTAATAAAAATAAATATACCTTAATTCAATATTGGCCTAATAAAAAAAAGTATAGGAAAAATATGTTATTGAGTTTCTTTTTCTTTTTTCTCCAGAAAGTATATAAATAGCCATAAAAATGTCAGTAGAAGAGAGGGAGGTAAGGGAATAAAAATGAAGCATCTAGTGATCACAGGAATTTTATAACCAGAACTCCAAGACTTTCTGTTGTTATCTTGAAGGCTGGTTTGTACCACAGCATGGAATACAACCCGGAGAGACCCCAGAGCCAGTGGCAGCAAAGAGGCAGCCTGTCAGACTGTCCACAGCCCCATGCTAACATAAGGCTGAGCCAGAACATGCTGTTACAGCAAAAGTCAGCTCAGCAATCCATTGCCCTCAGGAGAGCAGCCATGGCACAAGCAGGTACAGTAAAGTGGGAAGGGAAGGACAGATGCAGCAAGGAAGCAAGAAAGAGCCTTGGAAAAGGGAGAGCAGGTAGTGGGGCAAGAGCTTAGGAACACCCCCATCACGTCAGAAGGCGCCCAGCTGTTTGCCTGGAAAGGTGGCAGTGAGCAGAACCAGGTGACTTGGCTGGGTGGGCGCTGTGCAGGGTCACCAGCCCAGGTTCTGCACCTCGTGCTAGGCCAGCAAGGCCTGGAGCAGCTCCTTCTCTGCCTTGGGGTGGCACTGACAAGGAGAAGATCCCCAGGGCTTAAAGGGAGTGGGCCATCCCACCAGGTCTTTTTTTCCTTGCTTAAATTCTTCTCGAGTCACCTGAGCCCTCCCTGGAGTTAACAGTGCAGGCAAGCAGCACATAGTCCTGGCAATTCTTCCCCATCTGGGCTTTAGCATGGAATGCTGAGTCACTACCTGCTTTATTTCTAAAGACAGTTATTAATTTCGTTACCCACACCCCTGCAGATTTATTTCAGAAAAATATTTTACAGTTACAACCTTCTCTTTTTCTAACATGGTTAAAATTTTGCTTCTAAACGGAAAAGGTAAACATTTGCTGGCTTCTTCAAGGACCATTTCTACTATTATTTTTTAGATCAGCTCTATTGTCAATTAGCCACTCTTCTGATGTGAGGATTCTGACAGCAAGAGTAGGAGAGATTTACAACAAATTACTCCAATTTAAAAGCAGAAAAACACAGCAGGAGGAAGCAATGTCCAAATTATTGAAGCCCACTTCAGCTCAGTCCAGGATGGTAATCACAGTTCCATAGAGGGAAGGAAGATGTGTGTCCTACCATTATAATGGGGCATTATGCTGTCAGATACTGAATAGGTATTACCATAGAGGGATTTTTCCTTCATCAAGCCCTCAATTTAAAGGGCTCTGCTGTATCAAGAAGTGCTGTTCATATCTCAGCAATGCTGCATGACTTAGACATTAGATGATATCAAATCCATTAAGGAGTATAGTTTAATAATCTGCATCCTTTCACTTCACCTTGTATTTATTGCCACAGTATGCAGTAAATGCAAGGCATTTCATGGCTAACAAGATTCACAAAGGTATTGAAAAAAACGATTGAAGATGGTTTTGTTTTGCTGGTTTCACACAGTTCATAATGGGACCCTCTGCACAGCGTGGGGTTCACAGAGCTGGGCTCGTTCCAGGAGGAAAATAGTAAATGTGTAATGGGTTTATAATCTGTGAGATACAGCTCAAGTGCCTTGCTTTCACCAAATGGGTCCTGGAAAACTTTCCTTTTATTGCTGTTCAGGCACACACTTACAGATATAGTTTATTAAATATTTTTTGCAGCTTGTTGAGTTACATTAAAGTGATGGAACCAGAAAAATTTCCGTGCCTGGAGAAGGTTTAATCAGTGCTGCATCTTGGCCTATCCAACAGCAAAGGACAGTTGCATCCCCAAAAATCCTAAGGATAAAAAGCTGTTGAAGTACAGCATTTCTCAGCTCTGTTTACATCTCCTCACAACTACTTATTTGTATAATGTACAGCACTTTTTGAGCCTCAGCTGAAGAGCTTTAAATGAGTGAGGATGAAGGAATAGGAGGAGAGCAGCCTCCTTCACACAGACCTGCCTGAGCAGTGCTACTTCAGAGGAAAAAGAGGACTGGCAGACAAATCCCTGCTTGCTTCCCTGCTCCATAGCTACCTCTGAGTAGCTACTGACATCAGCAGTGTTACTCACAATTTTGCACCCATCTGACTGGAGTGCAACATGAATAATTCCTGATCACTCCCTGCTGAGCTGGATTTGGTCAGGTGTCCAGCAGGAGAAAGCCTCCATCCCACTGGAGCCATCAGCATCTCTGTTTCTAGCCAGCTCCTGGCAAAAGCAACTTGGAGCAGGTGGCCAGTGGGTCCCTCTGAGAGGCCAACATCTGCAGGTCAGCTGCAGCTGCCATGGCTCTTCCAAGAGCTGTAAAGCTGGGGATGCTCCTTCTCAGCCAAGTCGTGCAATAAACACATTGAGGGAGTTGTTTTGCCACCTGTTCCCATTTCCTCACCTTCAGCAGTGACATTCAAAAGAAGTTTGCCATTCCCCCACAAAAAGCGTTAATAAATACCTCACTGAGCTTTGCTGCCAATAAATAGAGCATTGTAAAATGTTGACACAGAAGCCCAGACCAACAGGAAGAACAGGAGGTTTGTGTCCTTGTCACTGTACTTTACCCTCCAACCAAGCATGGCTGGGGCTGGTATTTGGCAGGATATTTTGGAAACTCTTTGGTGGGAGTTTCAAAAGCGAAAGGGCAGTTGCAAGGTTTCTGCTGAGCTTCCAGTTTCCTGAAATGTCAAAGCTAAAAAAGAAAAAAAATCAGTCAATCATAAAGTAGTGGGAATGCTCAAGGTGAAGAAGCCTCTTCTGCTATTGCGGCCATCTACCCTGAAAATCCAGCCAGCAGGTTTGACTTCTGCATTTAAACATTTCCTCAGCATAACAACATGCCCAAGATCTGGTACCAAAGAGATTTTAGCACACAGAAATCTCTACATTAAACCACTGCAGCAGTTACTTCCTTCCACTGTTATGCTGAGCCAGATCACAGGGAAGGTGAATAAAGCACCATCCATCCATCCATCCATCCATCCATCCATCCATCCATCCATTTCCAACTGCCACAAACCAAGCCAAACAAGGAAGATGCATTTTCCTGAGAAAATATCCCCTCCCAGTCAGTAGCTTCCTAATTCTTACTGGTTGTATCGGAATGCTGTTTCTCAGGAGAGCCCATCCAGACAGAGCTGTTTGCCGCTGCACTCAAAGCCTTTCCTATTTGCAGTTATTTCAGTGGCTGCACCTTCATGACAGGGCTGATAAATTCCATTCTGACTGTAGAGGGACTGGGTGACAGCTGAAAACAAAAAGTACAAGCAATCCTGACAGTGCCTCACTTCAAAGAAAAGAAAAGGCAAGGTAGGAAAATGTTCTTAAGGCAATCTGCTGGAAAGGAGCTGCTGCTGAGCCACTGCATTCACTGAGGTTTCCAAAGGTCACTCCCATCCTCCCTCTTCCTGCAGCCTCTCATAGATCATCTGTGGTTCAGACAGCACAGGCTTTATTTGGCTCCCCACCCATCTCAGCAAAACTTGATTATATGTATTTTCTTTTTAAAGATATTTCCTCTCCTTATTCTCTTCCTTACCTATTCTTTCTCCCATCTCAAGATGGATCAAAGTCTTGTACATTCATGGGCAACTCTTATCCCAGGAACATGTGAATCCAGTCCCACCAGAACTTTATAAACATCAATGAAACCTTCCCTTGCTGGTCTGCCCTAACAGTGACCTGCATTGTGGTATCCTGCAACCAAGATTTATGAGAACAGTAACATACAAAGCAACACTATTGCTTATTTGTTATTAATACAAGCAAGACATCAATATTTATCTGTCATAAAATGGAAAACAGAAAAATGGCTATTACCTTGCTCGTGGTAACTCTCCTACTCACAGCTTTTCATAGCCAGCCCAGTTGCTGCTTTATAGCATGTCTAAACATTAGTGGAAAAAATCGTATCTATAAAAACATTGCAGCTTGTAGCAAAATTTCATACACATTCATATGTTTCCATATATTCATATTTGTATATATGCATGTCTTTTATTAACTCCCTAAAGAGTTCCCATGCATTTGTATGCCTGCACAGCAGTCCTTGGTGGGGAGGTTGCTGGCCTCCAAATTTACAGATGGGCAAATGGTGACTTGGGTTGAGTTTGGAAAGGGTCACATAAGAGAAAGTTCAAAGTCCTTTACAAGGTAGTGTCCATTTCCAACTCATAATAATATTTTCAAATATTTTATCTGGTTAGGTATTTTTTTTATATTAATAATCTATATTGATTTTATTTCATAGAGTACTGACCTCCTCCTTTGCATTTTACACACACACACACACGCAAACACAGGTTTTGTATGTGCACACACATACAAAATTCTAATACAAAGTTCTTTGTTGACAGCACTTGAACTACTGCTGGGTCTAGAGATAAGAACAGGCCTGAACCAGACATCAAGTTGTCTCTCTCTCACAGTCTCCTATGGGAACGTGAGCATTATGATGTAAAAAGATATGCCACTCTTTAATTCACTCAGGATTAAAAAAAACAAAACAGTGAAGAAACAAATACTTATACAATTAAACACTGTGTCTTGTGTTTACTCCTGTTTCTCAGCATTTCAGAGAACTCCGTGGAGCCCTGGGATCCTGTTGTGGTGTTGTTACACACACAAAAAACAGCATTAGACTGAGTGCTAATGTACCTGCTAATACAGGATTGCTGTAGGACAAAGGTGTGAAGTGCTCCCTCTCTGCCCTGCTGCAGTGCTGCATCCAGGTTTGGAAACCATTCTTTGAGAAAGATGTAATCTAGCTAACTGAAAATAATTACCAGCAGAACAAAAAGGGTCAGCAAATATCTAGAAAGTCTGACTTAATTTGGAAAGACTGCAAGAAATGAAATTATTTAAGTCCAATGGTTGAAAAAGAGGGGAATTAGAATAGCAGATTTTGCATGCACTGAAGGTAGCGACAGAATGAGTCATAAATAAATAAATGCATGTCTGCTGTAGATATAAGAAGGTATTGGCTTAAAAGCAGGCAAGGAGGATTTAAGTGAGACATCAGGAAAAAGCTGGCAAGGCCCAAAATAGACTGACATCTCTCAGTAGTGATTTGGGTAAACCTGATTCTGCCCTGAGGACGCATCTGTGTGAGGTGATGTGTCACTGTCCATTCCTCCTGCATTTTTTACTACAGAAGTTTGCACTCCTTGGACGAAGTTATGTCCTAGAAACATCTTCCTATCCACATTTCCAGCATAAGTTACATTAGTCTTCAGCAGTGCCAAAAGAGACTGCCTCATTTAATAGCACTACTTTCTGCTTTCATAGACTAGGTATTCAAGGGTAACCTAAAGTTGCTCAACTTCCTTAGACTCTCAATGAAATTTGAAACTTTGGGTGCTTCTGATTTTGTTTTTATTAAAATAAAATTCCAGTTTCAGTGATAAAGGGATTAATATTAACAGCATCTTATCTAAGTAACAGAGCAGTGAGCAGGCTACCCTCTGCTCTGGGTGACTTTTTATCACAGGTATGTCTCAGTGACTAGGAGAGGTCAAGGAGGGCATTCCTCTGCCTGCTCCGAGTGTGGCTATGAGTGCTGGGGAGCACAACTAGCTGCCCAACCCATTGGAGAAACAGGAAACAACAGAGCTGGACGCTGCAGAGTGAACAGACTCCATAGTTGTCTCTGGGGTTTATCATGACTGAAAAATGTGTAACTTTTTCACATTAATACAAAGATCTTGGGAAAGAGATGGAGAGTGATATACAAACTATAATACAAATTTTTCCATATTTTAACATAAAGCAGCAGGCTATGTTTTAGACCACTTGTCCCTGAAATATTCTCCTCTAATAAACTGTGTCATTTGTTTTCTACCATTCAAAACCACCTAGAGGCATCCTCTTATGCTGAAAGAGACGTCTCTGTGCAGTTCACACAAAAAAAAGTAATTGGCCTGAAGTGCAAAGAGAGAGCTACCTAAATAAAACCTCCTTCTCTGGTCTGCATAGATAGGATGGCTTTGGGGGTGAGATCTCTTGCAGAGAAAAGAAGTTTCTGGAAGGTCACTCCCAGCAGGACTGAGATCCATTAGAATAGCATGGCATTCAAGCAACACTGCTTATTTCCAAGGAGAGTGGCAATTTCACTTTGGCTGTCCTGGGAGATAATAGCCTCTTTAAAATAGACTATTTCCCACTTGTCTGCAGGGTAACCACGTGGCTTTAAGGAAAATGGGCAAGCCCAAAGCAGAGGGCATCTCAGCCCTGTGCAGAAAGCATCATTACCAGCAAAGAGACACAACATCCACCGAGATGAAGAGAAGCCCTATTGCTTCTTGGCATTGGGTTGTGCTCCTTCTCAGCTCTGCAGCCATAGTGATCTGAGCCTGACCCTCCGTTTGGCCCTCTGGTGTTTCTTTGTGGATCCAAGGTGAAAATCATTTAGCTATCCAGTCATAAATGTCATCTTAGTTGAGACCTTATTTCTGTAGCAATCAAGCTACTAAAACTATCGATATTAATGTATTACTGTTAATACCCTGTTTCCAGGATCGAGGAGAGCTGCATATGGGTTTCTTCAGGAATAAGACACCCTCCATTGTTTTCTAAATATCCTGTTAAAACCCTCCACGTACTTTTTACCTCAGTTACTTCACCCTATAGGAGGGGCAAGATGCAAGGAGACAGAGAGGGTGGGAGAATATGGGAGAACAGTGAGATAACAGACAGATCAAGGAAAACTGTGCAAAACCCAGGCACACCACCAGCCCCACTTGTGTAATCTGTAGCAGTGTCGGTCACGGCAAGCCAATTAGAGCTCCTTAGCACAGCACCTATTCATGAGCCCAAATACTTTCTTTTGTTCAAGAACTGTCAACAGAGAACTTTGCTCTGAGCTGTCCAAATATTCTATAATTAAGATGAATTAGCAAGTGGAGAAGCAACTGCAGCAAGAAGAAGTAAGGAAGCAATTGTTCAGAATATTAAATTCCTTCCTTAAGCTTTAAGTCTAAACTGACAGACCTGTGCACTTTCTACTTTGTTAGCTTTTCTCTTCCTTTTCTTTCTCTTCTTTTTTTCTCTTCTCTTTCCTTTGGTGACAGAAGAGTGAAAAGGACACAAATCACTAACTCCTAAACTGAAGTACACATCTCTTTTTTCTCCCTTGGAACTCTTCACGGAGCCATTTAATCTCAAAGAAATTCTCCCTATTTCCTCTCTGGAACACTGATTTAAACCACAAGAGTCGGGAGTGGCAGGAAGCAAGCAAACAGGGGAAATGTGCTCCTGACACCTAGAGCCTGAAAGCATAAGAAAGTAGATGCCCTTTCTCTTGGAGAAAGTAGAGATTTCAACGGCTTTCAGCCTTGAATTTGAAGTGACCGTAAGTATTCTGCAAGAGATAGGAATGTGGAAGGGGATCTTTCTTAGCCTAAATCTTCTATCTTCTCACTTGGGGTCTACTGGCATGTTGTGATGTTCTGCTGTGTCAGACTCATGTCCAGGAGCAGCCTTTTCTTGGATTACCCACCCCTGCACCTTCCAAGCACAGTGAAAAAATTGAACAACCAAATGGCAGCAACAAGCTTATACGGACATGCCTTTCCTTTCTTAGATGACTTTTCAGTATCACAGAGTCCTCAGCCCCCAGAAAAGGCTGAGAAATTCTTCTTCTCTAGCTGTGTTTGTGCTGTTGTCTGCTGGGGCTGCTGCTCCCCACAAACAGCAGAGCAGAAAATAAAGTAGACAAGATGAATGCTTTGGGTCTAATTCTGGGAACAGAGCCCATAGGTGGCATAGGCCTACAGCTCTCTCCTTTGGCATTATTTGGGTGATCATAGGACTATCTGATTTGGAACAGCTTCCTGCTCTGCCCAGGAACGTGGCCAGATGAAGGTTGGTCTTCTGGCTTAATTTACAAGAGATTGCTCAGTTTGAGCCATGGAAGTTCTCTCAGGAACTGCTAACTCTAAGCAAAGTCTGTGATTTTAAGGCAGAAGCTGAAGTGGATACTTAAAAGGATTGCATCTCCATATTTTGGCACTTACTTGACCTTCCAGTCATCCTTTAGGGACATAAATCCCAGGAGAGTCCATAAGCATTTCCTAAAATGTTCTGCTAGATGTGACTGAACTGTATCAGAGCAGAAGGAGAGGTTTAGTAGAGGGGTTTCTGCTTACAAGAGAAAGGGCAGTTCTGGAGCTGGCCTAGAGACCAGAATAGGTTTAATTTGTTTTGCATATGCAATAATATTGTTTAGTTTAATTTAATTTAGAAATGTAAATGTTTGGTAGAACTTTATTTCCACTTGCTTATAGGAGGTTCAGGCTTTTTCTCCCTCTGGTGGATTTCTGCTTCTGGGATGCAGGACACATCTTTACTTTTTGTCTAACAAAAGCTCTTCATCTGGCACATGAAATGGGCCATTAGTCTTTAAAAAGGACCATAAGATGTGGTTTTAAGGGTAAAAGACTGTAAGTAAAGGCTTGCTAGGGCAGGGTGAACCTTTCAGTGTGGTTTTGTTACACATTTCTTGGCGAGAGGTGAAAGGGAGAATGGGCATGAGACAGCCCATTTTGCTGGCAAACAAGTCAGAGTCTAGAAAGCTGCTCAGTCTCTTTCACCCTGGAAGAAAAAAAAGCAAAACTTGCCCACTTCAGTCCCCAGCAGCCTCCTTTCCCAGAGAGCTCCTGTGATCAGATTCAGCCATTCAGAAACGCTGGGAAGTAACGGCTGCACGGGAAGATCAATACGGAAAACATGCAGTATCCAGCCACCCCTGGCCCCGAGGTTCATCACTGCACAAATGTAGCCATGTTCCTCATTACAAGCCAGATTGATGTATTTCGTTTGCCCTGCAGCTCTCCTTAATCAGCTATCTAATTTTAGGCCCTTGCTTCGAGGCTGGGAAAGGGAGGAAGGAGGGAGGTCATTGACAGAGTTCTTAAAATACTGTAGCAGAAACCTACACTTGTTAATCATTCTCTTTATCTGATTTATACCCAAAAGATATAATCCGTTCTTCCCTCCCTCAGCTCCTTTTTTCCTTACAGGATTCACATTGCAAAGAGCTAAAATCAAATGGAAAAAATAATATTCCTGAAATTTCACATTGTATTTAGGTTCTCTGTGTGGGATACCTCATTTCTTAACCCTTTCTCAGCTTCTTGGTTGCCGCAGAGAGAGCCTCAGCTCTCAAGCACTGTTGGTCTATCCTACTGTTGGTGACAAACCCAGCACCTTTCCATTCTTTGGGCTCATATCAACCATCTTTGGTGAGGGAGTTTTTTGATAGCAAATAGCCAGATTATCCTTGTAGGTCCCTTTCAATTCAGAATATTTTATGATTCTATGTCAGGTAACTCCTACTGTGAAACCCATGGGTTGCAGTCCCAGAAAGTGTGAGAGAATTCTGACTCCTGCAGGCTGGTGATTTATTTCTATGTCTCTCTGGATGAACAATGTCAATAAAAACTTATTACAACTCTTTCTTTTCCTATAAAACCTAGTCAATAAGATATTACTGTGGTGTCTTGTTTTAAAGGAAAGCCTGGCAGCCAAAACCACACAGAGAAATAAGAAGGAGACTGGGAGGAATCCCCTAAATACAGAAGGTCTGTGTTTATCTCCCAAGTGTGTCTGAGGCAGCAGTTCAGGATCTAAATGTCATAAAGATGGACTTGATGCACAGCCTGGGTGATCTTATGGTCCTTCACGACAGCACAAGCTATGGAAGCACAATAGCACCTCCCAGACAGAGCCCTGCTGCAGCCCTGTGGGCCATAGGCAAGATCCTCACAGACTGAAAATCACTGTACTAGATTACACCTCAGTGGTGGATTTGATTATTTCTAAGCCAAAAGTTACCTTACTTGATTCTTTATTTGCTGCAGATCATTCACGTTTATGCTGAGGAGCTAGTGCAATTTGGGCTGAAATACAAACAGCAAGTAGAGCTGCAAGAAATGTGTTACATAGTTCTACTGCTTGCAAAATCTGTCAAAGATTACCTGCTTGGTGGGTGTCCCATCACCCATCTGCCTACGTCACACCCTTTTTCCGTATCTTGGCACACCTGAATGCCTATCAAATAGAGCTGCTTTAACAGCGGTGCTAATCCCACGGTTTGACACCTGTGAAAAAAGACCATCATCCAAAGATCTAATTTCTGGTAGCTGGTGTGTGCCCAACAAAAATTGGTCCTCATTCAAAATTGATTTACACTGCCTGTGTTGCAAAACCCCTTCCAACAAACACAACTCTCTTGCACCTCTCATCACCAACATGCAATGGGTCTCCAGCTAATGCTTCTTTGACCACACGTGTCCATTTTTTCACTACAATCAACCTTTACAAAAATCAACAATATTCGTTGAGAGTACTGACAAGAACTTGTTCAATTTGTATCAGCAACCACAGTCCCAGAAGCTTTTGTTTCAGCTGGAAGAATATCAGAATAGATGAAGTATGTGGCTTCACACTAGCTGTGCTCTACCACACTGTCAATCTCTGGATCAAGCAAAGCATTTGGAAAAGGGTGGAACAGAAAGCACGAAAATTTATTTTAAAATTACGGTCCAAGTTGTATTTGTAGATCCGTGGTTTGTGTGGATACTGTAGGTATCACAGAGAGACAAAGTGATGCAGGAAGGAGTAGGTCAGGAGAAGGTCTGTAACCTAGCAAGCTAATCCAGATGACAAACTGGTGGGACTGTTCCTTTCTTTACACAGTCCAAATGAAATATATGCATTTCCCAGAGTAGTAGAGAAAAAAACTTATCAGTCTGATGCTCACTAACCTCATTACTGTATAACTAATGGCAGAAAGAAACAGGGATGGGCTGGTTACAGCTAGTCCATTAATCAGGTCCCTGGTGAAGCATCTCAGCTAGAGTTAAAATTAACGTTGGAAAATTAATCGGGACTTCACAAAGGAAACCGCAAAGCATATGGTGTCAGCTAATGGAGAGGCTGTACGGCTGAAGCGTCTGAAACTTCGTGTCTTCCTGAAATCTAATTAGACCCTAATGGAAGGAAGACTGAGTGAAGGCTCTTAATTGAAAATTACACTTCCAGTTCAATCAAAGCCTGCTTCCGTGTTGCTATTAACAGCCTTTTAAAAATAGCTGGATTCTACAGTGACCTTGCATACAAAGTGTTCACTTACAGAGAGTAGCTGTATAGATAATCAATGGATGCCTCAGTGATGGATTTGGACCCATTCTGTAATAATTTATGACTAGTGTGTATTGACCTGGTTACTGGGATGTTGTCTGTATGAATGAATATATGGTTTAATTTAATAGGAGCTGTCCAGAAAGAACAAACAAGCAGGTAAAGATGTCTCAAGGCAAACCACTCCTTGGCAAACACTCAGAAGTGTTATGAGATAATTCACAGACAGGAAACTGCCTGGAAAAATTCATGTATATAAACAGGAAAAATTTTTCCAAAGAAAGAATATTTGTTCTCCAGGTGGTTTATAAAGACTCAGCTTCAGCTAACTTTAGACATTTAACAAAAGTACACAGATTAGTGAGGGAAGGTACTCAAGTGCAATTGCTGTAGGCTCTGTCTGTACCTTCTGGGCCATTGCAGAGCCCAGCACCAAACAATTTATCTAAATGCCACTGGAAACCACAGGACAGAGAGAGTGAGCTGCCTTCAGAACAGGCAGCAGAATATCTCCTTCAGGAGCAGCAGGAATTGTATGACTGTTACACTTTAAAGATCCGGGCTAGAATTTGCTCAGCAGGGGATGCTTGGTAAAAGCAAGGTCAGAAGTACTGGCATCATCTCAGACCTTCAAAACTGAGGGCTTTCCAACTAGTTTACAGAGTTTTCAGCCTCATTCCAAAACTTCATGACAAGGCAGCTGAAGGCAATTCTCCTAAACTGTGTGAAACATTGCACTTTCCCCTTTTGTACACAGCCCAAAAGCACATCTTATATCTGTATATGAGCTCTCTGAAGCATCCTCTAAATTTCTTTCCTTGGATTTAGCAATACAGCAAGTTTGCCCTCTATTTCCCTGCCCTACAGCACAGATTACCTGTGTCAACATTCCCTCAGCCCCAGCACTCCCCACGCTGTGCCATTCCACTGCTCTGTCTTGCAGGCTTGGAGAACTCCTTGCAGCTCCTACAACTTCTCCTGCCAGATTAATTTTTATGGCTTGGTTTGCTTTTACTCTCAGCAGTGGCTGCTGTGCTTCTTCTCATATCAACCAATGATTATGATGCACCCTATGAAGCTTGGCTCTCCTAACACAGCCTACTCTGAAAGACAACAATTCTTTCTGCATTGGGATTTTTTTCCCAAAAATTGTGTTTGAAGTCCTGTGTAACTCGCTCACATTTCTTTCCACTGTTCTGACTCTGACACAGCATTACATAAAGGCTCAATGTCACTGCTTGTCCCCGATGTGAATTCTCCCTTCAGGATACTTCTGTCCCTCTCTTTCTCTTGGTCTTGAGGTAGACAGGCTGTGACAGCAGATGCACGAGCAATGATTTGTTCATGCTTTGCCTGACACTGACTCGTGACTCATTTTGGTTGGCTCAAGCTTGGGATGGAGTGGAATTATTGTGATTTTTGCATCAGTTGAGAAGGTAAAATTAACTCAGAGACAAGAAAATTTCAAACAAATATAAAGGGAACATTTTAAGCCCTGTTTATGGTTGTTAAAGCACTAACAAATCAAAGGAAGTCATGATTACTCCATCTCTTCATATCCTTAAGTCAAGGTTACAGAAACTTGATTCACTGGATTTCTTTTTTCCCTAATATAGTTTCCAGGCAAAAGCTAGGCAACTCCACTCCTCTGAGTTATTTGCTATTCTTTCTGTCTAGTCCATCTATTCTCTCTGCTATTGCTTCTTCTGAAGATGTGTTCTGGTTAATCTCATAATATTCTTTGATTTCATGTATCTCCTTCATCTGCAGGTCTGGACATTGCCATGTGCTGCTAATTCCAAACACATAACTTCCTTTTTATTCAAGTGAATACATAATTACATGTGGGTATTTCCACATCTCTGTTGGTGAGAAGATCTTCCTACCCGGTTTTAAAATCCCTTCATAAGTTTTTATTCTCCAAGATGTCTGGGTTTTTTCCTGTCTAGCATTTCAACAGTTTCCCACATCTCACAGAAAAAAAATGTTCTACTTGAGATAACATTTAAATGGTAAATTCTCTAGCTTGTTTTAGTGCTGTAGGTTTGTGACTAGAAAGAAAAGAGCTTTGATCTATTTCAGCATGTTTGAGGAGAAAGCAGGAAAAATTCTGCAGCCTGAGTAGAACAGGATGCTGGCAAGCATCATTAGATTATCTTTAAAATCCATGTGTCTATTAATTACTGCACTGAAAAAGACTCTGATTTCCTAAGCTTTGTTGTAAGACTGTTTCTAAGCTTCATAAGATTGGCCCAAACAATGTATAATATGCCAAAGAAAATGGGATTGGACACGACACATTGTAATTCAGGAACCCCCTTCAGTCCGGTTCTGGGCTACCACCATCAGGTTTCAGCCTGTCTCATCACCCTGCCAAGGCAGCGCCTTTTTAGGGGCAAGATACTCCCCATCTCCACTCACAGAACCAACACCACGCTGGGATCCAGTGAGGATAAATGCCTCTAACTAAGCACAGTGGAACTTCTTGATGATATCTCTATTTTCATAGGGCCCACAAAATTTGGCTTCCCTTCTTTCTGAAGTCAATTTTCACACTTTTTTCCTTCTGCAAAATGGAAGGTATGGAAGTGATTTCTTTTGTAGAATGCACCAAGTTGTTTTCGTGCATGATATGGAATAATAGATGCTTCAAAAAAACCATTTCCATATCAACTGAAAAGAAAGATTGGAAGAAATGAGAAAAACAGCTAAAAACTAGAAATCAGAGCAAGGCTTTCGCAGGAGCTAATCTCACTCTGACAATCCAAAACCACCCTCCAAAATAACCTAATCATCTGCTTTTGCCACTGCCTCTGTGAACAGAGAGGGTTTTTTCTTCATTTTGATTGTCCTGATTCCTTTTTAATCATACCCCTTCCTCTATTCTGCTCCATGATATCAAATACCGGAAGAAGACATTGGATTGCAGCCTAATATGTTTCAGCTGAATCAAAACCCATGAGTTTCAAGTTTCTTTTCCTACTCGCAGACATAAAAACCTTTCTTATTTAATGAAGTTTCATCAGAGGCTTCTTACAATTTGGGCAGCTGCTTGTTCACACAATTTGGTTTTGCAAAGTTCACAGCCTCTCTGAGGTTCACTTCCCTTCACTGCCTTAATAAGTAAAACCCAAATCTTCTGACTAATTTGATACAAGACAGAGCTCCTCAAATTGAAAATGAACGTTTTCGTCTATTGTCAGTTGATAAATTGGGAGTGAAATTACAGCTCTGCAATGGGTGGAAGAGCTTTTCAAATCAGTTGTGTTGCACATTTCACATCTGGAATTCAAAACAGGCGAAGTGGCCAAAATGCTTTGATTCTGGAGTGTGGGAAGTCTAAGTGGATGACAACAGTGATCCACTCAAATCTAATAATTCTCTGACACTATGAGCTATGAATTAACAACTGAAAAGCACTTTTGTCAAGAGCAATAAAAAAACATAAGTACGGGTAAAAATCTTCATACATACAGAGTAAATCTTTTTCTTTCAATATTTGCTTTTTAATTTTTGTCTCCATACTTTGAAGTTGAATCCGAAATGGCTTATTGAAAAGTTGCTTAGTACCAACACAAGAGTGAAATGAGAGCTGGATATCTCCATCTGGACATATCTGATGATGCCTGGGACTCTGATACCTCGTGCACTCAGAAAATCAAACCTAATGTTTTAAAACAGTGTTTCTCCCACACAGACTTAGCTTTACAAATCCCACATTTCACACATCCCACGAAGTTTTATTGCCCTTCTTTCAGCTGCTCCTGAACACACTAAGCACAAAAAGCTTTGAACGGTGAAAAGAGCTCAGCAGGGAAGAGAGGTCTCAGGCTTTCCACTGCCACAGTCATGTCTCTGCTGTAAATCCTGTCTGTGCAAGAAACAAGAATTATCTCAGACTCCCACAAGACCAAGAACAATTTTAAAGTTTTTTGGAGAGTGTCAGGTATGTGCTTTCAGCCTGCTTTCCCCAAAAGGGACACGGGGTGATTGAAGCAATAAAAAGCAAGGTGAAGCATGAAGCTCATAAGCAACATGCCTCTTCTCAGGCTACTCTTTGCCATAGCAAACAAAGGAAAAAGTAGAACTCGCAAGGCAGATATTACAGGACTTAACACATAACTCAAGGGCATTCAGCTAGGATCCTAAAAATTTAGGTAGGATCCCAAAAATTCATGGCTGAAAGGAGCCTGATAGGGCTTGCTCCATCTCCTTAACTAAGTGGACAGAATAGACACAGTTCATCTCCTATGAGAGGTTTGTCCCATTTGTCCTTAAATATTTTCAAGTCCAGAAATTTGCAATCTTTCAATGATATCCATCCCATTATTCATCTGTTCTTCCAGTTAAAGAATGGTACAATGTTCCAGAACAAGAAACTAGAACATAGTGTGTACTGGAAAAATTGCAAGTTTTAGTAATGTGATGCTGTACTTCAGCAAATACAGTTTTCAGGAAGACTAACTCAATGCTCAATGTAATTAATTACTGGACCAACTCATAAAGCTTAAAAAAAAAAAAAAAAAAAAAAGGGAAGCTTCCATGCATAAAAAGCCCCTCACATCCTTTCATGTTGTTATTCACCATCTGTGCTCAGACCCTCAAAAATGTCTGTGCAACTCCAGCATCTACACCCAACAGGAGATTGGTGAGACTCAGACTCCCGAATCTCTCGGATGATTCTGAAAATGCTCTTTTTTTATGAACAAATTCCTATTTTATGTGAAGTGAAATCACAATTTCCACTTCTGCCATCATCTTCTCGTTCCAGGAGCTGTCCTTGTAACAGCTCTCAGTAAAAGATACTCCTCCACCAAAATAGTCTCTGTCTTCCATATGTCTCTCTTATGCATGGATAGATTAAAAAGCTGATGCTCATTTCTTTCTGAGGGAGTTAAAATTCACAGAGGCCCACTATTCTGCAGAAGTTTTACAAGGATTGAAGAAGAACACAAGCAGCAGGGAGACATTTAAGCCTCTTCCTTCTTTTTAATCTAAAAATTGTTTGCAGTTATGAAACAGGGACTAGACACCTCATTCACGCTGTTTTTGGCAACATTTTGATTCATTTTAGCCTATGGCAATGTCTACATATACCTCAAAATGCAGAAAAGCTTTCTGAGAAGAGATTCTTCCAAATCACATTTGTAAATGGAGTAATCCATGCTTGACCTACATACAAACCATTTTGAGCTTCACCACTGAAATTCAAAGTGGCACCTGTCAGTTAACAACAAAATCTCCTTATTACTTGAGCAGGAGAAAGAAATTCAATTTGATTTGCAAGTTCACTAAGGATACATCTATATTGCAGGGCTGTAGAGGGAGAGGTGAGTGACATTTTCCTGACGTGTGTGAGTGTGCATGTCAACTGGCTGGCTTTTTGCAGCCCAGGCTGAATCCTGGGAAAGGCTGACCCTGAGCTCCAGCGAAGTCAAGCAGCAGTCAAGTAGGGCAGCAGAATGAGAGGGGCAGGAAAGTCACATTCTGAGGTGTGGAAAAAATGGGCTAGCCACAGTTCTGGTCTGTCTCAAAGAGGAGGCCTCTTGGGTGACACTCTCTCAACTGGAGGGATCATCCAGAGAGTCCTCCCAGCAGAGAGCCGCAGCCTCAGCACGCTCATGCCCTGTCCCAGCCAGCAAAGAGCCCAGCAAGGGACAGGCCATGCATGGAGCAACCTTCCAGCTCTGCTGGCTCTTGTCCCCCATGCTGACAAGAAGCAAATATCTGGATCAAGTTCTTGCTGTCATGGCGTTGCTGGTACCCAAGAAAACTTCTTTAAAACCATTAGAGGAACCTTCCCTTGACCTAGTCATGCTTCCCAACTGTGGTGCTGGCAAGGAAACAGCATTTTTCAGCTCGGAAACAGCATTTTTCAGCTCAGAAACAGAATGCAAGGTTTGCTAGCCACGTCTTATGGAGTATCCTGGTGGCATAGTGGCTGCACCTACTTCAATAACTAGGGAAACTGAGTTATAGAGACTAAACTCATTAAAAAGCAAGTTGAGCCTTTCATTGCAAGTTATCAAGAGCTCTTGCTGTTCCACCATTTGACATCACGGGAAGTGTAGTTGGACTCATTTCTCTTAGGAGAAAACAAGGTTTGAACTACAGCTGCCCGGAGGTACCACAGACATATTGCTAACTTAGAAAAAAATCAGTCTTCATGGTATTCACACTTTTATCAAAAACTACTTTTCCCCAGCAAACTGGTACATTTATTTTTTAAAAGCTAATTTTTAAGCAGAAAAATTGACCAGCCATTTTTTCTAGTGCCTGAGTCTACTCTTGCTTTGGGAGACAGAACTTCAAATTACTGTGTGTTCCACAGTCTGCCAGTGGGAACAAAACCTTGTGCATTCCCTCCTTCACAGTACAGAGAATATGAGTCATTCCCCACTATAATGCTGGCAAACAGCAAACCAAAAAGCTATCACAAAAACTGAAACACTCTGAGGGTTTAAATCAAAAATATTAGTCAGACCAAGGTTGGGGCGATGAGTTAAAATGGAATTCCTTATTTCAGCTTTACTTTTCAGAAAATGAAATAGAAAAAGAACAAAGGGATTCCACAGCGGAGGAATTTCTTGTCACGTTGAGTCTGCAGGGCCAAGAAAGCTCTGTGCTCTTCAGCAAATGAGACCAGAGAAGACCAGTCCTCATTTTCTTTACAGGGAAATGGTTTACCTTGAGTGCCTCCACAGACAGCTGCCTTCACTCAAACATACTCACAGAGTCCTCCAAAACAGTGTGGTCTTTAAAGCCTGATGAGTATCAGGTACCCCCACAGAAAACTACAGACTAGGCTGAGTCAGCACGGCAGAAATTGGTGTGTATGAACAAGAGCTCACTTATTTACCCTCCAGTTACAACAACAAATCACGACCCATTTTCATCAGGCAGCTGTCCATGCTTTTGCGAAAATTAAGACCTGCCCATTGGCTCCTTCCTTTTAGGAGCAGATATGACTCTCAGTAGATTTGTTTCCCATGTCTCCCTTAATTTCATTCAAACAGTTAAATTGCCCTCCCTCAGTCTTCCCACCTGAGAGAGCAGCTGTCAGCCTTCAGAGCTGAGATGGCTGAGGCAAAAGCTACTGTCTTCCTTTCAGTAATTATCCAGGAAACAATACTTGGCTAACACACTCTTCAAGTCAGTAGGTTGGTACAGAAACAATCCCAAAAATAGTGACTGCAGTGGGATAACAAGAATGAAACACATAACAGTTCTGGTAATTAAGAGCTATGACTGCCTGCGCTTGTGATGATTTTCTACCACTGGGAGACCTGGAATCAAGACTGGACAGCTTTTCCAGTCAAGCTGTTGATGAAACAAGAGTCAATGCAGTGAAGCAGTCTGGTCTACCGAACACAAAGTATCAGAATAGATAGCTACAGCAGGGGGGTTTTGACCTTCTGAATTAAGAAACAGTCACACCAGAAGACTAAAAGGCATAAAACAATCTGGAAATGACCCCCTTAGAGCACACATGCTTTGACAACATTAGCTCCAAGTGTTTCCATCTGTTCAGTCTTCCAAGCTGAAGGCAATGTTACTCCCAGTGTGGACATCATTTCCCTGTGCCCGTGTCAATGGCAAAGCTCTCCAAGCTGACTCATCTAGATCCACAAACCACAGGCCAGCCCTGCTGGAGCCAAACCTTCCACTCCATCACAGCTGTCTGATGTGATGCTCCCAGCAGAGGCTGATCGCTTCGCCCTGCTGTGTCTATCAGCAAATGCCAAACTGGTTTCCAGTAATTCCTTATGCGCCGCTTGTATTTGAAACCCGAATGCTTTCATGTTCCCAGCACAAAGAGGAAAGTTTGGAGTGAGACATGAAATTCTGCCTGAGAAGCAAGCATCAGCTCTCTCGAGGGCTTTGTGGCTGTGCTTACCTAGAAGGAGATGGTCACTGATGCCAGCTGTCAGTGAGCTTGCTGCCTCATTCATTTTTTGTAGTTGTTCCAGTGGCTTCCTGTACCAATTGCTCTGGAACAGTCTAAAGCTGACTTCAGATGAAATCCCAGAAAGCCCAGAGACCACCCGCTTTCAAACAGCCATCCACCAATTCCAGTTACTGGTAGACTCATAGAGTGGTTTGGGTCAGAAGGGAGCTTAAAGATGATCTCATTCCAAATCCCCTGCCACAGGCAGGGACACCTTCCATCAGAGCACGTTGCTCGGGCTGCTCACACACACCTGCCTACCACAATACTTGCAGCGTGGGGGTTTGCTTGGGCTGGCCACAAAATTTCTCTCAGTGAATGGGGGACAAGAATGGTGGCCTGTCCTACTTGCAGGTTCTGTGTTTTCCTTACTGTTTTGGTACGGCAGTTTCATTCCTTGCCAAGAAGATCCCTGCCAGGGCACTCGGCTCACAGTGCCTTGGACACAAGTCCCTCCAACGCAAAATCCAAGCTGTAATTACCAAGCAGGCAATGCACTTCAGAGAGACAGCACAGCCCACTCCTGCTGAGCCCAGCTGTGGATATGGTGCTGTTTGGGACTTTTTTCTACAGTCATACCCATAATAAACCAGGACACCTTCCTTTCTCACTTCAGAGATGACTCCTGCAAGAATTACTGGGACATTTTTTGGCCTGGCATGAGCCAGAGTATGATCACATTGTGAGCACACCTGCTTACTGGTAACAAACAGCACCACATTGCAGAGCATGAAGCTGCCATAGTTTAGTACTTACAGATCCTTTGGCGTGTTTTTCCTCCATGATGCTCCATCCCAGGGAGACTGTGAATACAGATTCATTTCATCATTGAAAGAAGCTTCCAATTCCTTTTCTTTATTACGCTGTTTATTTAGTAGTCTCACACTAAGTTATCGCAAGGAATTGTGTTTGCACGGGGAAAAAAACAAACAAACAAAATATGAGCCAGTTTCCTTTATTGCTGAAATCAACCTTATCGCTAATGACAGGAAGCTTTCTCTTATTTCCTGCCCCAGTACAGTAGAAATAAGATGAACAGCAGTTCCTACAACGTCACCCTAGGAAACTACTCAAGGTGGCTATTATTTTTATCTTTTAAAAGCCTAATTAACATAAATATTAATTAGCTAAATACAGCAAGTATGAATTCACAAAAGTGCTCAGGTTATCATATTCTATTGGCTTACCGTAACTGTGTTCTCAGTGACCTCATTGTAATGTGAAATCATACCAGTATTTTACTTAACCTGAAAAACAAAACAAAGCTGGAAGTCAAAAAAACTGCTTTTATGGAGCGCATTAAGTGTTTTACATATCAAAGCATTTTTTCTTTCAACTTATTTAAACCCATTCCAAGGATAATAAATTGACACGTCAATTTGTATTGTTATGGAGCCTCCTTAGCAAAAAAATACAGACACAGGATCACAGAAATGCTGGTGGGATGGGACCTCCAGAGGTCACCTAATCCTACCTACTGCTGAGCACATAAGCTGTGTCTTTCTTTGGCCCCAAAATGCCTGCTCTGACTCTGGTGCATGCCTACAAAACAGCAAGCCAGGGCAAACTCAGTGCTCCATGCTCAGGAGGAAGATCAGTGGGGACAGAGCTTAACTCCAGGCAATGGGACGTGCCTGTGTCCTGCCCCCAGTGTATCAACCTCTTCCGTACCAGACTGTCAAACCTCACTCACCGGCCTGAGATAGTTTGTGAGAACTGATAGGAGCAATCCTTTTCCACATCAGCAGAGATTCCACAAAGCCAGGCAACATGCAGTGCATCTTGCCTCCTGCTAATTGCATTTTTTAGACATCAGGTCCTCCAAAAAATAAAAAAAAAAATGCTTGAGACATTCTTGTTGATTTGATCCACACATGCCAGAGCAGCTGTGTGTGGGCAACCGTGCCTCTCAGATCATTGCAAACTAATTAAGAGTTTTCTTCACCACATGGATAATTATTATTATTCAAAATGCATTGATTCATTAAAGAATTTGGCTCAGACACAATAACACCCTTGCTCCTGGGTAAGGAGGCTGTTGTACAGCTCAGCCATGGCTTCTGATCCTTTCCACTAGAGTTTCAGTGTCTGATTATCCTCAGGTTGCACCCTTACCAATTCTTGCTCTTAGAGGAAGCTGTGCTAGAGAAGATGGACAAAAAGTGGGGCTTCCAGAAGGAACAGCAGCAACCATGTCTAATTTTTCAAAAGCTTTCTACATTCAAGGAAATCAGATTTGAACTGCCCTGGGAGTCAAGCTTTGAAAAACCAAGGCCCAAGTCAATAAGAAAGATTAATACCATGTAGTACTGAAAATTCCAAGGGAATGTCATGTCATCCTGTCCAACTCCCTGCATAATGCAAATGAGATAATTCCATATAGTACTCAGAGTGGCGTGAAAGCACATTGCCCAAAAGGCAGCTTGCCCTGATTTGACAACTTCAAAAGAGACCAAATCCATACTAGACTAAAAAATTCCCCTCTCTCATTTCAGAGAAAGATGGTAGATGTGGACTGAATTCTGCTTCATCCTATGCTTCAGTTATTTGCTTGTCACACTTGACTGCTGCTCAGTTTAGCAACGGGATTTGGCTAATTTCTTGCAGGAGGAGGAAGTCAAGGTCTACACATGGTTTATTTGCAAATACCCATAAAATCAACTCCCTCTAAGTAAGGCATGATTTGGGCAACATCTTGTGCCTATCCTCCTTTTGTCCCTATAAGAGGAACTAATTTGGCTTCTCTCTCATTTTTACTAACATACAAGCACTAGAAATTAGGCTAAAATGAAGAGTTAGACAAGACTTGCATGTTTCTACACCATCACCCACCTCCTGACCACTCTCCCGCTTGCATCTTGGGCCATATTCCCAAACCAATCACCATTACACCAATTTTAACATAGAAGTGTCAGAAGTTTTTCATCCAGACAGCAGCCTCACCTTATAGGTATCTAGCTAGGAGTCCCAACAATTGTCCACATCTTCAGTTCTGAAGAGCAGAGTCATTTATACCAACGAGCTCAAGAACAAAACATTCAGTTCCTTTACATTTTGCACATCCTAGCAAAACGCTTCATTCCTGAAGGCACACATTTTTCCTCGATTAAACATGAAAGCTGTTCAAACCCAAAGATGACCCTTAATTACGGCTTTGAATGCACTTGTTAGAATTACCTCCTTGCTCATCTTGGGAAAGTATAATAAGAAGTAACATGATAATATGCAGTGCTGTAGTTTTGAAGTAATTGCCTAGTATGCATGAACTCTGTGAGGCCTTTTCCAATTATATTTGTAGCTTGCTAATGTTTGGGGATTTTCCAGGATAAATTACGTTAATTGTGTTCCTTGGATCTCTTTTCCACAAAAAGCCCAATAAACAGCAAGAAGAGGGAGGGAGAGAATTAAGTGGCAGAGTTAATTAGATTAGGCTTGTGCTGTAGTGAAGCAGGAAGATTCCACTAAATCCTATAATAGGCCCTAATGAGGATTTTATCATGCTTGTTAAACGGGTCATTTAGTTGTGTGACGGGGCCGCTGAGTGTAATGTAAAAACTGGTTAATAAAAAAAAAGTCTTTTAATTGCACGCGCAGGCAAAGCAGTGTCAAAAGAATCCAGCCAAATGGAATAGCCTCCAACCAAACACAGGAAAAGCTCTGCAGTTCCTGAAGTGGTGAACATGTACTGTGATTAGGCCACTTAATTTTCCTTGACTGGCATAAAAATTAATGCTCCGTGAGTGATTTACACTGGGGAACTTTAATAATCCAGATTTATCAAAATAGAAATTACATTTTTCTTCTTTATTTTGTTGCCTTGCTTTGGGTTTTTTTTTACAGAGTGTACAAAAACAAATGTAGATCTGATTGCTGTTGAACCATCTGTACCTGTCCCTTTTGTTAGTGTTTGTAGAAATATCCATAACAGAGTCACTGACTATTCTGACTAAGCTCCTGCCAGGGATGGGATGAGACAATCTCTGCATTTTGTTTTCAGGCAGCAGGTATCACACAGAAAAATGAGAGTCCTGGAAAATGCACTCCATAGAGAATTCTTCCTTATCACTTTTATTTTTCATTCAAAGACAAAGGTCTTAGATGTCCAGCTTAGTACTGGGCACAAGAACCCATATATGCCCTGAATTTGCCAAGGGGTGTGAACATCCAATACTTTGTTGGTTTTCTGTTCTCCCACCCCTGAGACCATCTCAAAAAGACTAACCTTAACCATGCAGACACACTTTGAGGCTATGTTTAATAAATAAGAAGCAAATCTAGACCATCAGCAAAAAGGATGAAGGATACCAACAACACCATTTCATCCACCTGCTTGTCGAGGTTCACCAATTTAAAATGAGACATATGATAGGAGTTCTCTGAGCTCAAAGGTCTCCTGTCTCCTGGAAGCCTGTAAATGGTTGTTCACTACAAGCTACTTTCCTGGGTAGCATGTGGCCTGCACGTCTTTAGAGGCAGAGTGCATATCTTCCCTAGCTGTTATTTCATCCCGAAGCTCACATCAACAATAAGGGAAGACGTGTCCTTTGTCTTGCTCTAGCCTTGGATCAGTCTTCCAATGCTCCCGGATATGTTCTCATGTGTTCATGACTTCCTTCAGCATTCAGCTCAAGCAGCAGTCCCCCAGCTCACTGCCAGCCTGTCAGGGCTGCATCTCTGACACTTCCTTCCTTGTACTTGAAAACATCCATTTGTTTTCTCAAGGCCCCCACTGCAGAAAGGGTTTGATTTATATCAATCTCCATGGCGTGTGGCAGGGACCAGGTGGTGACTGAGCAGAAGACCATTGTGACTCCCACCCGTCCAGGCAATGACAGCCATTACCCCGAGCACCCCATGGCGACACACCAGCTGCTGCCCCTCCAGCACAGCTTGGTGGCAGCCCCAGAGGCACCGACACAGGACAGCAGGTCATCCATAAACGCCTCTTCCAGCACCCGGAGCTCTGGTGCCTCAACAACCAAACATCTGCTGGGGAAAACGAAAACAAGAAGTTCAACTCTTTCCTGCTTATTCATTCTACACTAGTGATTTTTCAACTTCTTTCGGTTCGCAGGGGTCTAAGCATATTCTAATGGCAGCATGTGAACCCTCCTGCAGAGATTCAAGCCAACTGCTAATCAACTTTATTTTCTTAGTTCCCATTTCAGAAATGTTCTCTATGCTCTAGGAGACCCAGAACTAGCTACAGGTAGAACATCGCTGTCCTGATTACTTTCTAATGACATAACAAGTAAAATAAAAGTAAAATTACCTGTCCAATAAGACATGACAGTACCAGCCCACATACTATTGGCCTTGTAACTGTACATGTGTCTGAGCTTGTTTAAAATCTAAGTTTTAACTGTGACAAATACAATCCATGTAGAGCAGCTACTAGAACTTGCTAAATTTATGGCAACTGCTTTATCTTCCTTTCTTGGGTCCTTCTTACAACAATCCTGTGCCATAGAAGCTCCCCAAAACTATGTAAACATTAAGTAGCTTTCATTGCTTTGCAAGATTTATATCTTCATTGTATTAAGTTCACCTGTATCATTCTATTATCCTTTTTTGTATGCTTAGTCTGTAATCACTGGATTCCCTTATCCGTGTTTCTCCAGCACTTGACACAATGGAGCCTGATCTATATCTGGATTTCCTCCACACTACAAACATGCAAGTCTTCAAATGATGTTATCTTTTAGAAGCAGTTGCATTGTAGCACGGTTCCTGGGCCACACTGGGGTAAGGAAGCTCTTACAGATAAGATGACTCTTGGATAAATAAACTAGCACTGCAGTTTGACTTCCTTGCTTCTTTGTCTTGAGTTTTCAGAGCTGTGTTCAGCCAGATTACTATGGGCCAATTCTCCTGTCCATCAAGATATCTGAACAACCATGTCAGCCAACGTGTAAAAGTGATCCCTGTTGCTTACAGCCAGGGTCCAATATCAGTGATCCTGCAAAAAGCACCAGCTCCTTCCTGCTCACAGTCTATTTCCTTAAAGTCACATCAGCAGCAAGCATTGGGATGCGGAAGAGCTGGGTGAGATAATAGGTTAAAATCACACTGGTGGTCAAAGTCACAACAATGCCAACCAGCCAAGTAGGCCAATGTGCTCTGAAAAGAGACTTGAGAGACTCTTACCTTCACCAGGGACTGCTGAAATGGTTAAAGCCAAGCTCTGTTGCCATATCAATAACCGTGCTACATCTGTCATACTACAAGACATAACTGCTTGTAGTGGCTGGATAGCATTTTGCCCTTAGTGTTTCATTGCATTTCACATTGCACAACTCAGTCTGCTACTCCCAGCTTGCAGAATGAAGTTCACTTCACTGAATCATTTCGCCAAGGAAAGACTTCCGTTCTTCTTCATCTACTCATCAAAATTAGCTGTCTACGGGTGCATGCACATATCTATGACAACATCCCTCAGATATACAGCTGTGACTAATAACACAGAAAAGACCAGTAAACACAAACTAACAAATGTGACCTATGAAGAATATTCAAACAGTGGCTGCCAAACTGCTTAGAGGACAGGGGAGAAGATTTGGTAATGGTATTAAAATAAGTTAACAATTGTCACCCAGGGAGGGAAAGCCTCTTGCTTTGACTTTAGAACTAGCTCTGCTTTGAAAAGAAGACCGTTCATCCAACAGCTGCCCAACTCTGTGCTATAACATCCCCTTGAACCCATTAGAGCAAAAACGGTGGGTATAAATTGCAGCAGTGGAGATTTAAATTCGGTAGCAGGAGAATTAGGAGCTAGGTAGCTCAGGAAAGTGTGATGACTCTTGCAGAAGGGCTTTATGAACCATGTAGAAAAACATCGTCCTGGAACAGCCTATGGGATGGAGAGATAGAATTAGATGATCTATTGAGTCTCTGCTATACATCTGATTTCCGTGATTTGACACGTTTCCTAACAAAAGCTGGAGAAATAGGATGTACATGAAAGGACTGTATTGCTTCAAAGCAGAGCAGACTTCCTTTCCAATCAATGAGGCTCCCAGAGCACAAAGGGCTGAAATAAACTCAAGATATTTTAATTGGCGACTTTCTTTGTTTAAACAATAAAGAAGTAATATGGGTCACTGTTGCTGTGGAGCAGCACAGACTGTCTGTCAGGCACAGACAAGACTTGTGTAACAACGATATGGAAAATGCTGACTTTATGTACTCTTCTATTATACTTGTGACCTGGACTTCTCCCTTTTCTTACTTTTTTTTTCTCTCTCTTGTTTTTTCCTCCTAATGCCAAGCCCTGAAAACATCCCAACTTGCCCAGCTCTCTTCCTACAGACAGCTGAAGCTGCTAATTGCAATCCCATCAGTAAAACGCAGACCTGCCCCTCATCTCTCCTGTACCATTCCTGTCTTTCCCTTGCAGTTAATGAAGTGTCTCACACTGCAGAGGGAGTAGTTTGTAGATCCAGCTTTCACCAAGATACTTACAATGTTGTGCTCACAGCAAGGAATTAGAGCCAAAGCTCTCTAAAAATCAAAGGAAGAAAGAACTATCCAGTGTTTTGTAACCTGGGCAGGCAGTGAGCTGCAAATACAAAGTGGCTGGGGATGGCTCTATTGCATGGACTGCTTTGGACATTGCTATGTCTCCCCCGAGACAGACTTTGTTTGCTTAGTCCCTGATGCAGCACAGCAAGTCCATGCTCCAAGATTCATCTCTTTGATTTTTGTCAAAAGGTCAAGAACACTCTGTGGATACAGCACAGCTTTTTCTTGAGAGGCAGAAGAAATGTGCTTCCTGGGGAAGAGCAAAATCCTTTGGCATGGGAGTGTTGTTGCACGGGCAGTTGAACTGCCTTTCAGCTCTGTTGCTGGAGGCTGGTGACAGAAGCTACACTTGTGGCACCCAGCAAACTGAATGAGCTTCCTGACATGGCACAACAGCCTGATGCCACTCTGCTTCCCCAGAGGTCGAGTTCCTGTGGTTTGGGGGTGCAAAGGTTATTTCTTCTCGAGGGTATTGGGTTGGTCTACAGCAATAGAAGGAAGAAAGGAAGTCTGTCTTTTCCAATAACCAGTTGCACTGAATTAACCTTAAAACTGTGACCTGAATTAAACTGACTCAGGGCACTCTCTCAAATTCGCCCCAAAAGTGGTCGACAACATGTAAGGGGAACAAATTCTCATAGCCTGTCTTGAAAATCCAGTGGTGATGGAGGATGGATGTCTCACAGCAGCATTAGTTTTAGCTACAGGGAACCAGAATTGCCTCCAGACTCTTTTGCCCGCTCGGAGTCACACAGAAAGTCACCTAGAAGAGGAAGAGGAGGGATAATTCCTGTGAACGAGTAAGCTTCGGACATGCCATGACAGCTCCCTATTTTTACACTCAGTACTGGCTCCCAGGATCCTTGCCTGTCTCTGCTGATCCTGTCTGCCCCTGCACCTTCTACACAAGTTCAGAGTTTGTACAACATTTGGGCCCAGGGCACTGCATCCCCTCAATCAGTGTGTTTATTTAAATACATAACTGATGAAACTAAAAGAAACCTAATACTGAGCTCCCAGGTGCTCTGGAGATTTAATATGTGGCTGTATTTATGTTAGCACCTGATTTCTCCAGAGATGGAAAGCTGGCTCTCATCCCTGTCACAGCTGCATCTGCTTTCTGTAAGGAGGATTGAAAGGGCCAAACCTCAAACAGGATTTCTAGATCCAGGCTTGCAAACAAAGCAAAACCAAAAAACGTACAGGATTTTGGAAAAAAAAAATAAATAGAGATAGAGGACTATTTAATTGCCATTTGCTTCCTATTGGGAAGGATTCATTTCTAAGTCTTATCTCCAACTATGAAGGCTGAAAGTTATTCACAGTCGTCCCAAGGTTCAGAGTTTAGCTACTTGCTAAGCACCTGTGAAAGGAGGAAAAGTAAAAAGTCATGTGTGCTATACAGTAACCACATGTGCAGAATTTCAAAGCATCTCTTCAGTCTCCATGGGAAATGCTTAGAAGTCAACTGTTGCAAATTGCAACTGTTTGGAATGACTTTTGCTTTATAAAGTTGTGAGCACCTAATCCCTCCTCGTGTTCTTACATCCATTTTATATGCATGTTTGTGGCAAACTCTTCTCAGGCTGAAAGTTCTAAAATCTAACTGGTTGAATGTGACAGAACTTTGTACTGAAAGTGGTCCCAGCCATGGAAAGAAAGAGGCAGAAACCTTAGATGCAGCCAGGTTGGTGGGGAAAGTATGAATCTGCCATGCTTGTGATCACCAGGTGCTAAATGCAGTATAAGGAAAAGTGCTCCCAGCCCAAAAAAGCTTTGAATTCTCTCTCACTTATTTCTGTTGGTATGAGTGAGATGTATGTCACCTGCCTTAGGCAGACCCTCAGTGCTAAATGTGAGCAGCTATTTCCCCACAAACATTTCTGCCATCATATCTCAGTCAGGGCTCCTCTGCTGTCCCAGGTTCAGGGCAGACCATGTTGCTCAGATGCCTCTGCTGCTTTCACACAGCTCTGTTCTCCAGAGGTGAACGACTGTTAATATATCCCATTGCTGCTAAAAATACTAATAAGAACACACACACACATACAGAGAAATCAAGGGATTCATCAAATTAATGGACAGCCCCTGCAGCACTGTAAATTCAAGCATATGAATTTCAACATCTTCAGGGGCTTTAATGCCATTTTTCCCTTCTCGTATCTAAGTGTTATAAAACTCTGGGCAAGTCAGGGAACCAGGGAATGAAACTGATTTGAAATAAAAGCAAAATGACTCAGGGGTTTAATTGTCCTGGCTGGGCAAAGTGAAAAAAGTAAATAAGCACTTTGTTATACATGATAGAAAACAAATTGGAGCAAGTCCAATGCTGCAAACTTTCTTCAGGCAAAATTTTCATCAGTTTCACTGGCAGGGGCAGGTGTGATTTCCCAGAGTGGGACTCAGTGGCTGGAAATCATCAAGAGCTTCCAGAGCCACAGGGCATTTCTGAACATCAAATCGGAAACAGCCAGAAGGTGGGTGATTTTCGGAGCATTTCACCTGTATAAATCTGGGCTTTTAAAAATATCTTCACCAGGGCAATAAAAAGTCTGGTGTTGAAGTTGTGCTCCCTCAAATAACATGTGGGGTGGTGTGTGATGTGAGGAATACTGAATTTACCACCCTACAGTGGGTTGAATTATTTTCATAAAGTACTTCCTTCATGAAACAAAAGAGTCTGCTTTTTTTAATTACAGGTGATATTTTTCACAGGAAAACTTTGTTTCAACTTGATGATCTATTTTTTTCAGTCAAGAAGAGTCAAAGAAGAGGATTTTAGCTTTGCACTGACATTTCAAAAATGCCAAGAACATCAGCATTTGTTTAGATCAAAGATGTCACGATTCATCAGTCTGATAGTTCAGAATTGGGATTTTCCAGAGCAAAAGCATTCAACAAAAACTTAATTTTCATCACAGCCAAAAAACACCTTTTCAAAAACTTCTCCCAGTCTCCAGATGAAATGACTGCATCCACCACTGGCCCTGTGTCTCAGAAGTCCCCAGAATGCCCGGGAGGGGGGCACACCCCTGCCACAGCCCCTCTCCTGGGCACTTGCACAGTGCAGTAGCACCTGATCCACCATGTCTGGGAACAACATAACATCCTCTCAACAGCTCACCTCACATCTGAGCTGAAGAGCTCCAGATCTACTGAGATCAAAAAGAGACTCATTTTGAGGAGTCAGAGGAGATGTGCAACATCCCCTGCAATCTATTACTGTAGGCAGAACAGACAGCACAGCCCCAGCTGTGAAGCTGCCCAGGTATCTCCAGCCTTGACTGTTCCCCAATGCCACGATGCTGCCACCTCTGCTTGCTTGTCCATTCGGGTGAGCACTGCTGCCTGCTCCCCATCCACACAAAGGGAGGGAGTCAGGAAAAGGTCCCTCCCTGTCTGGCAGGGCTCATCCACCTCTCCAAGGTGTGGGTGTGACAGCAGAGCAGAGACACTACACAACAGTCCGTAGCTTTCTGTGGGCAAGGTGCGGGTGCCTGGCATAAAGTTGTCCAAAACCACGGGGAAGCTGAAGGAAAAACAAGGAAGCACTTCCCAGTGTTAAACTGGGCAGGCAGAGGAGTTGGAAATTCATCTGGTTTTCCCACCCAACAACAGTTTCTCTCCCTTCTCCAGGTGGCGGCACTAAGGACGAGGTACATGATTTCCCCCAGGCCCGCTCACGTCGTGAGGCTGAAAGCTCCTCCGGAATTGGCAGCACTGCTAAAATCTAATCAGGTGCTTGTGTGTAACAGACCCAGAAGCAATTGCAATCAAGCCAATTGCTGCATCTGATTACACATGAAAACCCTCGTGCCGCTAAGTGTTTTGCAGTGCTTAATAAAATGTGCTGGTCTTGCCTCAAATTGCATCAGGCAGGGCTGGTTTGGGGTTTTTTTTTTAATATTAAGAATATGTGAAAGGAGAGGAAGAGGAAGAATAGGATGGAATTTTAAAAAGCAACCAGTGAGAGCAACGTAAAATGAGCCAAAAATACACTCATTCCCTCATATGCCTTCTTCATAGTGAAATGAGATCTTCAGGATGAACTTCACAGAAATCCCAGCAATCCCAGGAGAGAATATGGCCAGGTGCCCATAGCTCCTTTGCTGGCCTCATGACAGATAGTCACACTGGTTAATCAAAGGCTGTGGTCTAATTCCCCAGAGAACTGTAGATTTTGGGTTTAACACACAATGGGTTTGGGGGCACACACACAAACACCCCTGAACAAAGGCACTGCTCAAGACAAAATGAACAACACCCCCAGTATTTGTACCCCTTCTGGCTGACTTTCTGTTTTTCCCAATTTTCTAGCAATCTGCACAAAGACAGGATGAAAAGTCTTAACTCTGAATTTTCCTTGTTAACCTATCACTCAAAAGTCATGGATTTTGCAATTGGTACATCAGCACAGCCCATACTAGGCTCCCTAAAGTTACTCTTGATTTAAAGTGGGCCAGCTGGAGAACAGAAACTGCATGCCTGTGGTAACACTGGAGAAATCTTGCCTGCACCATGCTTAGTCTAAGCAGAAACTCACCATTTTACAGACCTTGCGAGTCACACATCTCCTCCTCCAGCCAGTCCCACCATGTCCCCATCTCCCACACATGCAGTGCAGCACCACTACCATCCCAGTCAGCATTCTCAGACCTATTGTGGCCATCACAGTGCCATCCCTTGGCTCTCTGGGCACTCACTTCCACATCTGTGCAGCTCAGACTCGCTGCCTGGGCCAAGCACCTCCAGCAGCACCTGGTTTCTCCTGAGCTCAAAGGAATGTATCTGCCAGACACACAGAGCTTCAGCCATTTACAGAAAGTCCCAGAGTGAGGGAAGCCCCAAAGAGCCTGGTTGGGCATTTGAAAGAAACAAAGAGTGAGGGAGAAGAAGGATTAATGAGCACAGTGACAACCACGTGCATTTTCTTTTATAACATAAATTGTCTCACTGTCAAATAAGGTCTAGTCATGGCAGAGGAATTTATATTGCTGCAGTAATGAGTAAAAGCTTGAAGCTGCCACAAATCCTGGAGCAAGAGGCCACTCATCCCTGCTGCAGTAATTTTCAGCTGTGAAATCCAAAATTCCATAAAGAAAAGATATTCCGCTCTACCACTTTGACAAACACAAAAAGGGAGCAAGGAATTGCAGGGGGAGAAGAAAGCACCAGGTCAACAGCTGTTCCCACGCACACCCAACCTCTGCCAATTACAGCAGAGACTTGGCTCTGCTTCCTGGATTTCAGCAAGGGGGCCATTGGAGCTGATGAATTAATAACCTGTGAAAGTCGAACCTGTTTCTTGTGATTGCTGGTCAGGGTTTGGCAGAAGTGCTGCAGAAATCTCTGTCTTGAAAGGGAACTGCAGCTGCAACCTGGGGCTTACAGACACCAGTGCACATCTTCTTCCCTTGAGGAAAGACTGAGCTCAGCAGCCAAATTCCAGGGCAGAAAGTTGTATCCTAGCACAATTAAAGAAATTAAAGTCATAAAATGTTTAATGATACAATAAAGAATACTGACAATAGAGAATCATTAAAAACATTATTATTTTAACATAAGGCCAAGACAACCAATAGTCAGAAGCACTATCTTCCTCCTAAAATGACTTGGCCTCCAGGAGTGTGAGGAAATTTGAATGCTCTTGTTCTTCCACGCAGCTCCATAGGTCTACCATATCCAACTTGTCCCTTTGGGTTCTTTGTAAAGGCCCCTGTGCCCTCCTTCAAAGTTCACCAAGATAATGAAGGGCGCTTCCGTGGTTTTGGAGTTATTGTTGAAGTCCATTCAGAAGCCCAAAGCAAAGGCACCAGGAGGGTTAATGCATCCTGAGTGCTGGAAAAAGCACTGCTTAAAACATTCAGCAGACGGATGAGGCTGTGCATGCCTGCTCAGAGACTCACATCAGGAATTAAGCCTGCAGTGCTCATTAATAATAATGGGAACTAAATGCTGTATTGCATGTGTCGTGATGGGAGCAGACTCCTTCTGGTACAGCATGGGGCTGTCCTAAACAGATGATTTAATTAGTATGTTACAAGTATTGATTCTGGGAATAAATATAAATTCAACAAATATTGCTAATGAGCTTCTCAACCCAGCAGTATGTCCTCCACACAAACCAGAAGCAGTTGCTAATTTAATAAATGCCTTATCCCAATACTGACAGGAAATGTTAAAACCACTCTTAATAGCAAGACCAAAAATAATCTCTGCCTCCCTCAAATCTCTGTTTCAAGTCAGCATTTACAACTAGCCTTTCCATACTCTCATTTTACTGTGTAGGTTTCTCTTTTAAAAGGTGGGGGTTTTTTTCAGCAAGCAGAATGTCCGTGTGAGGACTGGGAATAGGCTTCATGAGAGGGGTCCAGCAGGTAGGTCTCTGTTAAGCCTTGGACTAAACCCAAATATCTACATAATATGCTTTTTGCTCTGGTCTTTTCCCTGCACAGAGGTGCTGTGAGCCTGCACAGGCCCCTCTGCCAGATATGAGGACCCGTTCAGACCCTACGTTAAAATAGTGTGTTCAGAGAAGTCCTTCTGCACCTCCTCCATTTCATGCTTGCAACTTCCTTTCTTTCTGTGCTTCTTCTCATTCTCCTTCTCATTTGAAGTCTTTTGGGGGGCTGAACTCTACTGGCTGCTCACTCCTGCTGGTGTAGCACTAGAGAGATCAGCAGGATTTTAGCCATCTTTCTCCAAAATCTGGCAGTGAACCGAAGGGCCCAATAGGACTCCCAGTTGGTCTGCAGAACACGAGCAGTACCAGGTCCAACTGCAAGTCATCCCCTGCTATCCATCAGCAAGCCAGACCTGTCCCAGATAACCCTACATCTCTTAATTCAGACTTCATCCCCTGATGACTCATTGCACCACCAGATTTTTGCATCCATCATCCCTCAGCTATTTGAGTAGCTCCAGATGGGGAAGAAGGGAAGGCTTCTTCCTACAGCAATGAAGTAACCCTATGCAGTAAATAGAAGAGGCTTTGCAAGGATTCTGTCCAATGAATTTGACCTTCACTTAATAGTTACTCATAAGTATATATATGAATAAAAATTTTCACCTGAATTATCTGCATTTTTGCAAAAGAGAGATTCCCAAGCTTGTATATATGGTCATTAACTGATGCTTTCCCATCTGCTCTTTGCAGGGAATATGCAGGTTTGTTGATAGCATTAGCTGTTATAGTCAAGGGAAAAATCTCTGACTGCTGTGCATTAGCTCAGCTTTTCTCTGTTCTGGCAAGTTTGACTTATCATTAAACATCCCAGAAATGCCAGCTCTAAAAATCATTTCTACTTTGATGTTATTTTCCACCTCTGAGAAATTGCTGCTCTCTTTTGGGGATTTGATTTTTATTAGAAACTTTTTTAAAGGCCAAAAAGCTAGAAATGCATCAACAAAATTGAATGACTCCATCTCCAACTCAAGAAGACAGCCAAAACCCTTCCGCATTTCGGCCATTGTTTTGATGCACATTTTCCAATCCATCTCGCTCTCTCCCTTCTTTATTACACAAATGTATGGAAGGAAAATAGATTTTTTTTCTAGTCAAAGTTACTATCCACTATGTTATATGAGAACTTAAGAACAGTCAGTCTGGGTTTAAAAAAGTGTCCAGCCCAGTATCCTTCCACAGCACAGGAGGTCAAGTGACCTTATACGAAATATTCCTCCAGGCACTCCTTACCTCCATTGAGTCATTAGCAGTCATTAGAATTTTCTTTGTGTTCATTAACACTTGCACATAATAACTAATTACATGTAGTTCACGAAGCTCAAATTCAGTGTTACTTTATGATAACTAGTTGGTACTAATCTATACTGCTGTTGAAAGAGCCAAGTGCCCTTTTCCCTGTTCCCATTTAACTAAATGCCAATCCATATGCACTTACACAGAGATCCTGAGCAGATAACATTTCTCACCATTTCCAACCTCCCCAGAGAAGTGTTTTCACTGCAAATGTTCCCAGCCTTGTGTAACACTGAGTTGTTCTTGTCCAGTCGTGTCTCCAGAGTGAGCTGCTCACTATCAGCTGTGTGCATCTGTAGGCCAGAATCACTCTCATGAATAAATAAGAAGGCATGATCAGTTATCAGGAGCATTAACATGCAGGAGAAGAAAGCTCACTAGGGTAGGAAAAAAAAGCTTTTATTACTTTTAGATGCCCTTTTGGTCTTATTAGAATGGAAACTGTGGGACTAGGATGTGAAAGGGAGATAAAGGAGGGCTGGCAATGGTGGATTTTATTTAAAAAAAGAAGAAGAAAACATATACACATTGTCAAGTTCCTGTTCCCACCTGGCCTTTGAGCCCTGCTCACAGGGTGCAGGGGCAGTGTAGCAGCATCAGTTCAAGGAGGGGCTGTTAGCACAGGAATGTCCTCCCAGCTTGGTTTGTTGGGGACCTGGAGCGTCACCAAGCCTGGGTTTGGCTCCCAGGACTGCAGCCAGTTTGCCTCCTTATAGCCAGTCCATTACAGAGCTGCTTCTGTCCCTCCTGTCTAAGCAGTGACTGATTCCAGTGCACTCAGCTGGACTCGACACAGAACCTGCTAAATAAGAAGCAGCAAAGGATGTAGAGCCTGGCCTTGCATGTGTTTGTTAGTGCTTCCCACAAGCTAGAACAAGCCTTTACGTTTTCCTATTGATGCAGGTGTTTCAATGCAAGGACTTCAGGCTTGATTGTTCTCTACAAGCCTTTCCTATAGACCTAAATAAAGAACTGAAGTATACAACAATTATGGCATGGAGACTCTGCAGAGACCAATCTTGGTTCATTGCTAAGAGTGCTTAATGATCCTTGGATTCATGAGGAGGAGAGAGGACCTCACTTCTCCCAAGAGTCCATTTTCGCCATGTAGGATGAGGTCCAAAGAAAAAATGACAATTTTCTTTCAGGGAAATTTCTACAGGTTTGATTCCACAGAAAAAACACTGAGATGAAAGGTAATTAAATGAGTTGTTAGGTTGGCTTTGTCTTTGGCTGGATTTTCTGATGTCTAATAGATTGTGAGCTCTGAAGCTTTTTCCCATGTTTGGACAGTAATAGCTGTGCACTCTTACATGAATTCTACTGTCTAGCAAAAGCTGTGATCATGCACTGACAACACAGAAAAATTCTCCTTAACCTCTTTCAGGTCTCTTCTTTTTACAAAATACATGGAAGCTGGCTGTATTTGAGATTTCTACCCTCTGCCAAATTTGGTGACAATTCAACCCTCTAAAAAAATTCATGCAGGTAGAAGGTGAACACACATGCTTAAACAGTCACAGGAAGCATGGTCACATAAGTCAAGGACAGCACAATAGCTGATCCAAGATTTTCCTTCAGTGCTGATCAATGCCAGCTATTTGAGGAAACATATTAGAACATGGCGAGCATTCAATGATACTTCAAGTATTTTTCCAGCCTCCAGGAAATCCTGTTAAAGGTTTTCCCAAACCAAAGGGGATACTCATCAAAGGATTATTTTTTTTCCTATGAATTTGTTCACTTATGTTTTACATACTTCTAGCATCTACAGCGAGGAACTCCACAGCCTAAGGATACTTGTTTTCTCTAAGACTACATCATGACAGTTTCATGCCCCCATGTTGAAAAAGGCATGGTGCTGTATTTCATTAGATTTAGAAAAAAAGGAATCAAACAAACAACCCCAGTCTGTACAAGAAAGTATCTGGCCTGCAGGGTACTCCAGAGACCAACATCAGAATCTCACTAGTCACGTTAGATGTTCAAACACACAAAAATCTGAAGGTTACTAATACTTGGTTTACCCATCCCTCGTGTCAAGACTTCTGAAAAAAACCCTGAAACCCAGAAAAGAAAAAGTACAGGAATAAAAGTTCTCAGTCCGAGCTCTCTTTCTACAAGTTATCCATCACACTGTGAAACATCAAAGATATTTGATTCTGGCTTTTGAGACTTTCGTAAGCTCTTTTCCTACGTAAGTAGTTGGGCCATCTTCTCTAGGTACAACATATTTAATATCATCCAATGACTACTGGAATCAATGAAAGCTCTTCAGTTCAGCTCAAAATAGTTAATCAGGCTCCAAAAGCTGATCTTTGTTAATCTGCTTTGAAAACCTAAAAATGAAGGCTTATTTTCTCTTTTGAGGCCTCTCAACATCTTGAAAAACTACTCAATCAGACCCTCAGATTACATTATTTATTAATCTGCTCTGCAAACCTAAAATAGAGAAAAAAATAAGATTATCAATGTCTCAAAGAATGATGAATGTGATTTTCACTGATTCTCTATGTAGGAAAACTTAGGGCTGCTAATACTGAATATAGGTCAATAAATCATCCTAGTAAGAGTGACCTAATTAACACTCAAGCACTGATTTGAATGCATGAAGCTCGTTATCTTGACTCAAGGTTCACTCTCATAGAAAAGAAAAAAATTATTAAAACTAAAAAACTCATGAGAAACTTTGTGGAAGCAAAGTTTCTGGACAAGACGAAAGGCAAATATTGCTTCTGGTTCCCAGTGTTAGATTCCTCCAGAACAAGAGGAGACAATAGGAAACACTTTCAATTAGTCTGGCACAGCACCACCGATGATGACTCCATTTGTACAAGCACCCACTGTTTGAAAGGATCCCCACAGTTCAAAGGATATAAAAGCACAGAGTGTGTTGCAGTACAAAACAGCACCTCTGCAGCGACCTATCCCCACGGAATACACAAGCCCAGGCCTGGCAGGCAGTCCTGCAGCCCTCAGGGACTTTGTCTGGAGGAATCAAATCCATTGCCCTGCCTCCCCGGGGAGGATGAAGGCCAAAGAAATTTGTGTGATCAGCCACGTACCTAAACACAAAAACACTACCCTAAATTATTGTAATGGCCCGAGACTAAACCTATATAGTTTCCTTTTATAACCCCTTCCCCCCCAGCTCCAATCAGTTGGAATAAGAATTTTCTCATTGCTTTTGTACTAAAAGTTGAACAGTGAACAAGGGAATATATACTACGGCAGATGAACAGAGTAGTATTGTTGCTGAGTATCACATGTAAATTGAGTAAGATTCAGACCAGAAAGTGACCAAAGCCTGCTCTTTAACAGACAAAGTGGATTCTCTCTGATACAAATGCCCACCATTACATCCCCAATTATGCATCAGACACAAGTGAAGATAACCCAAACACTCAGCTTTTGAAAAGAACTGAATACTTCCGAATGAACTAAATACAAGGTAGTTTAGACACAGTTTATCTGGAAACTAGGAATTATTTCTAGTAGATGGAGGAGACAATTTCTAAAACGACAAATAGAGATTACTGGTTTCAAAGCTGAATTTTTATGTATGACAAGGATTATATAGTGTAAAAACTTAAGTTTCTGCAGAGGACCAGAACTCTTCTGTGACCTGTAGTCATGCCATTACAATGTACAGCTGTGCATAAACTCATGTACTCTTATTCAGTCTTTGGGAAAGGTGTATGCAATCCAGAAATTGAATCTATTTATCTCATCAACTGAAAAAAAACCCAAAGTGGAATCCTGTTTCATACAGCTCACTTGACTTAATTAACTAAAGTCTGAATCAGTGCTTGTTTGCAAATACTGTCATTCTAAATCAAGAGCCAGAACCAGCAATTGTTCCTTTTCTATTAGAGTAATTGAGGAGGGTGCCATTTGATTAGCCCATGGCTTTATTGATTAATTTATCATTTCTTTGTTTGGTATAGATTTTGATTGATTTTCTGTGCTCTTTGCAAATGAGCAGGTTGTCATGAATACAGAAGCACTACACACGCAACCACCACCACAGCTCACCCGTCTGTCGTTTTCCCGATGCTCTAGTCACTGAAACTGCCTCCTTTTGCTGTCCACCAGTTCTCACTCACAACAACTTCTGCCTGAACTAATGACTGCACCTGGGCTACGGCTTCCAAAAAAGTATAGAGTCCTTACCAGAGACACAACAGGGCAGGAGAACAGGTAGTCACAGTACCCCTTCAGCATGAAATTAAGGTCTGTTTAGACACCAGTCTCATTGCAGCATGACACCAGATTGCTGCAGCCCTATGACATTTTTAGAAATTGCTGCTGATAACACAATAGTTCATATTTTAGGAAGAAAACAGAGACATGATGGTATTATAGGGCAAGACCATACTCATGTGGTCACATCGGCTTGTCCTCTTTGATTCTGGAATTGTAGAAACTCACATTGGTTTTGTGAAGGGAGCCTTGCCTCATAAGTGGATTACAGCCCCTCCATGCATTAGTGTCTTTCCTCCCGTCACCATCCATGGTCATGGACCCATTTGCGAGCTTCTTACACAGGCACAACTAAATGTGTTAATAACCAACCAGCAGGATGGCTTGGAATCGTGCTGAGCTCAGGACTCGCAGCCCTGTGCTGCAGATCAGCTGGGCAGTGACAGCTTGAGCCACGGTAGGTCTGGCACTGCTTTCACCTGCACCTGATCCTCTCGGCTTGAGACCAAGCACACCTTGTTCATGCACTGCCACTTTCTTACAAAGCCAGTGGGAGAAAGCAAACATGTCTTTCCAGAAAACCAGTATCAGAAATCTCAGCATCATCTGTGGATGCCGGTAATTTGTAATATGAAAGGGGAATCAAGTGAAAAGGGAAATGCTCCAGACTGTCAGTTCACCACAGAGTTTGGGTTTGTTTGTTTTCTAGTAAGACAGTGATGAATTGCAGCTTAGACTAATGAAGGGCACATGGTCTTTGGGACCTGAAACCAGCACTCATGAAAGCTTACAGTGTTCAGTGAATGGAATAGCTCCAAATCTGAAGAAGTATAAAAACATTATCCAAACATCCATGTTCTGTATCCTGCTTGGAGACTGAGATTTGTAGGCAGAGCTGTTCAATTCTCCACTTTGTTTTTTAGATCTCTGGCAAATTGTTTCGTGTTATTGTGCCCTTTTCACATAAAGTAGATTGTCTTATTGCCTGACTCTAGCTGGGACTTGTAAGGAAGAAGCATCCAATATGCTCAATGACTGGGCTTGAATGAGGGAAAGAATGAGGAGAGAGTAAAACAGAGTAGTAACAATCATACTGCATGACATTAGTCAGAACTTAATTAACACTTGTTACTTTGGTTAGGTTTGATTCTGCCAGTTCATTGTAGAAAGTCCCAGCCCCAGGCTGATCAGAGCCATCTTAATGGTCTTTATTTTAAAAATAAATAATATTTTAAAAATAATAATATGATAAAATAAAAAGCTTGCAAGCAGCTTGTTAGTCTTTCCATACTCACAGATTTCTTAGACTAGCAGACGAGCTGTTGTTATTAAAGAAATCTAATACTAAAGAAAAACCCAAAGAACCACTTCTCACACATGCCCTTTTAGAACTTAGACTAAGTAGTTCCCATAAAGGCCTAGTTCATTATATTTTTAGATAGATATGAAGGTTCTTCTTGCACTTATTAAAAATTAATCTACATTAACAGCATTTAATTTTAGTATCCGTAAGTTCACAATGTTTTTAAAATGTTTTTCCAAACTTTTTATAGCTACTTGATCTATTCATATCTTACAAAAAACTTGACTGTCTAAACAACTAGGCCCCAGCTATCTCAACAAGATTTTCTCATGCTACTGCCATCCTCTAAACACAGTCCATTTGAACAAATTAACAGAATTTGTAAACCTAAAGCCTTGGACATGAAAGATATGATTTGCATTTGGGGGAAAAGCACTTGGCTAAAAGTATTTGATTCCTATTTCTGTGATGCCAAACAACAAAATTCCCAAATAGGTAGTACCTTTAGAAGCTGAGATTCCTCCTCCTTACTGTAATCAAAACATGTTACTCAAAAATCAGATGGACACACAAACAGAAATTAGAGGACATGTTAAATTTGAATATAGAATATGTGAGCTATTGAAAGGAATTTGATCTTATTGACAAAAGTTCAGCAGCTAGGGGACCTAGGTTTAGCTTATGACTCTTCCTCCTGTGTCTTTAGGAAGTCAATTAATCGTTTGGTGCATCCATTCATCATCAGCAAGAACAGGTATTGCACTCTCACCTCCTGGAAGACACTGTCTTGAAGATAAATACCTTAATGCTGTGTTCAGGCACTGCATGGACCCATTGTCTGGGTACTTTGTGTTTAGCTTTCTGAACCAGCAAGTGTTCTTTAATTAGTGTTCTGTCCACAACATTGCAAGAAATCAAATCCCAGCTGAGAATAGCTACACTTTTGTTATCTCCTGCGGCACTATTGGAAAAATTAGAGGGGCTGTGCTAACAAAAAATGAAACTGACTGTTGACAAGAAACAAACTTGAACTACTAAGACCAAATAGGAAACAAGAACGAAAAAAAAAATTCAGGGAGAGGAGAAAAATTGCAGAAATAACCACTGTGCTTTTAACTATGTGGCAGAAGCAGTGTTCATGAGAGCAGTACCACTAGGAATTGAAAATGGGAATTCTGATTTTGTATATATGTACCTTTGTAAATGTACTTACATGTACGTATTCACGTATTTATTCACATTTGTACATTGGTGTCTCTTCAACTGACAGTCATGAGTTCTTTACTTGTCTCTGAAACACAGTTCAGTGAAATGGAATGTACTATAAGATAGTCTCTTACTAGCAATGGTTTGAAAATATAGAACAACAGACAGCTTGAAGTGGACCCAATTCATCTGTGATGAAAAGCAGAACAAAGACAATATTTCCAGGGTATAGAGAGAGAAGGTACAAATGTAGTGCAAATCAAGTGTCTGAACCTTTTTCCGTTTACCCCCATAAAAGTTCCATATTAAATTGAAAGGGTTACACTGAATTTTAACAGCATGGCATAGCCCTGTTCTATTGTTACTTCACTCAAACCTAGTAGTAAGCAAACCATGGAGATACAGAGAGGCACAACTCAGGGTTTCACCCCTGATTAAAAGACTTCAGAGTGTGATAAAAAGCACAAAAGCTACTGGGAAGTTGGGTGTCCAGATACCATTTTTTAACGTTTGTCGCTTGACAGGTTGCTGATGTACCCAGGATGGTTTTTAGAAGCCTGGTAAGTAACTCTTCTAGCCCTTTTCAATAAAAGACTACCCTGCAATGAATGTAAGGTACTGGAGAAACAGAGAAAGGGGCATACTCTCCTTTTCACCTCATGAAATAAACTATAATGATGACAATCCCGAAACATCGATTGGTGCTGCCTTGCATTATAGAAACCTCATCAAAAACTAATTAAGAGCCAAATACCATGCTATCTAATTCAAGATGTATTTCTACATTCGCCTCTTGAGCTAATTCTGTGATCCTACAAAAATAAAGCACTCATCATCATTACTCCTAGACACACAAAGATGCAGGTAGGACCTAAGCAGCCCCTTTTGCCTGACTACTAAAGTAGCACTTCGCTTCCAAGTTTAGATCTGATGCATAACAGAAAAGTCGGAAGGTCAACAAACACAATTAGATTCAAAGCACAGACAAGCAGGTCTTCACTTCAGGCCACATCTCCAAATAGCAGCCAGTTGGCAGAGAGAAGCTCAGCAGGTTAGCCTTGTCCTCTCTGCCCACTTGCCAGAACAAATGGTGCTATTTCAGTCTGCCACGGCTGCAGGCAAACGATTAACTCTCAGGCTGATGAATTGAGAACAGAACAAAATGGAGCAACCCAATTTTTCCGTGGGGTTCTCTAATCACAATTCACCACCTAGTAGGAAGAAGTGTAATCTTAGATTTTTGCAGCCTTTCTGCTGGGTAACATGATTAAATTGTAAAGCCATAATACAGTATAATGCTGTACACCTTTATGGAGCCTGAGACGGCTGCAGCATTTTAGCAGCATTGTAATACAAAACCCAACCCACATTACATATAGAATACATTTAGCCCCTGTTACAGAGAAGCTGAGAAGATAAGACTAAGCTGATCAATAAAGAGTCTAAAAAACCTCCCTGCAATGAAGCAATATAGGAAACATGAACTCAGGATGTGACAGAATTCAAAAGAAGTGCAGGAGAGAAATCCTAAAATTAAAGGGAAATAAGGAGGAGTCATCATCTGTGAGGTGAAGAAAAGTATATAGGTGGACTTAAGGTTGACCAGGACATGGACAAGGTAAAACAGGATTTCCAACAGACTGAACTGAAGCTAGAAAAGAGAAGTTGTGGGCATGAGAGGAGAAGGCAGGTATTCAAAGAGAGGGACAAGAATGGTCGAAGTGGAAAGTCAGTAGAGAAAACCTGAGAAAGTCTATATGGGGCAAGAGAAGAAGAAGGATTGAGACATTTGAAAAGAAACAGGAAAAGTGAATTCCAGTGGAAAGACAAAGAGCTGAAAGAAACAAAGAAATGGGTGCAAAGAAAAAGAAATTCATTACATCCCAGGAGATGTGATTGTTTGAGAAAGCCAAGGGAGCATACTGAGGCATTCATACCTTGGTTCATTTTTGCTTCTAGTTTTTGACAAGAGGTTCTGCCTTTGCTTCATCCATAACCCTACAGAAAAAGTCAAAATAGTCATTAAGATGTTAGACATTTTCCCAACTTACTTTCTCTGGGACAGAACTGCAGGAACATTGCTCCTAGGGAGTAGCCTCAGACTGTCCAAGTCCTCTGACTCAGAGGTATCTTCTCCTTTCAAGAAGTCCAAATCCCACAGCCCTGGCAGCTCCCTGTCACAGGATGCATAGAGCTGGGCAAGCTCACGACTCCTCAGATCTGCCTGGTTTGCCTTCTCTGTGGTTATATCACTTTGCCTGGCTCCGAGCCGCTGGCAGGAACAAGCCTGGTGGATGTGTTCACACTGCTCACCTTTCACCTCACCCCAAATCAAGCTCCTCGCACCCATCCATTAACAACTCCCAGCCTGGAGAGAGGGCAGAGATTCTTCTGTCTTGCTGTTTGGCTGTTAACAGCAAACAGCACTGGATGGGAGGCCTGCAGACTCCCTGGTGTTCAGAGGAAAGAATTCTCTCTGGCCTGTCTGACCACCTTTCTGCAGGCTGGTTTTCAGTCGACGTTTTGGCTGCCCTGCTGCACGGTGCTCACGGAATGGATAAGCCTGTTCTTGCACAGGGGTCTTTCATCTCTATCGAGGCAAGCTGTAAATGAAAGACTAGGCCATAGCATTCAACTAAGGTTTCTAAAGCAATTGGCTTCCCATTCCCCGTGGGTAGCCTGAGATTACTCCTAGAAATAGTAATTGCCACAAGTTTGTTATGATCAAGCAAAGGGATTACTGATACACATTCTCCAGCCTCTGCAGTATGTGCAGATTGTGTCTAGAGGCAAACTGCTACCAAATTTAAACTCAGGTCCCCAGACCACACAGCTAAAAGCCTTATGGTTTTATCATTTATATTTCATACAGAAGCTCCTGAGGGAACAGAGCTGGTTTAATCCCTCCCACCAGCAGCACTCCCTAAAGCATGAATGACCCCCTCAGAAGTACCTCTCACCCTCTCACTGCTAAGGGAGGCCAAACAGACAGGCTGATGTAGATGTCTGCAGTCTGGGTGGCTAAATGAGCTCCAGCAGCTGCAAAATACACAAATAAAACAAACAAACAAAACACCAGCAACAAAACTAAACAAAAACCACAAACAAACAAACAAAAAAACCACACAAAACTCTTTGGAATTAACTCCTACGATCATTATGGTTCTGATTCCACTGGTCTTTACTGCAAGGCTTTATCACAAGCCATTTTAAAAAGAGAGAGTAGGAGTAAGAGAATTATTTTTGCTTTAATTGCCTTACCCAGGTGATCAGCTTTTTGAGGTGATCTAGAGTAACTGTCGAGGGCAGGGAGTGTATACACGCAGAGGGGAATCTTCCACCCTGAGAATTAATCAAACCTCTGTAGAAGTTCAGAAACTTTCCAAAAGCCTTTTCCAATTTTTTGATCACTCCAGAGGTCTTGTTTGCAGAAATACACTGCAAGTCTTATCTTCAGAGTGGATTGTTATACAACCTTTTCACTGCCTCAAAACAAAGAAAGATACAGTCCTGTAGCAGTCTGCAATGTACTCAACGTGACATATCTGAGCATTAGCAGAACCTGCTCTGCAAAGGCAGATCTTTTGGGAGCTCGTGGGACCACCTGAACCGTCAGTAATCTGGAGCAGCCTGGCAAAACACAGATTCACAATTGCTACTGAGATGGTTTATCACAGTTTTCTACTGAAAGTTTTATAAGCTCAACACACCCATTAGTATGAAAATTGGACTCACTCACATCTGCTGAAAAGCAGGCTGGGGCCAAGTTGAAAAGGCACCCTGGGCGTTACACCTCTGCTTGGAAACCAAGGCTTATTGGTAAAGTCCATTTTGCAGGAGGAAAGAAATATAAAGAGAAAAATTCCCTTCTCAAACTCCCTACATGGCCTCTGCCAGTTACACACACAGTAACCACTCCAAAGAACAAAAAGTTCATAACTTCTCCTAAGACAATGCTCAAGAAAGGTAGGCTTTAGTTCATGTTTGCTTTTCTCTCCCGCGTCTTTTTTTTACAGTTAATATAGCAAAAGTGGAACGGGAAAGGTAATAAACATTTCTTCTCAAACAGAGCAGAGATTTGAGAATATTGTCAAAGTCAGTTCATAAATTCAGACAAGTCCCTTAAATTTTACCAGGATTATTTAGGTCTTTTGTGTGCATCTATATTTTGACACTTGAGAAACAGGGCCTCACACTTGATTGCAACACTTTTAACGTGATTTGTCATGTGACCTGGCAGAAAAAATACCTTGTTGTGGTAATTTAGACACCCTTTCCTTTGCTTTTACTCCTGTAAAAGACTTACTTCCTACTAAGCAGACAACATAGCACAGAGATATTAGTCTTATGCCAGGACATGGGAGTTTCCAATGCCTCTGAAGTGGCCGTGGCTCTGGGACATTGGGAAAGGACTTGAGAGAAAGAGGGCAGAGGCTCATTCCTCTCTTTTAAAAGTGCAGCCTCAAGGCCTGGCACACAGCATGCCCAGATCCTCTGAGATGGGATGCAGTGCTACCAGGGCTTTTGAGGAAGGGGAGGGCTTTGAAATATATGGGAAAGAAGCCCCCCTGCCATACCAATGTTAAGCAGAGCACTGTTCTCAGCAGGCAGGTAATGAGATCACACCACATTGAAAGTCAATGAATACTTTGAAGTTCTGACTTTACAAAGACAAACTGATTCTTACATTCGTTGCTTTTCCCAAGCTAGCAGTTCTGGCAGACACCTGAAAAGAAATGGTAACTAGACGTAGAGTAAATATAAACAATTACTGTGTTTTACCCCTGTGTTATCCCAGTGGTACTTGGCATTTTAAGAGTTTAAAGTTTAATTACATTTTTGCTTTTGGTACATTGGATAGCCATTCACCTATGAAGAAAAGCATCTGAGAGGGTTTCAAGCTCATTTAAAACACTCAGAAGCAAAAACTGCTGAAGCGTGTGAGGCTGGCTCTGTGTTTTGATGTGCTATAGAATAATGTATGGAATTATTTATACATTCCCTAAGTGGTGCATTTTCATTGTGCTTTCAGCTAACTTGCAAATTCCACTGGTCCCGTCTCAGGAAAGCTCTCTCTCCACACTTGTTAATGCTTCAAGTAATATGCTGAATTTTTCCTTGCCCCATAGCTCTATTGTGTGGAAGGAGATATTTGAAAGTGTGCCCAGATTGCAGTGTTACAAGAAAGGGGGAAAGAGATGATTGAGAACATTTCAGTCACTTCATTGCTCACAGAATTTCTTATTTATTCAGATTACCCACTCCCAGCTTCCTCTGATCACCTTGGTTTCTGATGCCTTTCCTGCCATTACCTCATGAGACAGGAGCTGGGGACCCTTCATCCTGAATGTCTTTGAACACGTCCATCAGCAAGGAACCCCCGTTACAACATTAAGTTCCAAAGGTCATGTCCACAAGGTCCTGATGTGCTCCCCACAAAAAGCCTGTCAGAAATAGCTGTGTAGAAGGCAGCTTTTGATCTTCATCAGGTGGGCAAGGAGCCGGGGGAATGGCCATCACTAGAATCACTGCAGAGGTTTCCTACTTGCCTGGTTACATCCTGAGTCCCACCACCCCCATGTGTTTGCCTCCTCCACCTCTCTCGTGCTGTCCTGAGCATCTGCCTGCTGCCAAGGGCACGGAGCCCCTGCTGTGCTCAGCTCCACCAGCCTGCACTCCGGAGTGGGGGAATTGATTTTGCTAACACACGTCTGAAAACACAGCTTCTTCTGCTGTGGTAAATCAACACAGCGCCACAGGTTCGGAACAATAAAACACATAGCAGGCTGGGGGTCTATTTCCTCTGCCTGAAGGGTGCTCCATCATGCCAAGCTATGATTACTACAGCCCCACACCACCAATCTCCTCCATTTCTCAGGTCCAGTCTCAGTAGTAGGGTATAGGAGTGCATAGTTGTTTGTTCTGATCTAATCACTATTTATTTTCAGTTATCCAGGAAAATGAGAAAATCTTTCACATACACAAAGCCTTGTATTTCTTTACCTCTGGCTCGGAGTGGGCTGGTTGCAGATAGACAAGACCTGGCCACACAGGCTCTGATTTGGGGAAAAGATGGAAAAATGTGTTAGTGGGCAACAAAAGCATTTTAAAAAGCATAAAGAAGCAGAGGGAAATATATGATCAAAAAGAAACTGCTAAATAGATGGTCCAAAATTTCTTATACATACATGTTTACATATATGACTATATTTATATACATAATCACTGTGTACTTACATATAAAAATATGCATGTATGTATAGAAAATGCCTCCCTCACTAAATGTGGGCTTCACTAGAAAACCCATTCTTTTCATTCTAATCTGTGAGGGAAATACATAGCCTGGTGTGATTTTTCAAAGAAAAAAGGGGGAGCATTTGATGATGCTGACTCCTACACTGCCTCCTGCCACTTTCTGTTTTTTCCTCACTTGAAGCTGTCCAAAGGATTCACACATGCACACATACACACATGCTTATGTCTTTGCTCAGATGCTTGAATGATTGTTCTGGCCAGCAGTTACCCTCTCAGTCACAGGGAAAGCTTGTCTTTCACCAGCAAACTTTGTGAGAAACCTCTGGACTTCCTAACTGTTGTTTCAGGTTTTGTTATTTTTTCTTATTTAGCTGCAGAAAATTGTTAAAGAGAAGAAGTCCAGCTCCCCACAGTGCCTTTCAAAACCATTTCAACCTTACTGGGCTGAGACAGCTGTTTTTCTCTTCTTGGGGAAAAAAAAAAAAGAGAGAGAGAGAAAGAGAGAGAGAGTCCTTTTGCTCCTTTTTTCCACCCTACAGACTCTCTTTTAAAAGGCACATGTGTTTCCACTTCTGACCAAGGTTTCACAGCAGGAAGACAGCATCTGTCCTACCATCAGCAGCCTCCAAGCCTCGCTCTGCAGCCTTTTCCTTCCACATGGAAAGGCTGCAGAGCTTAAGGCATTACCTCTGTTTCCCTCTGCAGTAGCTGGGGACAAATCCCAGGGTAGCATTACACCATGTTGCTCCTTGTCACAAGAAGAGAGGTTACAATGACACACTCATTTAGAGATCACGAAGTCAAGTGCACCATGCACCAGGACCAGTTGTTGCTGACTCTTTGGAAACCTCTCTGGGAAATCATGGTGCCCGGGCTCCTAATCTGTACATCCTCAGCCACACCATGACTCCACGTGCTCCTGCACAACTGCTCCAGAGAAACACCCAGGGTTAGGGGAGCACTGTGACCACCTGCACTCCTAAGCTGGACACTCCTACCAGGTCCTGCCTCAGGAACCCACTAGGTATATCAACACAAAGTTTTTCACAGGCTTGCAGAAGAAATCAGGATGTCTGCAAGACAGAGTTGTGTGCAGGCCACCTGGACCTCGGGCAGGGCTGGATTAGACTGTGGCATCCATTCAGGCTGCTGCACCTGAAAACATTTACAGAACCAGGAATCTATCACCTCACACAGGGCTACCAGGTCGATGAGCAAGCTATCATCCTGCTATCCAGCTTTCTTTTCTGAGGGCTCACTTACCATTGGTGTGGGATGTCCCCAGCTCACACCAGGGAGAAGAAACTCAATAATTATGGTTTAGTCAATTAACCTTTTGGACCCCAGCTCTAATGGGGCTACGGCTGACATCAAGAAAAGGGATAAGGGGTGTTGTGGGATCAAAGCTTGCTAAACCAAGGGCCAGATGAACAGAATTTTAAGGCATTGGGAAATTATATCAAATATGATTTATAATCATAGCTGTTACAGAGCAGATCCGATAAAAAAAAAAACAACTCCTTTGACAAAAATAAAGGCAGCTACAAAATAACCTTCCTGAGGCACTAGCATTCCCATGGAAGAGTCTGAAACCAGATCTATACTGCAATGAAATAGTTTTCTGCAAAACCATGCTGCAGTCCATTGGCTAGGTCATGCACATGAGCTGAACTGTGACTCTGGGATCTAAAGGCATCAGTCACTTCTGTCAGAGCAGTGTTAGTCGTTGTGAAGCAGGAACCAGGATCTGATCTCTGCAAGGGGATATAGACAAGTTCAGTCAATATATTATTCGCTGTGTCTACACTGACAGCTGGATTGGATCCAAGCCCCCTGGCCACCCTCTGATTTACTGAAGCCTTTTAGTAACTGCATTTCTGCTTTAACTCAGTGGTGAGCCAGAATTAGCAAGTCCTGCTGAGATCCCCAAAGAAGGGTTGTGGTAGGTCAGAGCAGCTGTAGCCATGGGGAGAAAATGGCAGGTTTCTGTCAGTGTCCAGTCAGGGATTGCAGCAGCTCTGTGGGAACATTTTCCTCGGATAAACTAGGTAAACATCTCATTAAGACCCTTTCCTCTTGGCCATCAGTGGATACTCACTTTCTCATCTTCTCAGAGGAACTCCTATACTGGATTGCCATAGGACCAACATCGAGTTCAACTATGTCGTTCCTGCTGAGACCTGTCTTGGTTCATCATGTCAAAGTCAGTGTGGCTCTCCTGCAGGCTCTTACATCCTCCAGTGTGGAAAAAGACAGCACAGAGTCAGGGCAGCAAGAAAAGAGGTATGTCTTAGAAAGTCCTCCCCAAGCTTAAGTAAAATACAGCGAGCTGTGGACTTACCCAGGGGACACTCAAGACCAAATCACACTCAAAGCTCAGGCTCAAAATCAGGCTGGAGCAGAACATCATGCTGATGATCAGTACATTATTACACAGCAGCTGGACTACAGTAATTGTACTCCTCCTTAGCCTTGGTAAGATCCCAGATAATACAGCATGGCTTATCCCCAGGAAAAAGAAAGGTTACATCATGTTGCTCCAGACTCAGATTAAAACCATGTGAACAGAGGGGCAGTCAGCAGTGCCCCACTGCCTCCCAGTAACATACTGAGACACTTTAATTTGGAAAATGGTCTCAGCCCCATATTTCATGGTATTTCTTTTAATATGCGTGCTGGAGGCTGTTTGTCATGTTAGGCTGTGTAGCTTAGGGTTGTTCTGTGGTCTCTTATGGAGCACAGTTTGTTCAGGTTCCTGTGCAGGTGCTGGGGAAGATCACAAGCATTACCCTCCATGCGAGGGACACATGCACCACTCCTCTCAGCCCACCTCACCAGCCTCTCCAATTGTACAGGAGCGATCCCTCTGCTCTTTTATACATTTTAAAGTCCATTAAGGCTGACACTTATGCAAATGTAAGTGTCTCATCCTTATTAAAAGGGATGTTTAACTTTGAGCTCCTAGAAGAAGAAAATGTGTGTGCTGTAGCCATCCAGGAGCTTCTCACACTCTCTGCCTACTGAGACAAATGGGTCATTTCAAGCAGCCACCCGTCTTCTTCCCTGTGAGTCCATGAGCTGTCAGCACAAGGGGCTGGGGGAAGCCAGAGCCATACTGACACCGGCTGACTTGTCCTATGCCTGCGCCGAGGAAGGTCGGACAGACATTTTAATCTTCAATTAGCACAAAGCCCTACATCTGAAAAGGAAAAATCAAGCACAAGGAAAGGGCAGAAGTAGCCTGAAAAATTAACACTGGGCCACTTTCTCACACCTGTCTTTTCATACGAGGAAAGGATGCTCTATCAGGACTGCAAACGGAGCCCCCACTTGTGAGATGCTGAGATGTGCGATTTTTCTCCATGCTTTGCCTCTCACGGATGCCACTAAATGTTAGTCATGGAAAGCTAAGCTGTCATCCCCTTCCTGGAGTGATTTCCAGTTACATTGCCTACATGTGGCACTTAGGGACATGGTTGGCAGTGTTAGGCTCATGATTGGACTTCCAGCTTAAACAGTTCTACAGCTGAATTCAGTCACATTGCACTGTTTGTTAAGTGATCTCAAAAACCTTTTTGAAAAGTGGCTCCTGGCACTGACATCCTTGCAGAGAGGGCAAATTGAAATGTATAATGGTGAGGGACCTTGCCTGTGGTCCCAGGGATTAGGAGTAATTGGAGATGGTTTTAAAGCCTCAGATTAATTCAGGCTGCATAGTCCAGGCTGGTGCTAGGTAGCTGCTGGCACTGTCAGCTTTTGTTCCTGCAAGGAAATAATTCTTTGATCATGAGATTTCTCATACACATATATCTGGCATGTACACATGGAATTAGTTATAACTGCCTCAATTCTAAGCCACATGAAGTCATTAAAATTCATTCCAATTAATGGCAATGAGCCGAAAACAAATCCAACACCTGCAAGCCAGAGAGAAATCAGCAGTTACAATACTTTACATATGTCACCCTACCTTGGAAATTTTGCTGCAGCTTTAATGTGCAGGCTGTGAATTGAAAATGAGGATTTCTCTCCTTAGACAGATCTTTTCAGGTAAGGAGTTGAGAAGGTTAGGGAAGCCAGTGCACAATTAACCTCATTGTGGCACTCTGCATGCAGCTGATCCAGAACTACCTGCTTGCACAAGTTTGGAAATCTTTCCCTCATCTTATAGCCGAGGAAAGTGAAGCACAGACAGAAAGGCACAATGGCACTAGTCCCACCTCTAGGAAGAACATGCACACAGGTTTTTGACCTGATCAGGGTTGAAGAGGCAGAGTCTGCCATTCCACTAGCCCACGCTGCTTCGTCAGGCAGCTGGGAGACAGGAGTATCCTAGAAAGTTGTCTGCCAAAAGCAAGAACATGCTGGTGGTGAGAACAGCCCGACAAGCTGCTGAGGTCCAGCTGCAGCTGCCAACCTCTGCCCGAGACCGCTATCAATCAATTACAGCCCTCTGCGTAGGGAAGAGAGCTTGAAAGCACAAGAGCACACAGGTTATTTTCAACAGCCCAAAACATCACAACCTCTCCCAGCTCTGCCTCTGTACTAGAGGAGATAGAGCTGAGGCCCCTCCACAAAACCATTTCCCTTCCAAGGGAAGGGTGTTCCACAGCTCTAAAAAGGTTTACTCATGGGGACTTCACTTTAGTCTCATGCAGAGGAATATGCAAATTGCAATGAAAGTACCGTTTCTTTGTGTCACACAATCTGGGCTGATGGAGTTTCTGGGGCAGGAGGCAAAAAAAAAAAGAAAATAGAAAAACTTCTGAAATTCATGTGAACTATTTCCTGTGCTTTTGTACTGCAGCAGCACTTCAGAGACAGAGCACACATTGTGTTCGTTCCGTCTCCTATCTGCAGTGTTGATATTTGCTTTAATGATTTTTTTTTCCATTTCTTCTCTAGGTGTTCAGTGGGAATTGTCAGCATCTCTTTTTCCCTACCAAGAGTGAAACAACCACAAGTGCATTTTGTATTCAACTTAGCAGACTGATTGACTTTAGACTAAGTTTCACTATTTCCCATCTGACTTTCATTACCTAGAATAAGATGGTAAGTCAACCTGAACTGAAAGTAATTAAGGGAGTTCTGGAAGGGGAGGGTAGAAAAATAAAAGAAGAAAAAAAGATCATTCTCTCTTCAAACACATAATTGTACAGAAATAACACAAAATGCAAATAACTTATAAATGTGCCAATCTGGCTCATTTATTGTCACTTTGAAGATAGTAACTACAAAGGGCTAATATTTGTAATCTACTGACACGGTAGTACTGCTAAAATGTGCTATTTAACACCTCCTGGGCTTGTCTAAAAGTATCTGAATGAAGCTTAGAAGTCACTTCTCCTTCAGGCATTCCCCAAAATATCAAATCAGGCAGAATATGGGATAAATTCAAGTGAGTTAACATTCCACCTCTTGGATTTCACACAAAGCACAGCCCCTTTGTCAGCATGACTGGCTGCAAGCTCAAGGGTACATGGTTTTAAGAGCTCTGTTCGAGGCCAAAATATTTCAAATGTACCTTGTCCAAACTTGGATCTGCATATGAAAGGCAGGATTTCTTGTGTAGCCATGACCAGTAGTAGGAGCTTTCAGTACTGGAAGATGAAAAAGGTAAAATCCCAGAGAGCTATAAGGGACATCACAGAATCATGTTAGAAATTATCTAAATATATTCCAGTTTGCTTTGGAAAAAAAAACTGAACAGACTCGTAGGGACAACATGCTTTGAGAATGACACTTTGTAGCTCTAACTACTTTGTACCTCTAACTACTTCATCCAATAAAACTTCGCTTTTCAACCACAGCCATTAAAACTCTAGTATCTGATGGCCACCCAGGAATTATTTTGGATCGGGATCAGGGAGAGGGCAGACAGCAGGGCACAGTATACTTTGCCTCTAACACAATATAAATTACACTTCTTCAAAAAATCACCGAAGTGTGATTTCAGCCTAGATCTTATGCTGCTTAAACCACAGGAAGAGATAAGAGGCTCCATATATGGCCCATCAGTCACATTAACAGTGAGAGGAAGCAGAAAAGACAAGTAGTAATGACAGCAAATCCCCAGGAATGAGGCAAGGCCCAGCAGTGCAGGAGGAGGGATACATGGCACCAGCTTGTTCAAGTCCTTACCCCTAACAGCTGATAAACTCCTGCCACTGAATCACCTTTTGCTCACCCATCTAAATAATGCTTCCCACAGAGCAGAAGGTTACAGGGAGACAACGAGAGCTAATCTCTGACATTAAAGTCTTTCTTCATCTCAGCAGCACAACAAATGAATTAAAGATAAAAATTGGGTCAGGGCTTTACTTCGGGGCAGGTCAAAAGCACAAAGCACAGAGGTTGTCCTTTCCCCGAAACTTATAGGGTGACCAACAGCTGTGGCTGCTGTGAGATGTCCATGAAAGCAATAGATTTCTGGCCACTGTGTTTTACTCATGGTGCATGGATGGGAACCATATTGGATGCATGTCCATAGCCTTTGGGGGCTTTTGGATGAACGACCATGAAAAAATACTTTCTTTCATTTCCAGGTAACTGTGCACTGCAGGGGATTTATCCTCTAAACAAAAGATTTATCCTCTGAACAAGCTTCTCTGTCACATTAAAAATAGTGAAACCCCTCATACAAAGAAGAATGCAGCTTTGAGTAGTGTGTTTAAACATCCAACATCATGAAAGAGGATAATTTATGCATCAAATAAGGAGCTGTTGCTTTGTTCTGTGATGGTGAACAGTGTGAAATTCATCACTGATGCTACCTCCCAGCAGGAACTGTAGGGAACATGGATGTGAGTAGTGTGCCCTGGGTAGCTGGAGTCTGCAACCAGCATCCTCTACCAGTCTTCTGCCAGGCTATGAGACTCAAGCACGTCCTTTGGAAATTTACACACAAGAATTTCCATAGATGAGAAACAGGCAGGGGATACAGGCGTAGAGCTGTCTGCTCACCCGGCTTGTTTATAGGCTCTGAGTCTGTGTTTGCTGTTGGTATCCACATGCCTTCCTGGCAGGTGAGAAATAGTCTGAACCCCTCCCATCTTTCATTGGTGCTTAAGAAATAAACTTGTCCAATGTCTTGCTTCATCAGGAATGTGTTTTCTTCTGAGTTTCAGCAGAAGAGCAAGATCTGGTTTATCAAAGCTGCTGCAATATGGTAAGAGCCTGTTATCCTCAAAGCACATCTGGCCTCCAGTGATACCAAAACCATTTATGAAAATTGAGTCTCTCACAATTGCATGGGGGGCCATTGTTCTTCAACTCTGAGAAAGCAAATAGTAGCAGTCTATCCTAAACCCTACCCACACGTACCAAATTTATCTATTTCTCTACCATCCACCATTAAAAGTCCTCCTGTCTTCAGCCTCTTTCTAGGGCACAGCTTAAGTTCCAGCTCACATGACAAACAGCCTTTGGACAGCGTGCCACAACCCTGTGTGTCCTTTGTGCATTGACAGTGGCCAGACAACCCTTTCCCACTCCCTGCTAATTTCTAGTGATGCCAGGTCCAGCTGAGCCAAATAGACATCAGCTGTTCATAGCAGTAGTTCTGGAAGCAGTGGGGGCATGGGTTGAAATTTTTAGCAGACTGCCCTTTCCTTCTACCTCTACAGCTGTCTTGTGACACAATGGGAAAAAAAAAAGCTTAATTTTTTTTTCATTAATTGTTTTTTAATTCACTCAGTTCTCTGATCCTGTTCCAGCACCTTTGCACAGGCAGTGCTGTCTGTGCAGCAAAGGTAAGACCAGGAACAGCAAGAGGAAGGAAGGGTTTGAATACGTGACTCAGTGTCATCATGAATGCTTGACTTGGGAAATCAAACCTGAATGTTTCCACCTGCTTCTGAGATTTTAGCAACCATTTTCTCTCTAATTATTTCACTGATTCCTGTAATTAAATCAAAGTACCACAGTTGCCCTCAACATTTATTTACCTGGAAGTTGGCTGCTTGTGTTTTAGGCCCAAAGAAAGGCTGTTGTGCCCACCAGTTCCTTCAGTTTTTAATTTTTTTCTAGGTATGGCTCTTGATCTGATAAGGAAAGATATTATCCCTGTCTGCTGATCTTATCTCAAATATTTATGGTGATTATGCTACTAGGGGCTGTAGAGTTACTTATTTGTCGATATATGCTCACTAATTTATATGTTCATAATATTTTTTTCAATTTACCTGCAAGGCTGATTTTTCCCTCTTCTTTTTTAGATCTATTTAGCAATAGATCTTCTTTTATGACAATGTTTCCAAGCACCAGAAACAGGAAAGAAGGCTAACACCATAAAAGCCTTGGGTTTTGACTGCCTTCATGATGCAAGGCCAGAAGATGGGGGAGGTGTTCCTTTTGCTTGTTCTATTTCAGTAGTTTTTTGTGTCTGTGCCCCACTTTCCCTTGCATCCCTATGGTGTTCACTGACTGCTGCAACAACCCACATCTCTCACTGAGCACTCTCCTATGGGGAAATGTGATTTCCTCAGGTACAACACTTACAAGAGGCAAGGTTAAACTTAACTAAATCTAGAGAAGCCAGGTTTGGTGCAGAAGCAGAGATCCCTCCTCCTCACATTCCCTCTAAATTATGTCAGTGCAAGCACATAACAACGGCAGAACTACATTTACACAGCTGGTTCCAGACGCCAGTTGGTGGCTCCTACCTTCAGAGAGCTGACCCCAAGTCCAGTGGTGGGGAGAAACCCACTGCAGATCACCTTCTGAGCAGGACAGACACAGCTGGCAACCACAGTGGTTTCCTCACAGAGCTATCTTCATAAAGGACAACTTCAAAGTTAAATTCCAGGCTAAATAATAAAACTTTTAAAAAATCAGCCTGAAAACACAGCTGGGGTTAAAGGCAAAGGCAAGATAAGAATCCTGTGGGAATCTGGTAAGGATAAACACAGAGCCCTTGGGATAATAATGGAGGATCTCCTATCAGATCTACCAGGAATCACCTATTTGACATTATGCAAATCTTATAGAGTAAAATCCTGAAAGATTAGGTTTATCAAGGTGTAGTCAAAAGGCCTTTCTTTTTTCTACCCTTTAGTGCTTTCTCTGTCGTACAAGGAACTCGTGGGTTGATCATAGGCGCTGTACAGGCTTGAGTAGAACCTCTAGCTGGAGTTTTATAGATGAGAAAATGTGGAAGGGAGGCGGATGTCACCCTTTCAGGTTGCCTGAATTGTGCTCATGCAGCTCTTGGCTGCTGGGAGCTTTATCTTCCATTCAGCTGCTTCATGCTCCTGGGGAGCTGGTCATGCTTTTTCCACTCGTCCTGTTTCACAGTCTGATGGCCACTTTGGTCATTTGGGGGATGTTTCAGCACCCTTTCAGGTTCTTCCAGCTGAGATAAAGAGAGAGAGACTTCTAGGGGAAAAAAAACAGCTCAACAAGAACACTGTTCTCTTTATTTTTGTAAACACAAAAGCTCCCCAAACCTTTGATTTGGATTTGCTTTCAGAGGACACTTGCATGTCTGCAAAGCGCTGCCGGAACACCAGAGCTGAGCAGAATGGAGCTGCGTGCTGGGCAATTACCCAACTGCTAATTCCCACAAAGAGAGCAGCCTCTGATCTGGAATGTGCTGGAAGGACAGGAGCTGCCAAGCACTTTGGGTGCGTGTGGGAGCTTTGTTCCTTTAACTTCAGAGGAGCCATTTTATCTGGGCACCCCAGCAGCGAGCGAGTCGGGGAGCCCTGTCAAATGCAAAATAGAAATGAGCAATGCCTATAAAAGAGAGATATCATGAGAACCTGCCACTTGGGAATAATGAAAGGCTCGGGCAGGTTGCGCTGATTGTGCAACCTACCCGGGGCCTGTCAGCTCTGATAACAATGGCAGCCATCAATTCCTGCAAAAATGGCAACAGCGTGAATTGGAAATTGTGAAGAACCATTTAGGGTTGAAATGAGATTTTCTTCAGAATGCATTAGTCGGCGTGTTCCCACTCACTTGAAAAGCTCTGGACAGATCAGAAGGAACGTGAAGTAGCCAGGGTTGGGAGCTTTTTTATTATTATTATTCCTCCTCCTCCTTACAAAGCAGTTTTAAATGCCAAGAGCTTTCACAAAACAACAGCGGTTTCAAAGCTGCCAAAGGGCAATTTGAAAGTGAAAGGTGTTCTCTTCAAATTACCTTGGAAAATGATACATGTTATGAAAGGGGTTTACTTTTTGGAGTGTTAAAGAGATACCAAAAATCCAATTTTATTGTCAGATTATGGAGGCAGGCAGTGGGGGTCTGTGTAAAATTGCCAGAGCTCCTCTTTAGATTCCACAGATGTCTATTTGCCTTTCACAGACACCTACAATGAGGCATCAGACAGGACTGAAAGAGACAAAAGAGTTGTGGTTGTTTAGAAAATCTGTTTTGTAAGAATATTAACAAAAAGAGGCAGAGCTTACACAACTGTTACCTATTAATAGTGAGGAAAGCACAGCTTGAGACAACGCTGGTCAAACTCCCTGGAGAGACAAGAGCTACAAGAAATTTTTGTGTTGGCTAAAAGAAGGTTGAGCCTGAAGAAGAAAATAATTCTGTGACCCTCTTTGTCAGCTTTAGATTACAGTATTTAGAATGCAGGTTTTTAATAGGGTTTTCTCCCCACACCTTTTGGTGCATGGAAAGGGGGTTTTTTCCTTTTCATTTTTCTAAACAGCATGACATCTATTATTCCTCAAGGGAAAGAGCAAATCAAGTCAGCCTCCCAAATGTACATTTTCTAACTGTAAGAATGGATGGATGGAAAATAACAGCACAGGTCTTTGAAAAAGGAAAATTGAGTCTGAAATCTGAATAGGATGAACATAATCGCTGTGTTTAGTGCAGAGGAGAAGGCGAACCTCAGGATTGAATTTTGCCCCAAGATGAGCAGGGAAATGTAAACCTGAGGATGGGTTCGGTCCTGCTATACAATAGACTCTTTTTGGTTATAAGTCCCAGTTCTATTTTCCCTCTTTCTTGTTTTGAATTGGTTTTTATCCTTTAGAGAAAGATGAATCAGTAAAAAAACGCTACTTTTTGAAGAGCCTAGCGCACTTAGTTTCCAGAGAGTAGATATTTCTTTCTGTGAAATCACAGAAGATTTCTTTTCTCTTCTGGTCCAGGCTGACCAGTGACAGCTTTGTCCCTGTGGGCACAGATGACACTCATCGACCCAAACCCGAACATGACAGTAATGGATGATGCCCTCTGACAGTTTCTAGGAGACAAATTCTCACTCAGCTAAGTCAGAGCCATCAAATCCAGCTCCCACTGGAGCCAGGTGCTCCACATTGCGGTTTAAGCCCCTCAACAAGCACCTAGCAGTCAGACGAAGAGGTAAGACTGCTGAGAACTGCGAAGCCTTTTCCATCTTTGTGTTTCTTGAAAACAGAAAACAACAAGTCGCTTCCTCTTCCCAGAGAGTCCCTCTTCATGTGGAACCAAATATGGGGGACAGGACTGTCCCCCGGGATCTCTCAGCTGTGACCTTTTGCCTGTGCTAAGTCACAAGCCTTTTTAAAGCTGGAGTCTGTGACTGCACAGAATTTAAGGTGCGCTTGCACTTGCTTTGCATAACAGGCAAGGAGCCACAGCCTGGGTTAGTGCTCGCTGTGAGCCCAGTGGAAGCAGGGACTGAAAGCATACTTACCTCTAACTTTCTCCTCCATCTGTGACCCTTAAAGACACATCTGCAATAAGGGAGCAGAGCTGGATTTGTGATTTCTTTGAGCTCCAACATCTGCCTTTGAGGGAGAAAGACTGCAGCATGAGCCTGTGTGAAACACGCTGTGTTCATACAATCCAGGATATTGCAAAGAATCATCAGGAATAGAAACAAGCTTCCAACAGCAGCTCACTGCATTACTTCTAACTTGTCCTTTCCATGCCAACTAAGCTTGTACAAATGCAAGAGGATTCACTGGAGAATTTCTTTATGAATCAGAAAGGCTAAAAAGAGAAAAAAGGGGAAAAATTGTTTCACATTTCCCATTGCTGCTTGCTTTGCTGTTGAGGCTTCAAAGCAGGCTTCCAAGCAGGTGGCAGATATGTGTTTGCTGAGGCTGAAATGTACATGGCTACACACACACACACATACACACTCACAAAATATCAATCCCTATTTGTCAGCTGCAAGGGGCTCTTTCCTCCTGTGTTATTCAGAGAAGGCTGAAAACCATGTTCCTCAGCCCATGCTGAAGTGAACTGCTATGCAGTTGAGATAACAGACTCAGATTAAGGGGGATTGAAAGCTTTTGGAGGGAATTTGCTACCTTAGAAAGATTTGTTAAGTTTACAAAGCCAAACACAGCAAAATCAGGAACTAAGTCCTTTTGGTAAACAAGCCCTAATTTGTTTGCAAATAACATCTGTGCATATATGTATGCACATGGACATCCTCCCACCACCAGAAGCTCTGATTGTTACCTGCTCTTTGAAAGCCAAAGTTTGTTGCTTCCTAACAGTTTAATGAGGTTTCTAAGGAGAAACACAGCTTGCTTTGGAAAAATGGTATTCATGATTCACATCAGTGGCCAAATTATTTCAGCTTGAGGGGCTGGGGGCACAGAGGGCCCATTTTCTCAGGTAGGATATTAAAACGCAAGGCACTTGACCATTTGTGGCAAGCATGGCTTGCCAGGAACCTCACCCAGAGAGGGCCTGAGGGTTGGTGTTCCTCTGGCTGGTTCTCAGCCTCCCTGATTGCATGCTGCTCCCCACTGGCAGCTGCAACTGGAGCAATTTTTTTCCCTTCCTATTTTATCCTCAGATGCTGGCTTTTCAGTCTTACCATGTGCAGGCAACAGATGCTTTGCTTTACAGTGAATAACAGGTTTTGCAGGTAGAGAAGACAGCCTGGAGGAAAGAGCAGCTGTTTTTCCAACCAGAGTCTATGGAGAGCATTTGTTTGGAGCTGGTTAAAGCCTTGGGTACCCACCTCATAGGAAAGCCTGAAGACACTCAAAGGGCAGAGCTGGATCTTGGTGACTCCCACAAGGGAGTGGCACTGGGCTGCCAGCGCAGCAGTCCTGGCAGGAGCCAGGCTCCCCTGCTCATGCCTCTCTGGTGGTACCTGCACACAGCAGTTCCCTTCCAAGACTAGCCTGGGTGTCCTGTGCCATGCTTTGGTTGTCCCCTTCAGATCATGGAGTGATGCAAATTCTGCTTCCTTCCTCTGCTGGGGGATTTCTATTCATTTTCATCAATATCATAAACCATCTTTCAGTGATTCATGCCCACTGGAACCAAAAGGTTTAACCCTTCCTCCGGCCCTTGCTTCCCCATCTGTCACCTGTGGTGGCACAGTGATAAAGAATGCATTAGAGACTGGGAGATGCTCACAAGCTAGCAATATGCAGCAGAAGGCTGGCACATCTTATTTTGGCCAGCTGGGAAAGGAAAGCCTTAAAAACAGCTTGGGGCTTAGCGTGTGCTTCCAGAACAGCAAGAGCATGTGCTACACTATTCACCCATCTTTGATATTCCACTTCCAACATCATCACAAAGAAGTAATCGATTAAAAATTAATATCCCAGCTCTGAGGTAGCAGTATTATTTCCTAATAAGTTTCTTGCCAGCCAGTGCAAGGCAGTAAATCTGACATGGCATGGTCATAAGAGGAAACATATAATACTTTACACTTTTTTAAAATATCTACTCAAAATTCATCCCTATGCCTGTAGAAGTTTCCAGATATAGGGAACCTTGTCCTTCCTTCTTAAGCAATGTAAGGAGCAGTAGTTAACAACAGTTAATTGTAATATTTGGCTTGTTGAAACCTTTTGCAGTGTTTGGCAACATCATCATCATCATTAGAGACATACCTTCCCCCTGGGGTGTTTAAGCATCACCATCCACTGTCTAACAATTATTTTTGTGTTAAGTCCTGGCAGTCTTAGATGGCTAAAGAGTGAGAAAGGTCTCATGCCTTGACTTACTAGTAGTAGGACCTCCATTCAACCACTCTGCTTTAAAATTTTTTGTCCAGAACATTCATAACCCACAACATGGAATTTCATACCCTTATTTATCCTCCCTAAGGTCTTATCCTTCCCACGGCAAAAGGATGCCGAGAACTGATACATTCCTGCCCCAAATCCTGGTGCTAAGAGCTAGAGCAGGGGTATTATCTCTTATTAACCCAATACCTCCCTAAATCTAGCCTCTGCAGTGCTCAGACTGAGTCATGTACCCCACAGACATTCTCAGGCCATTTGCTAAATACAAGCAGACTCTGTTCAAAGCAGGGGATTTCTAGGCAGAGAGGGGATTTAACAATCAAAGGAGGAAACAGCAGCAGTCAAAAGAAAAAATAATGGCTTGTCCATTGTGAGCTGAAAAGTCTAATAATAACCAATAAAGTTCCTCTACTCCCCAGCCTAAAAAATGTCTGCTTTTCAGATTAACTCATTGCTACTCAGGCTCCCTGCCTTCATTCCTTTAATGTTTAACACAATATATTAAAGCAGAAAACAATGCCCTCAGCTCCATTTCAGGAAGCACTATGAAGTAAAGTATATCATAATCTGCCTCTTTATCTTTTCTCCAAGGGAATCTTTGCTCTCCTTCCCTCATAAAACTTCCTGGTGAACTGGTACTGCTGATTATCTCCTGCTCTCTGTTGGACTGGCTCTGCCATTTGCTTCCATTTAATATCTTTTTTTGCTTTGAACTTTTTTGCTCTGAGGTTCAGTCCCCAAAGTCCCAACTACCAACAAAAAACCCACTTGGGGTTTGGACTGGGCACACCATGTGCAGTCTCTTTCTGAAGACAAGTGCTGGAGAGCTTCACTCACCTCAAACTTCAGGAGAGAGAGAGAGATGGGAGAGGAGGAACCACACACGGGGAGAGACCTGTCCCCTGCACAGTGTGTGCATACCTCTGGTGAAATCCTTCCTCCAGCAGCGTGGGTTCTTCCAGGTGCTCCTGGCCTCAGCCGGTGTCTGACAGCCCCATGAGACACTGGATTCCATTTTACGCTGGAAAGTGGCAAAGCTGAAAGCAGAGATGACCAAGGGCAGAGCGAGGATCCAGCCTCCCAAGTGACAGCCAGGCTGCAGCACAGCAGCACACAGAGCCCAGAGCCCCTGTCTCTCAGCCCTCTGCCTAAACCACAGGGCTATTAAGCTAATAGGCATTAGTGTATGATTTTTCCCACAGGAGCATTTATTTCCTTGTGTGGTTAACTGCTTTGTCTTGTATTTCTCACTGTCATTGCTGTGTTGGCATTCTGCAAACCTCCTTATTTGCTGTTCTTTGCTCTTCTCTCTTGGGTTTCTGTCTGCACTGGGATTGAGGTAGACCGAGGTGTTATTTCATCTCACCTGCTGAAGTAATGATGTTTGCCATGAGAGAAAAGGTTGGATCACGGAGAAGTAGGGGGAGGATTTAGGAGAAAAACAGTGAAAGGAATATGAAGGAAAAGTAACTCAGGCAGAGAGAAGAGATTGAAAATGTTGATTCGACATCTGATGCTTTGCAGAAATTCTTGGCCATATCTGCTAAGCAGGAGCCTTTGTGCTCCCTTTCTAGGAGCAGCAGGAGAGACACAGGAGAGACCTGTGCTGCAGACAGTCAACAGAATATCTCATCCTCCAAAAAACCAACTGCTGTCCCTGTTCTGTGGGATAAAATGCCCTGCCTCTATTTTGTGGGGTTTGCAAATCCTGGAAAACTGGATTTGGCTCCATGTTACATGTTGCTACTTCTCTTTACTCTTTGGGCTTTGCCTTTTCCTAGTTCCAGCCAAAGAGTCTCTACAGCCTCAGTAAAATACCCCTGCTGGTTTACGCCTAGGGGAAGTGAACGCAAGAACAGAAAGCAAATCTTCTTTCTGATGGAGCTGCCTCCCCTGAGGCAACTCCGAGTTTGATTCCACACAACCATAGAGATACAGAAACCAGATCTGGAAACCAGTGGAGATGTCGTCCACCACTGTGACCTGCTCTGCCCAAGCACTGCTGGCACTCTGCTGTATCAGCACGACTAACTCACATATGGCTCAGAGTGATTTCTCCACTACAAGGCACGGATCCAAAGCACAGCAAAGGGAAAGGAGCTAGTGTGGGAAACCTCCAGCTGGATGAGGAGAAGAACTCATGATTCGAAATCCAGCTAGCTGCCCTGGGCAATACCAAAGCTCAGGGGAAGCCCTGATGCTGTCTAGAACAAGTGGAGAAGCTTTTCTTCCCAAATCAACAAAGCTTCAAGGATATTTCAGGTCTTAAATCTGCCACTTCAGCAGGATGGGATGTTACCTCTGAGGCTGGGATAACCCTGAGTGAAGAACCATGCAGATATATACATGTACTCACCTGTACACTGTGCCACCCAGCAGGATGCCTGTGACAGGACACTTCCCTGCCAGGGCTCCTGCAATTCTCCCTGCAAAGCTGACAGAAAGACACTGTGAGTAGCAGTGGTTGGATTTATGATTCATATATAGACACGTAAATGTATTTCTATATCTCTTTATACATCATGAGGGCTGCCTTATTTCTGTCGGGGAGCCCCTGGACAGATATCTGTACTTTTAGGCACATGGTCCACAGGTTTCACATAAAAAGCACAGAGCATCCACACAGCAGAGATATTGTCAGGGAAAAGGTAACAGCACAGCTTCGGTACCTTATGTCAGACTACACTGGATATCCAGGAAAAGCAAGGAAAAATCTTAACATCAAACTGAACAGGGATTTTTGTGAATAAAAGGGACATGCCTAGGAAAAAATGTCATGTTCCATTGCCTTTATATTTATTTATACAACTGTGTCTAATTAAGTAGGTACGTAGGTTATATGGGATAAATAGATTTGACAGATAACAAATTGCATAGGAAAATAAATTAAACTTATTTAGTAGGCAGATTTAACATCCATATATCAGCTGCTTGAAGTTTCTCAAACCCATGAAACTCTGTCAATCATCCCCAGGAGACAGGTCAGTGCTGAGAGCACAAATGAAACAGCAACCAGCGCACCACGAGGCTATGTCTGCTCCAGATTCATGTGCCACTGCTCCCTCTCAGCCAGATGATGTCGGGATGAAGAGCTGTCACTCAAAGACAACACTTTCCTTTGGGACTAGACAGTGCTAACAATCAATGGCGTGGCATTTTATAGTGCTCCTTTCTGATACTTCCTACAGAGGTTACACACTTTTCCTTTCTACCACCTATAGCAGAAATATGTGTTTGGCACACGTGGCCACTTGAAATGCAAAAAATAGGGAAAATTGAAATAACCCTCACTTCCTACACGGCAGTGATTTAATATTGCCAGATGTGAGCCCAAACTCAGTCTTGCCGTAAAGCCACTTGAATTCCAACACAGTGTGACTGGAGGAAGAGAGATGTTACCAAACAGAGACTTTTCCAGAGTGCCCTTAATTAAACCCAGCATGGCAGGACACAGGTTTCTGCAGTTTGCATCTGTGGACTTTTTTGTATGAAACCCCCGATGCTCCCTCTGGGGATACAGCTCCCCGCGTGTCAGCAAGAAAATGGAATGAGCACAGGGAACAGTGCAAACCATGGGGCAGCACTGCCACCCTGAGCTTCTCATGTGGAGCTGCACAACAGCAAGGCAGAGCAAGAAGTTCAGCTGCATAAGGCAACAGGATCTTTGTGCTGCCTGGTGAAGGCAGCAGCTCTCATAGCCATGAAGAAAGTTCTCAAACTGCTTTTGGCTTCAGCCAGACAAGTTACCAAAGTGGAGTAGATGTATCTCATTCCTAAAGCCCAAGCAATATGTCAACCAGGCATGGCACTTGTGGCTGTTCTGTCTAGATAAAAGCCTGTCAGGTGTCAGCTGTGACACCAATTCGTCAATCCAAATTCCCTGCAACAGAGCCATTGCTGAGCCTCCCAGCCTTCCTCACCGGGACAAATTCTGCAGTTCAAAAAAAAAGAAAAAACATCAAGTGTTTGAGAGACAGAGACTTTGCTTGGCATCGTGATATAAAGGCCCATACCTGGGCATTTATCTGCAAACTGTGGCAGTGACTGTAGGATCTCCTCTCTCTCCCCACAGTGTACCTCTCTGCCAGGGCCACCCTTCAAGCATTCTTCCCTGCTCACAACCTGCCTCCTGCAACTTTCCAACGGCTGAGGGGTCGTGCTGCTCCCAGGGGACCTGGCCACCTCACAGGGACTCTTCTGCTTCCTCACAGGAGCTGAGCCATCTTGAAGGAAGAAGTGTGCCCTTGCACAAGCATGTCAGTTACACACACCAGTCCCCCGAAGTGTTCACCCTGTCTACAACTCTCTGTGCAACACTCTGTGCACTGACTCTTTAACATTAGGCTGAATTTAGGAACAAGAAGTATGCTATTCTTTATAATGCACAGGTCAGTGCTATAAATCTGGCTTTTATAAGTGCCTGGTGTGATCAGTGCTTTCACAACCTTTCAGTGTGGCTATAACCAGTCCTGTGGCTTTCACTCACCACAGGGTGTTGCAAATGGAGTACTTTGGTCCAGCAGCCCAGGCACTTTTACATTACCAAAATTTGCTTTGTCACAGAGTCCATTAAGGGGAAATGGTGCTGCGCTGCAAAGCAACACTTCTGTACCCCTGTAAAATCATATAAATCTACCAGTCTCACTGCTGGGAGTGACTGCAAACAGGCTGAGGGAGTTCTGCAGAGAACCAGGGCTATTTAGCGCTATTGACTGGATTTTAAAACACAAGGAGTTGCTGGTTCTTTTAAAGTCCATGTTAATAACTGTAATACACACCCCACAGCTCCTCCTCTGAGAAGTTTCCCTTGTCTTCTATTTGCTGCTGAAAAATCTGCCCAGCTGCCATAATGCTCTGCCCTTCTCCATCTGATGGCTGGACCACACTCCTGGGTGTGATCCATCCTCAGACCACAAACTTTTGTCCTCTGAAGTGTGGGTGATACAACTTGCTCCCGATAGTAAGAAAGGAGAAAAGAAATTACAACTCTGGCAGCTGTAGGGATTTATCCTAATTAAAAAACTGTTTTTCCCAACTGAGATGGGGCCTGTTAGCTTTCTTCCATCCCATCCCACGGACCACTGACACCTGCAAGACAATTCCCAGCCACAGCACGAGACAGGATGCAAGGAGTGTGCCTCTTTCTGGGGCTCCACAGCCTCCCTCCCACTCCAATTTTTTCCCTCTAAACTCAGAGCCAGACTGCAACACTGCAGGGCTGAGGTCTTTGTGAGCTGTTTCTGCTGAAGACAAGCAACTGCTGCTTGGTGGCAGAGTCATAGCAAAAGCCCCAAATGCCACAGTGGCAAGTCCTACAAGAGCTGTAAAGGAATGCTTTGCAAGCAAGGACTCACCCCTGTCAAAGCCAGCTCCTGAGCCAGCCAGGACCCTGGTTGTAGCAGGAAAGCAAGATCTGAATATCTTAAGGAAGAATTAAGTCTGAAAGAAGCCATAAGAGGAGGGCATTACTTGTTCTCATACCCAACAGCTGGTGGCCTACTGCCATGTAGTCTTGAATTTGAAGAAGCAAAATCATACAGTGCTGTCTCTAGTAACACTGAAAGACACTTTGTCCCTTCTGCAATGGCTGTTATAAATGATACATGCTCCTTCTAGGCTGTCCCAAAAGGAAAATTAACCCCTCGGAGACATATCATGCTAGCCTACCACGATACTGGACTTTTGTGACAGGTTTCCTGCTGAGAAAACATGAATATTACTTCTGGACATGAGAAGAAGTCCATCTCATCCCACAGGAAGCCAAATATGGTAGTGATTTCTGACAGAAACTGGACACAGTGGCCATCAAAACCTGTACAGGGACTAAACAGGATGTGGGGTGAGAGACCTATAAACCAGCCTCAGCTGCTGTGTTCTCAAGAGCCTGGAACTCCATGACCTCCTGAGATTACGCAGCAAGTCTGGGGCAGGGCAAGGACTAAAGCCAGCTCTCCTGGAGCCTGTTGCAGATGAGCTTCCTTTCCTGACCCACCTACCCTTATTTAGAGATGACCTTTAATGTTCCAGAGGCAATCCTTTATCAATGGCAAGGACACCAAATTACACATTTATATTGTTTACTCTACCTTGGCATTGGGTATTTTTGTAGCTGCCAGCTCTCCATGACATGTGACCAACATTTCTTCTTGAAAATGGGACTTCTCAGAAGCATCTTGGCATCACTGACAGCAAAACACCCACGATTTCAGTACGATTTAGGCATGGAGGCTTCTCAGCCAGTCCCCACAAGTATTTCTCTGAATCCTCTAGCAGCTAAACACCTTAGAAAATGCAACCCAAACATCACACTGTAGCCTCCCACTAGGATGTCTGAATAGTTGCATAATTGACACGAAAACCCAGCAGCCTCTGTGCAATCTCCCAGCTGACAGCTGCTTCCTCTACAGCAGTGCCTACGTTTGTGTGAGTATCAAAGGGGGACAGCCTTTGTATATCATCACATTTGGCCAGAAGACAACTAAGCAGCTATCAAAGCTCAGACATGTAACAGTACAGATAACAGAAGATGGTTTCAAAGTACAACACAATTCACCCTTTTTTCCCTCATTTTCTTTGCTTATTTTTCCCTTTTTTTCCACTCAAGCAACTGCCTAGTGACTACCTCACACCTGAAGACAGGTGAAGCAGAGGAGCTTTAGGAGTGCTGCTGCTGTGAGACATTCCATGTGTCACAAAGGCTCGGCCTGGCCACCTGTCCCACAGGGAAGGGCCACGGAAACATTGCTCTCCTTGCTGCTGTTGTGCCAATGTGTCCCTTCACCTTTAGCCATGGAGAGCCCAGTTTTGTTTTCTGCAGCTCGAGATCTTGGTGCTCAGCAAGTGTGACAGTTGGCACCGGCCCTTAGCACAAAACCAACCCCTCAGTTTTAAAAACTGGGGTGGGTCTGGTCCTTCCTGGAAGGCTGACAGTGGTTTATTGAAGCATTCATGTCCCTCAGATGTGAAAACTGCTTACTGTGCACAGGGAGGGCAGATGCAGGAATTACTTCAGTGCTGTACACACATAGTCTGCTATACACACACACACACACACGCACAGAGGCTGCACCTCAGTTGCTACAGACTCCCCAAAGAATGGTGCAGCCACAACAGCAAACACCTTAGGAGGTTAGGTCATCTTCAAGCTACACTGGATCCCTTCAGTGACAGCACCACTTATAAACCTACACATTAATAAAAAGGGGGTATTGGAAGAACCGTTCGTCTCCCAGTGCAAGTGTTTCAACAGAACATAAATGAGGCCTTGCAGGAATTAAAGAGCACCAGAACAGCAGAAAGTTCAAGTGGAAACAAAAAAAGTCATTACAGATTAAACCAGCTGTGTAAAACACCCAAAGCTTAGAATTAAAAGCTTTTAAAAAGCCTTGCATGGACTCACTGACTCATCAAAATTTAAAGGCAGAATTATTCCAAAGGAAATGCTAACAGACCTTTAACTCAATGATGGAGAAAGAAGTTGAGCAGGAGAAGATTTTAAAAAATAAAGAGAAATAATTCCTTTAAAGTCCCTGATAGACTTGTGCTGGTCAAGCTACTGACAGCAGCACTGCTGAGTGGCTACAAATCCCATCTTCATTGTGGAGCATGAGGCAAATGTACAACTGGAAACTGAATGGGAAGTTGCTGCAAAGGCTTGAGCATGTTGGATCCCTCACACTGCCTTCTTCCAAGCAGCTCGCTTCTCAAGGGCTTGCAGCCACAATGCCTGAGGTAGAGGTCCTGGAAGGTCTTTAATCCAAAGGTATTCATGCTGTATCCTGTGCTGTATCCACAGCTGCATCCAGAGGTCACAGCAATCAGCAGAGCTGCTGCCGGCTGTGACTCTGAACATCGGCTTTCATCAATTTCCCCTGTCCTTTCATGCTCTTCAGCCTAATAACTATAAGGACTATTGCATTTCAGGCCTGGGTACATACTTCCTGAGATTCAGAAACAGAGCTCAGAGAGAAACAGAGGTACAGACAACCCAATTCTAACACCTGAAAAGCCTCCATAGGAAATTTTCTTTTGGGCATCTCGATTCCTATTGAAAAGCTTGGGGTTTAGCTCTTTCTTTTTCTGGATATGTTAGTAAGATCACGGCAGTTGCACTTTCTTTCCCCTTGAGTTTCTTAACACACACTAAGATCTACAGGATTTCCTCCTGCTGCTGGAGATAAAAACAGTGCAAGCCAAGGGCTCTGCTTGGGAGTGCTCCATATATAAACTAAACAAAGCTGGTCAACACTCCAGCTGCATCACCTCGCATCAAAAAAAAAGAAAAAAGCTTAATTAACAAAATTGTCAAATTTTGTAGAATATTTGTAGTAGAAAGAGTACGTTCTAGTGTTTTGATTTTCTACTTTTCACTTCTACAATAGCATTGTGTAATTAAAATCAGGAAACAGATGTTTATAATAAAAATGGAAAAGTTGGGACAGGAAGATACAGAAAATAGGAGTTCTGTATTTGGCAGAGTGATATTGTGCATCAGCTCATTGAAACTGAGTTTTAACTTTTAATCTCAATTTGCTTTTAGGGCAAATTTGGAAGTCTCAGGCTAGCCCGGAAATAGAAAATCAAACTTTTGCTTTAATCCCAATCCACATTCATTCCCGCACCACCTTCATAACCCAGAATTTATTGTATCAGAACAGTAATGGCAGAGGAAGACCCCATTCTTGACTTTTGTCCAAATTTCCAGCATTAATAGGCAGTTCTTGCGAAAGCTGCAATTCCTACAAAAGGACTTGGAAAATACACACAGAGCTCTCCGAGTCTGCTGCTGTGGCCTCTTCCTGTAGTCCAGGTCCTTTAAATTGTACCTAACCCTATTGCAGATCCCACAAGAAGCCCGCATAAGATAATACTGCTTATAAAGAGTTTGAGTATCAAAATGAATCCCAATCAAGCAATAGGCCACAAGAATGACACCTGGAAGGAGGAAGTCAAAAACATAGTCTAATTTCAGGCAGAGAAGACACTCCTGGCTGTCTCACACACTCATCAGGAAGCCATTTGTTTATTCATTATTATTATTATTTATGATAAATGGAGTGTGTTGTAAACCCAAGGCCGGAAGAAGCTGTGCAGCTGGAATAAGATGCTCCTCAGATGGCTGCTCTGGGGAGACTGAAATGTTTTTGCAGAGCTAATTGCCTCATAAATTGGTTTTATTCTCCTGGCTGAGGCTAATGTCTTCTCTTAAAGTTAATAAAAAGAACTCAATTTGCTGATTGTTCTGGACTAGTACTAGCAAAAAGAGCTGCTCAGGGACTCTGGAAGGACCCAGACAATTCCTCAAAGCCATTGCAGCTTGGATGCTAAGTGGTGACAAGCAAGGTGTTCCCTGTCTGCTATTTAATCTGCTTTGCAGTGATGCTGTCACGTTGTGTGCCTTGGGTATCCCCAAAAACGTCTGAGGGGGAGAGATTATAATTGACAGCCTCCTGTAGCAGACTCCAGGGCCTGAGCACTGAGAGAACAGAGCACATGTTTATGCCAAAGGAGCGTGTTATCAGCAGGCACGACGTGAGCTCATGTCCCAGCAGTGTTCCAACACACAGCAGCCTCAGGCAGCCTCGTGCAGCACCACGGCCTCCTCACACCCACCCATTTCATGGGGCAGGGCCACCAGCCCACTAACATCACTTACAAATCCATCCCTCTGCAGATCAGTCTGAGCAACTCTGCAAAGCTTTGTCAAATGGGGCCCGTAGAGTTACATCTAAAACTGACAAACACACTGACAAACCCCACTCACAGGCAGGTCCTGTGTCTTGCCTCACCAGCCCCAGAGCCCAGGGCATGTGGAAGAGCACCAGCACATACATTTTTGCACTGGTCAGGCGAGAAATTCCCAGCTGCTCGTCCTTACCCCAGCATCCAGAGTGAAGCGTGAGCCCCTCACAACACAAACTGCCTGCCTTTCCAGTCAGGAAGTAAAGGACATGCCTATCCATTACCATGCCACGTGCGGTGCCTGCATGCTCCACACAATCACTGCACGCACACCAGCTGCAGCCACCACGCCTGAGGGATCTCTTCAATAATCTGAGATAACTGAGAAGGTCACAAACCTACAGCTTCTGACACAGACATAAATTTCTCAGGAGTTAAGCAGGGACTGACTCCAGGAGGAAAACTTTAGCAGATATGCAACGAAGCAGCTTAACACTTGGTACCCCTCAGCCCCCCCAAGCACTGAAAGGATCAAATCCTCTGCTAGTGCTGAGCACAGGGAATTCAGCTCTGATGCTGAGCTTAATTAAATAGAAATATGAAGTAAGAAAGAACGGCTAATTAGATAGAAATGCAGAGTTACAGGATGTGAATGCTGATTAACCTAATAATAGACAATAATGCTGTTAAAGGGAGTTAAATGGATTGTTTAATGGATGGAATGATCTATAGTATATAATACATAAAGTACTTAACAGTAAACATTTAATTACCTCTTCAGTTGCATTTTTCTTTACTGTGTGGAGAAAAAGTGCTTCATAAAAGAGTTGCTGGATGGGAGTAATTTACAGTCCTGCAAAAACATCTGTATCGTATGGCAAAGAGCAACAATTCATCAGAGCCACAGCAGAAAGCCTGAGACACAGTGAGCAATGCTGGGAGCTGCCAGATAGGGCAGAGCAAAGCAAATTAAATACCTGTCCTCCTGGTATGGTACATCACTGCCTCTGTGGGGCAAGAGGCACAGCCTTCCCTGATGTGCCTCCCACAGGAAAGAGGGCTTAAGGCAGAAGATGGACGTGACACTTCACAAGATGGCTCCAGGTGAAACTTGCTGAGGATTTAGGGAGGTGGCCACTTGTCACAGAGGAGCAAAGCCAGCTTCTGCTGTGCATTGTGGGGAAAATTCTTAGAGGGCTGGAAGCATCTCTTGTTAATAGGATCATAAAGTGCAATGCCATGGCCCAGCCACTAAAACACTGTGACTGCTCCCAGCACTGATGCTCTCAGTTTGAGCTTTCCTCAGATTTCCCCAGAGGAGCCAGCCAGAAGTCTGGCATACGGGAGGTGTTTTTCAGAGCTTTGAGATGTTTCATACTGAGACAGGGAGCTCACAGACGTCACGAGTGCCTCTGTGTGGTCAGCTCACTCCTAAGGCAGCATCGCCTTCAACAGCAAATACAGCACTTTGTGCAAAATCAATAGTCAGGTCTCTCCTGGAGGCCTCTAATAGAGATGTACAGAGGCAATCCTGGACATTAGAGAGGGGAAGTCACTCCAGGAGGCTCTCACAGGTCTCTGAATTGGAGATAGGAGAAATTACAGTCTGTGGCACAGGGGTTTCTGAACATGCTTCACTCCTGCTGTAAGAGCCAACATCGTGACCGTCACAGAACGTGCCCTAAAGGGGCACATGATCCCCTTTGGGACACAGAACAAAGCTTGCGCTCCTTACTGGCACAGCAGCAGTCTCAGTCCCATCACATTCATTTCACACCTTGGGCTCTGTCATGCTGCTCAAACAGAGCAAACGTGTGCAATTTAATTTTTATACTTTGCACTCCTGCTAGAGCTTTTTCTTCTCCTGTCTTATTGCCAAGCAGCTGGGAAAGAGGCGATCACTTGGGGGAGCTCAGCTCTGTCCCTGGCAGGGTCACTAGTGGAGTGGATTGCTTCCTCATCATTTGGATTTCAAAAAGCAGCCTTCCTTTCATGTCCTCGTTACTGCATGGCTCTGTCATCTCGGGTGCCTGATGCAGCAGAGGTGGCACCTGAATTTCTATATATTAATTCATGAGGAAATGCTGAGACAAGCAGAGTACGTGTGAAGAAGTCAGCCTCAGTAAGAGGGAGCACGAGCAAGACGTGAGATAACGCCAGTGCTAGGAAAAGGAAAGCTGAGATTAGATTGGGGCTGTGCCAGAGCTGCCTACCTGACTTCGATAACTAACAAGTTCCCTCAAAGATCTATTCCCCTGGCATCCAAAAAAACGATCTCCCCCAAAACCTCTCAGCAGCACATCAGAACAGCTCACAGTCTGCCCATCGCTCCTGGCAGGGGGCTATGCCTTGTCCAGTGAGAAGCGATGCCTATTCCATTACCTGCTCCACGGGGCCAAGGAGAGCAGCCTGGCCATTAACTGCCCGTGATGAGCTAATTAATCATAGGCACTTGCTGAATTCCTGTTCCCACACCGTTATTAATGGCTCTGTGGATTGGGCCACGCAGCAGAGGCTCCTCCACCTGCTGAAGCAGCAATTCTGCTCTGCAAAGGGCACCAGCATCACCCAGCCAGCAAACAGGAGAAATTGCTGAACACTGCCCCAAACTCCCATCTTCTCCTCCTCAGCACTGCAGATTGACTCCTAACTCCACACTGGGGCTCAAGCTCCCTGCCATGGGCTCTTCCCAGGTGGCATGGGCTCCTACTGAAGGACAGCGCTGGCACCAACTTGTCCCTTCATGTGGGCATGTCATGGAGTGACTGACGTCACTGCCAGGCCCTTGCAGCACATAATGCCCTGGCTTTCAGTTTGCCCACTCCCAGGCACTCCAGCCTCACCTGGTGCCACATGTGTCTCCTCCATCTTAGAGGCTTCCTTCTCCAGCTGTGTTCCCAGAGGGAAGCCCAGTCTTCCCGCAGTGTGATGAAGTCCACTGATGTTGGACCAGGGACCCATGAGCCTGATCCTGCTCCAGATGTGCTGCCAGGGCTTATGTGGCCACAGCCTGCACATGGCCAATGACACCAACTGCTGCTTGTTTGGAGCAACATAACATCACTGGGAATGAATTATGCAGCTGAGCAGAGACTCTGAATTATTCACTGCTCCTACTCATCCGTCTTCTCCCCTCCCATTTCCTTTGTATTTCTAGGTGATGGGAATGAAACTCTGTGAGGCAGGACAAGCAGAAGGCATGCAGGGTCTTGCTCCTCCCGTGAGCTTCCATCTGCAGCAGGGCTGGCCCAGCTCAGCCTCACAGGAGCCACCATGCCAAGGCAGAGCCTGAGTCACCAACTGCAGTGATAGTTCCAGGGGCACAGCCTGCCTCTTGCTCTCCCTCTGCCACAAGATGTGACTCAGGTCCATCCCAGTGCCATAGAGGAGACAGGCTAAAAGGTACTAAACCCTCCAGGCTGTCTGGAAGCAAAGGCATGCTGCAAGCACAGCCTGGCCACCTCCCTGAGCTGGCTCCAGGGCTTGTGGAGCTGCATCCTAAAGCAGTGGACTCTGGCAGTCCATCCATCAAAGTGCTAACTGGCACCAATTTACATCAGACCCCAGCCTGGCCCTTGGCCAGCGCCTGCTATTTGCACACCGAGTCCCACGTGCAGCTGTGCCAAGCCTGTCTGGAATCAGGCATCTGAGGGAGTGGCCCCTAAGCAGTCAGCAATGAACTGTGAATCCCTCTAACCCTGCCCCTCATAGGTGCCCAATCCCTGTGGCTGATGGGCATAAACGCGCCCTGCCTACCTACAAAGGGGAAACGTCCCATTTAAAGAGCAGAACCCAAAGCCAGCCTGGGAACTGAGCTCACACAGGTGTGGCAGCAGGCCAGAGGGAGCTGAGAGAAGTTTGGCCAGACGGGGCAGAGTGCCCTTGTGCTGTCATACTCCCACCAACAGACTCGCCTTAGAGGATGAAGGTCACATCACTTCGGGGTCAGTAGCTAATAAAAAGGAAAGACCTCAAATCCTTCCTTACACTACATTCATTTGGTGTTACAATCAACTGGAACAGAGATGGCTGCTACAAGACCTTACTCTTCTGTTGTAAGGACCAGCATCACCCTCTCCATCCCATGTGTTTGTAAGAACTCCCAATGTTCAAGGTGCCTGGACACCAAACATCTATGAAGCTACTCACCTCTGTGGGGAGAAAAATGTCCTGAATTTTTTCAGCTTCTTAATATAAAGGTAGGAAAAAAACAGAGAGAGAAACTGACACAGGATTTAGGATGACACAAATTATATTTCTGAACATCACCAAGAAACAAGATGGGACAAATTCATCTAGTACTTGTGGAACTGGGCATGACAGCTCTAAATACAATGGGAATTGTTCAGCTTTGTTTAAACAAAACAAAAATTAATTAAAAAACCACTCAACCCCCAAATATCTTTCAGGTCATTGTGATTAAACTCAGAGACTGAATTAACAGAAGGAAAAGAGATTGCTAATACATTGCCAAAGTCATTCCCACTTAATTCAGCTAAAGAGAAGCAATAAGCCCAGGACTGCATCTGGCAAGTTTCAAGTACGGACCTTCTACATGAAATGCAGACTAGGGTCACGATCAGCAGAATAAGCTGCAGAAAAGAGGTGAAGGAATTATAGCCATAGGACACATCAAAGTACAAGCTTATACAGACCAGTCTTCAGAGCTGTAGTTTCTCCATTTAGTTTCATAAACAAAATTTCCAAAAGAGCCTTCATATTCTCAGCCCCCATGTGTCAACTACACCCGATGCTTTGTGAGGGCCAGTGACACAATCCAGCTCTGGGCACCACCCAGGACTCCTTTCCATCAGGAGTTATGCAAAAAGGTGTGAACCAGAGCATGCAAGCAGAGAGGTGTCGGCACCAGTACCAGGTGTGACAGTACCTGCGTGGCAAGGAGTAGCTTCCCTTTGGTGGCCCAGAGAAGAAAAGCTCTTGCTTGTTTTCCTGGTATCAGCACTATCAAGCTGCATTGTGTAGGATTTGCTGATGGACATGTTTGTGCATCTTCTAGCTTTGCACTTTTTAGCTGGTGGAACGTGCCCAATGCTGCCATCATCCTCAAAGAGCATGGGAGAGGCTGGGAAGTGAGAGGAGCTGGAGAGTGGGACCAGTGCTGAAAGACACATAGGCTACTGAAATCAGAGGCAACTGTGTTAGATGCACACAGGCCTTGTTTGTGGGAGATCACAGGTCTTCCTAGGAAGGGCTGAGAGACCTCTGCATCCTCCATCCAGGACATTCACTGTTTTGGGGCATTGACTGCACAGCATTCAAAATATCTGTGTCAGAGCATTGCATCTGTCTGGCACAGAGCAGGAAACAGGAAGCTCTGAACTCAGTGCCACTGGGCAGGCAAGAGGCACCTGTTATCAGATTGAACATACACATCTTGGTCATTCATATTTTGTTCTCAGCCCTATATAGTTTCTCCCTGGAACTGAGAGGTGAGGGAGTCAGTGCATCAACCCAAAATGAAAAAGATAATAGAACATCCCTCCATCCTCCCCCATCTCCTTAGCCTTGGGCCTTTTCCCTCCAAGAGGCTACTGAAAAACCTAATTGAGCTGACATCCCAGTTCCAGGCAGAATATGGAGCCCTCACTCCAGCTCCAGGTCCCTTTGACTTGGGGCTGTCTGCCCTGGCCATGGTCTTAGGATAGTGGGACAAGAAAGGGTTCTACAACTGTGAACAAAGCTTCAGGGATTGTGGTACAATTCACACAAAGCAGGACCAGCTTGGAGCAGCTGGAAATGAACCTGCACAACCCCTTTTACTGCATCACCTCAACAGCCAAGAAAAAGGTGATAAAAGCAGACAGCTGAGGAATGCCCATGGAAAATAGCACAGAGCATGTGGGAGTCCCACCTGGAACACCACATTCATCTTTACCCTGGGACCTTTCCTTAATTCTATCTAATAAATATATTACTTACACTGCTAAGACAGAAAAAGGGGGGGAAAAGCAATGCCTTATTTCTTTCTTATCAGCTGGGCAAATATTAATTCCCATTTCATACTAGGATTAGGCTCAAAATGGAGTAGATCATAAATCTGTAACCAAACTGAAGCCAACAGAGCAAGAATGTCTTTCTAAGCCCAGCTACAAAACCAGTCAATGGGACGGGATGAGAGATGCTTTTATTGTTCGCCCAGCAGAACAATCAAGTGGAAGATTATTAAATGGGGAAAACAGCAGCTTTGACGGGCCAGATACCAAGTAATCCCTGAAATGTGTCCAGTGTATCTGTCAGTGGAGCAGAACCGGGCTTTTTTGGGTTCTCTTCAGTGGATAATGTATTTGCAAAAAAATACAGTTTAGGGTAAACTGAAACCAGTAATCAGATTAAGAAAAAAGGCAAAGGCAAAAAGACTATTAACATTAAAACATTTTCTTTCAGCATTTTCAAAAGAGAAGGTTTCACATTTTTGCTTCAAAGCAACTTGTTACAGCCCAAGACATAACATTGGTTTAAAAAGTTAAAATGCAACCCTAGAAATGAATGTTACATTTTGGTATGAAAGGATTTGTTTGTTTGTTTCAATTTTTCCCTTTTTCATTCCACTGAAAAAATGAAAAAAAAAAAATTGTCTCAGGTCACCCTTACGTTTTTTTTCAGATTTTTCAGTTCAGCCTGCAAACCGAAAAACCACGTGGGCACAGCCTACTTGGGAGTCTACTGTCCCTCTTTCTATTTGAATCAGACCTAAACCAAAGAAAAGGGGAAGTTCATTTCAGCAGGTAATACCAACCAGAATCAAGGTATTTAGGAGATGTAAAAACACTCAAAATGGGAGGAGCCATGGCTGCTTACAAGGGGCTGAACACGACCCAGGAGACAGCTCTCCTGGCTCTAAAGAACACTGCCATCTACAAGTTTCCTGCTATGCCATCCTACTTTCACATAAGGCAATTTATAAACTGTGGGTCTGATCACGCATTTTCAGAACCTGACTGAGATGTGCTGACACCACTTATCTGTGTGCAATGCAAGATCCAGGTAACCCACCCTAACCTGCTCTAAGCAAGGGGGCTTGGGGGTTTTGGGGTCGGGGGAAGCAAATGGAGAGACACACAACACTCTCCCCACCAGCAACACTGGAGCATCACTCACATGACCTGAAAACAACATCCCGTTTTTGCAGAGTGCTACCACTTCTGCAGGGACAATACAGTACTGGATAGTTGCTCTGCAAGCTCAATAAAATGAAAAGGCCTTACAAGGATCTTTGTTGGGACAGTCATCTGGTTCAAGCACAGCAGAGGACAAGAAGAGCAAAAAAACCTCACAATAAATTAGGTATCAGCACAGCTTTCTAAATGGTCTAGAACAGTTACTACAAGACAAAAATCACAGCTCTGGTACTTAGAATCTTGTCCTTTTTTTAAAAAAACAAAGCTATTATCCACAGGTTTTGCATAAAAATAAACATTTTAAGCTGACAGCATTATGTTAATTGGATCAACCCGCTTTTTAATATATATATATTTCTATGTATATTTAAATGTATATTTTTATATGAATAATCTTTAAAGGAGTAATGGGAGTCACAAATGCATAAAAATAGATATTTTGGGGGGGAAAAAAAGAGTAATAATAAAGATAACCCTGATGAAAAAGGAAAAAAAAGTCAAACAGGGCAGTATTCTAAAGCAACAGCTCACCATACTGTAGCTTGTGGAGTCCAGTCCTTCCGTACTGTGAGCAGTTACTCCTAAATACTATTGGGGTTTCTAACAGTGATGCAAAATAAATTCCTGCACATTTTTTTCTTTTAAAAAGGACAAGGAATTTGGGTATATAGGACAGATTTAATGCCTGTTACATTGCTGTAAATAACTAGCATGGATCATCTCCCAAGCTGAAAGCAGGAGGAACTCCAACAGTGCTTGCATCTATAAGAATATATTTTCTAATCAAAATCAGATCTGTTCCTCCAAACTAAGTTTTTTTTAAAAAAGAAACACAAGTTTTGCCCTACAATGTTTTTCTGTTGTTCTACAAATAATCCAAACAGATTGAAAAAGGTGAGATTTTCAGTACTCTGTCAGCATTTTGTGCAGCTTTGACAAAAGACAACTCCTACCAGCTTGGAAGATTATTTCAGAGTGATCCTGAGCACGGCGTAACCTCACTGTTAAAAATCCCTTCAGGGCAAAACAATCATGGGGGAGAAGGGGAAGCTGTAAAAAATTAAAATAGCCTGACTTGCTTGCCAGCTGCATCAGTATTCAAGTAAAGTTTATAAAGTACCTTTGTGGGACTTTAGAGTCTTGGAGAGTCAGACTGGCTTATATTAACAAGTGTAATATGCACTTAGAAACAGCCTTGTCATCTGCTTGTCTAAACTAAGAAAAAAAAATTCAAAAACAAACAGAAGCAAAGGAAAGGTAAAGGAAAGGAGTCAGCATCAGTATTAGACTGCAGAATGTCTTCTTGACACTGACATTTTGATGTTCTCGCCTTCCTTTCTAATGCATTACAATAGCATGAAGTCACACAGCCATTTTAAACGAGCATTTCAAGAGTCCAGTTTTCATAGAGGTTAACTTGATCATCAGCACAGCACTGGAGAAAGCTGATCTAACGATATTTCACTTACAGAACTCTTCAAAGGAAAATAAGAAATACAATTCCACAAAAAACAATGCCAATGAAAAGCACAGAAAGCAATTAGTTTTTTCTCAGTGTTTTCTCTTTGATATTCTTACAGAAAAAAAAAAATTCTTCCCTTATCTCTGTCTTTAAAAGCAAATTTTCTAACCAGTAGATTTTAGAGCTATTTTCCATCTATATGAATCTAAGCTTTTCTGAAACAGCCAATAGGTTTGGGTTTTTTTGGGGGGTGGGGGGTAGGGGATGGGGATGTGTGTTGTAGAGGATTTCCTCCCCTAAATTGCAGAGACATCCAAATGACATCTGTTTGTTTTGTCTTGTTTCTCCTCTTGAATTTGTCCATTCCCCTTAGGATTTCACAGGCCAACACTACTGTGAGAATTTAGGTGTCTGCATTTGAAAGAACTTTGGACTGAGCACAGCTTCACACATTTCACCTTCTTCATGCCCTTTCCATGTAGTTTCTTCTATCTTTACATGTATAAAATCACAGTTTATGTAACATTGTTTTAAAGGAAGAAAATAAAATACACACACACACACATACATTGTATTGGTGAACACTATACACTAAATTTTTTTCCAACAGCATAACAGAAAGTTTGGCCTACTGTAGGTTGAAGATGTAGGGAGGGCTGAATTTTTATGGTTGCCATGCAAGCCACCTTCAAGACAAAACAGATTAACCCACCCAAGAGCAAACGCAGCTTCTACTCTCAAGCCGTTCGACAAATACTGCCTTTCCAGGAATCAGACTGACATCTGACAATTCAGTCAACGCAGTACTTGGAGAACCTCACTGAGTTGCTTCTGCATCAGTCCTTTGAATCCAAATGCTGTTTAAACCAAAGGGGAAGAGGGTATCTGAATTGCCTTATTATTATTAATATGTATATACTTCAATAATACTTCTCTGAATTTCAATTAACTTCTGAAACCTTGCCCTTTGAGAAGAACACACCCTTTAAGTTGACTTTTTTCAGGCTTCTATTCCTTTAAAATTCTCTCTCCTTTTCCTTCCATTGTTCTTTTTCAATTATCTACCAGAAAACTTGCTTTCTTCCAGCAGAAATGCAGCTGGTGGGTTTGGACTTTCACTGCACCCGTTCTGTGAAATTCTCAGGGAAAACCCCTCGGCATTGGTCAAGTTCCTTATGCTGGATCCAGTCAGACTCCTTCACACCCATCAGCCATCCTTCGTCCTGGAGGAGAAGACAGAGATCAGATGCTAAGGGACAGATGTGAGCAAGTATTTTTCTTACACGGTGCAGGCCAAGGAGGTGTCAAGGCATTACCAAAGCCATGCTCTTATTTGGCTTGGAGACAATCCAGGACGAGTATGGGGGAGAAAGAAAAAATGCTTTTGTTTCCTTTCAAACAGAGAAAAGGCTACATCCCACCAGAGTTCGTACCAAAGTCCCCATCTGACTCAGACTGTGCAGACACAGTAAAAAATTAGCAAGTGTAGAAGAAACATGTCATAATTTACACCCACTGAAGCAGGAGAAATTCTGCCAAAAGAGACTCCAGAGTGACAAGGTGGGAATCGCCTATCGCACCCTTCTCAATCCAAACATGTGGGGTCTAGCATTCTCCATAGCCATAAAAGAGATGGGCACCTCCAGCATGTAATTCACCCCATTCATCTCAGGCACAAGTCTTTGGAAAGGATGAATCAGCCCCGGGAGGTGCTCATCCCTGCTCCAGTCAGAGCACCCAGATGATTAGGATTTTAGACGTGGTACAGGCAAAATGAGTCTTATTTGCTAGGCTGAAATCCTGATCTATGGGAATTGGGAGCTGAGGAGCTCAACCCATCTTCCCAAAACTCAGCAGTCTGTTTGGTTTGATGCAAGGTGAGGTTAGAAAAACTCCCAAATTTTGGCTACATGTGATTTAAGATTCAAGGTCTCTCAGTAAGGTCTTCCCTAGCCTCCAAACTATACATCTATAAACACAGATGAATTTTCACTCAGGCAAAAGGAGCCCTGCTTGGTAGAACCTGCTCATGAGCAGAACCAGACTTCCCACCCTCTGCCTGCAAGCTGTCTAGCATTGAGATTTCTGCTCCATCCTAGGCACATCAGGGAGATATTCAAGGTATTCAAGATATTCAAGGTGGGAGGGCTGCACTGAGCTTGCAGCTCAGGTGTACAACCACTCTGTTCTCTGCATGCCTTGGAGCTGCCACCATGGAAGCTCCCCTTCAGCATGCACATACCCCCCTGGTTTGCAGTGGGGCAGCCTGTGGGTTAGGAGTGCAGCGTGAGGCACGAGAGCTGCACAGCTCCCAGAGCCTGCAGGCTCACTTAGCCCCGACTGCTGCCTTAGACTGGAACACTCAGGAGACGCCACGGGAGTGACACGAGATGGGAGCCCATCTGCAGCAGCCAGCTGCAGGGGCTGTGGAAGGATTGACATGCCATAAATCAGGAAGACAAACAACGAGGCAGAAGACACTGGGCCCGAGTGTCTAGAAGGCAGCTTCCAGCTCACAGCACGCCAGGCGCAAAAGCTCATCCATCTGCACGTAGTGCTGTGCCATACAGCATGCATGCACCACTCCCACCACATCCTGCTATGAAGGGTCTCCTCAGCTGCAGGGATTAGACACGCCTTGGCAATTTTAAACCATGTTACTTGAAGTGCCAGCTTAGAAGTGTTGCTGCCCTCAACCCTTTCTTCTATCAAGAGAGATGAATCCAGGCCTGGATGATGTACCCATGAACTGACACCTAAGCTGCAAGGTAGGGACGCAAATCAGTCTATTACCCTAAACTCCCTGCACTCACGTGCACAGTTCATGCACATGTTAACAGCCAGCAACTCCTGGCTGGGTATGGTCGAGGTTAGGGAAATGAGCTGTAGCACAGGATACACTGTAGAAGGGTTAGAGGGCTTCAGTGCAGCTACAGAGTCATGTTAGCAACACTCAGAGCTCACCCTCGGCAGCTTGGAGAGTCTTGAGTTCATGGCTGCTGCACCCACATCCAGCTAAAGTGCAAACACAGGGCGTTGAAAAACTCCGATCCAAAAACGCCATCTGCTCCACAAACGCCATCTCCTACCACAGAAACTGGGGGAGCTGACACTCATTTCTCATCCAGAAAGCTTTCTGAGAAAGAAATGCTCACAAATGCTTGTGCAGGGCAGTCCCACCCAGTGGGGAGTCTTGTCTCCAGAAGGAATCACTGCCTGTTCCCCAAAAACCTTTCCCCCTCTAGCTGTGTGGGAACTGTTGGCATTTTATAGCTCCATTTCACAAACATCAGCATGATCTGCCTCCATAATTCACAAAGCCAATAACTGGGCTACAAAGAGGATCCACATTTTCTCATATAGTGAATTACCTCACCTTCCCTTTACCCCTTGTGGAATCCAGATCTTATCTGAACTTGGCCAAACCCAAAGAGCTGATGACTGCTGAATCAATTTGGAGAATTCTCCTTCTTTTCCAAACAGAAACCTGGAGATATGACCATGAATTTTGTAAACTCACCACCTCTCTCAGTCAAAGTAGTAAAACTGCTGCAGATTGTCAGCTGGGTGCCCTCAAACACAGAAAGTGAGGAGGACTTACTCAAGGCTTCTAGAAATAGCTCAAATTAAAGAAAAGCAAGACCAAGTAAATTCAGGTTGAAGATGGGCAGCAAGACTTGCTCTCTGGAGCTGAGACCTGCTCTAGCCTTTGATTCTGCTGCCATCTCCTGACCAAACACAGTCATTTGGAAACAGCCACTGCTGTGCTGAAGTGCAAGACATCATCCACCACCAGCTGCTTTCTCAGAGCTCCAACATTTCTCAAAAGAGAAGAAAACATCGTAAGTTGTGAGCCACTTCTTTCAATGCCACAGTCTGTGCTGTAGTGGTCATAGGGAATGTGCATCAAGTTTAAGGGCAGTGAGGACGTGAAGTATGGGCTCTGTTGGGCTCCCTGATCAAGAAAGCCGTTGTACTGGCTCAAACGTTCTGGTAGGGACAAGAACCCATGGCTACTCCACATGCTTTATACAGGATAATGTCTCCACTTTCCAATAACAAGCAGAGTCCTCCCCTCTGTTGCAGGAAGCCAATCTCAAGCTCAAGGACAACCAGCCCTCTTGCCAGCTCCCAGCCACAAACTAACGGCTCAGCATCCAGCCAGCCAACTGTTAGTGAAGAAAGAAGCAGCTCAGGAAACCCCCTTGGCTCCACCTGGCCCAGGCTCACACCCTGTCTCCCCTACTCACCTGCTCCTCAGGGTTCTCAAATGGAATCACAAGCACCACGTCCCCGGCCTTCAGCTGCAGTTCGTCAGTGTCAGTGGCCGTGTAATCGTGCATGGCCTGGACCTGCAGGGACAGGAGAGGAGCACTTTGAGCACCATAGTCTATAATGCCACCTGAAACCAGACTAAATGTTATGAGCCTCCTGTCATTCTTCAGGGCTTTACCATTCTTCCACTTTCAGCAGAACTCACAGAAAAAAAATGGGCACGACTAAAGCAGAGAAAAGTGTTCCTATAGTAAGACGCTGTAAATTCTCACTTTCAGGGCATGATACATCTGTGTTTTCTTGCTACCACATTCCCTTATGCACATTAAATTTGTGGCTTATCCTCATCCAAAATCACTCCTTCCTCCACTTCCTTTGCTGCAAGTGATCTTTGGCATATTCAGAATACCCATCTAACTTCCCTGTTCTATACTTTTCTCTGTTAATCTTGACTTTCTAACATCCCCAAACATGAGTCCTCTGCTCCTGCTGGTGTTCCCAACTCTTCTCAACTTGCCACTTGCACCAAAGTTTAACTTTTCCTGTCAGGAGCACAACTTTTTATCCACTATCCAGAGTCTGTGACCAACACTACCACACCACCAAGACAGAAACCACTGCAGCAGAGAGAACAGGTTTTGCTGCACAGTACAGCAAGACCTTTAGATGCTGACGCTCTTACACAATCCTCTGAAACATCTGGAACTGCATGAAGCTGTGCTGCTGGAGAGGAAAGTTCATCTCTCTTTCAACTTCCTTTCCGCCTTTCAATGTGGCCATGCTGAGTGAAAGCAGTTAATGCCTTAGAGGGGAGGGAAAAAACCTCACCAGGAACTCGATGCCCCACAGGCACACACTCACCTTGAACAGAAATCCTGGGGGCATGTCAGCTCTCTCAGATGAAGCACCTCCTTCCACAGTGCCATTGACGGTTGCAGGGAAAGTTTCCACAACAACAGCAGGCAGAGAGCTCTAGTAGGCAGCGGCAGCCAAGGAAGGGAAAAGAAGCCATTGAGAAAAGAGAATCCAAAACTAAAGCTCTGAGGCCACCCTGGAGGATCCACACCCCAACCATCCCATGGCTTCAGTGGGTTTTCCCAGCACACCAGTCAGCAACAAAAACACCCCAAGGGACAGCAGAGGCAGCAGTGAGAAGGCAGGGTTGGTGACTGCTGTCTTTCTCTGCCTAAGGCTGCAGAAAGGCAAGGATGAGTTACAGGTTTCCTGAGACCATAATGCCCAGCATTTCCCAGTTGCTGTGGTCACAATGCACTCTCATAGAGCCCTCCTGGAACAGACAACTCAAATGTGATAGCCTGTAGGAACCAAGCTGCCATGAGATGGGACCTACCCCAGTCCCCTAAAAGCACAGCAGTGTCACAAAAAAAAGAGGAAGCCTCCTCAGGAGGCACAGCCAGAACCCAGAGGACAGGGCAGGTAAAGTAAATGGCAAGCAAGGGGGAATCCAGCTGACAACACCAGCTTAGGACAGCATGGGCTGTGGGCTGACTTCCTAACATGGGTGAAGGAACAATTCTTTCACTGAATTTTCCAGCAGAACTTCTCCCTAAGCATTACACAGATAAAATGCAACAACTAAGTCCGGTCCCTGAATAAGAGCATTGTAACTCCTCCAGCGGCAGGGATGTGTTTTTCCAAGCAGCTATGCAGCTCTTTTCCCAGCCCAGCCTCCCACGTGTGCTGTATAACAAAGGGATGTGATGGAGAAAAGGGATTGCTGTCCCTTGAGGTGTTTACCGATCCTGAGTCAGCTTCAGTTTTAGATGCTTCAGCTCCAGCTGCTGCTTCTGATCCAGCTGCTTCAGCTCCTGCACGGGCTGCTTCTGCAGGCTGCAATACAAAAGTCATCCCGGGTAGGAAGTTACTCTCATTCGAGCTACACGTGTGTGCAGCAAAGTGCAGCCCAGCCTGCCCAAGTGCTCTGTGCCACTGCCTGAGCCATCTGCTGACTGACAGGTGAGACACTGTACGGTCTGGCTACATTTCTGCCTCCCTCTTTCTCTGCAACTCATGGAAATCACAAGGCCAGAATCCCTGAACTCCAGCCACGCAGTAGGCAATAATTCAGAGGAAATCAATGAAACACTGAAAACTCTGTGTGCCCCTTTCTCTTCACAGTCTAAACTGCAGACCTACTTTACACACATGCAGGATCTATTATTAGATCTAGGTTGCCCACTTGTAAGAGAATGTAAGTCCTCTTGCACGCCAAAGAACAAGGATCTCTCCATAGTCTACTTCCAAGGATCAACAATCACAGAAAATTTAAGTACTCGCCTACTCCCAGAAACAAAACAGCATGGTAATAACATGTCCAGATATGGAATTTAGTCCAGACCCAGCATCAACATGACATTAGCTCTGAATCAAACAGGACACTGCGCTAACTTTCACTCCCTTTGATTTTGGACAGGCCCAAAGAGTTGTGAATTTGGATTCTGCTGTGGATGTTCTATTACTAAGAATTTTCTATGAATATTCCAGATGGGGTGTGTAAAACATTTGTGTTGATGGAAAGTTTTTACTGCACAAAAGCTGCCACCACCAAGGAGATTCAGTATCACCCACAAATCACTGCCTGGCAAAGATTGTTCTAAAAAGCCTGGGGACAAGGGCTCCTGTGCACAACAAAAGACCAACCAAACACCTGTGACAGGCTTCCAGCGGTTCAAGTTTTTATTCTCCCTTGTCTGGAGTCAGGTTAACTCTTTTTAACACAAAATTAAAGATATTCATTTGCCCCTCCCAGAAATTGCAACAATGCAGGAAGTATGTTGGGTCTAGCAGCATCAAGGCTGCAAATCAGCCCCTTGAGAGACTGGCCAGGCAGCATCTGGGAAGACTCCCAAGATTTGGCATTTTTAACACATGGGAATACCCACCTTTAGCATGCTTACATGCCTCAAATGTTTGATAAACACGTGTTGTCCTGCTTCAGCTGGGATAGTTGATTTTCTTCCTAATAGCTGGTACAGGGCTGTGTTTTGGATTTAGGATGAGAATAATGTTGCCAACACTGATGATGTAGTTGTTGTTGAGCAGTGCTTACACCAAGTCAAGGACTTTTCAGCTTCTCATGCTGCCCTGCCAGCAAGGAGGCTGGAGGGCACAAGGAGCTGGAAGGGGACACAGCCAGGACAGCTGACCCCAGCTGACCACAGGGATATCCCAAATGTCATACACTCAGTGTATAAACTAGGGGGAAAGCTGATCAGGCACCACTACTCAGAAATGAGCTGGGCATCAGTTGGCTGGCGTTGAGCAATTGCTTTTCATTTGCCTCACTTGGGTTTTTTTGGGTTTCATTTATCTCTGTTATTTTCCTTTTCATTACAATTGATTATTATTATTATTTTGTTTGAATTAAGATGGTCCCATCTCAATCCACAAGTTTTCTTACTTTTACCCTTCCAACTTTGTCCTCCATACCACCAATGGGAGGGAAATGAGCGAGCAGTTGTGTGGTGCTTAGCTGCCAGCTGGCGTTAAATCAAGACACGTGTACCCCTAAATACAATTATTCAAAATAAGGCATTGTCCAGATTCCCTAATGTTGCAGTTCTCATAGTCCCAACCTTTACAAAAGCCCAGAGCAAAGCAATGACCATGGTAAACCTTAAATGTACACTCATCTGCCTACTAGCCATGCACTAGCACAATGCTCCAAGCAGCATTCTAATAACAGCAGCAATAACAAAGAAATAAATCCCTGATTTAATAAAAATCCATTACTTCACCTTCAGCTGCTCCAGTGGCATCATCTAACACATGCTTTCCTCCCCTATCATACCCTTCCTCACGTCTCCCCATCACCATGTCCACAGGCCTATACTGCCAGAAGATATTATATAAAGAGCAGAGCTGTTCCCATCCTACAGAGGATTCCCTCAGCAGCTTTGGTAGAGCTACGGTAAATATATGCATATGAAATGCTACAAAGGACGCTCCTGTTTAATTGGATTCACTCCCAGGTTTTCACTTGGGTTCAGTGAAACTGGAACTGGGACAGATGCCAGGCCAGCTCTATCTGACCAAGCATAGGTCTTCTATGGACAAGTGAAAAGGAGCTCAATGTGAGGGTTTGGGGTTTCTTTTAAAGCAGCTAATTTGCAAAAATAGCTTAATAATCAGAGAAACTGAATCAAAATTAATCTCCTGGATTTCAACAAAGGGCATTTTTATGTCAGCTACTAATTTTTCTATTTTATATACCTGTGGGGCATCCCGAGGCCTATTAAAAGCACTCATGTAAAGATAGTACAGGGAGAGGAAGAACTGTTCACTGCTGTTACCAGGTTTGAAAGCTTTGCTTATTCCAAAGCAGCATCATGCACACCAAATGCACACTTCCCAGTCTGCAGAACTAAGCCAGCTCTGCTGCACTCAAGTTTCTATGCAGTTGTTAACCTCATGGCCTACAGGACTAAGGAACCACAAAAAAAGTCTCCTCTCACCAACAGCTAAGAATATTTATAATAAAAACACTTCAGAAGACTTGAAGAGGAGGATTCCTCAGCTTTAGGGAGCTCTGCTCTTTGACTGTGTATGTTATGCCGAGGTGAGAACTGGTACAGTGAGAACGTCTTGTCCAGCAGCATCTCCTAGTTGAGGAAATTCTCCTTAGGGTAAAATCAATTTGCAGGATGAGAGAAGTGGTCCAAAAAACTTTTTACAGCCAAGACTGTAAGCACACCTCAATCGGATACAGTCATACCTCACCCTTGTCCATTCACCTGAAAGGAATGAGATTTTTCCTAGCTAAACCAGTGTCTTCTTCCCTACAAAGACACACTGACAATGCACATACAGGGCAATGACAGATGTTAAACAGTGCTGGCTGATAAAACACACAGGGGAAACTTTCTTCCTCAACATCACTCAAGCTCATGTGAAGGAGAGCAGTGGCCACAGTGAGTCCTCAGGCCAGGGCTAAGTCATGTCCTCTCAAGTACTCACTCTAGGAGGTGATCTGGCCCTTAGGAATGGGAAGGTTGGCAGGACTCGATTCTCCAGCAGGATCCAAGGCCATGAGCTTACACAGTGGATGCAGCCAGCTCCAGCAGCAGGCCTGAGTACCCAGACCAAGCATTTTCTGTCCACACTGCTGGCAGCCTGTCCAGAGGGACTCAAAAGTAGTTGTGCTTGAAATATCTCCCAAGGTGCTAATCTGCAGCAACCTGAGACCTGCCCAGGCCAGATATAGGAGAGGGCATAAATGAGGGTCAGGTTTTTGTTCAGATGCAGGGCATGTGCAGGGTCTCCCTGTCAGCAAGCTCCAAAGCCGAGGTTGAGGCAGATGCCAGGCAAGTCTTGGGCCTGCACTTAACTCCCAGTGTAGACACAGGGTGGGCTAATTCACACCAACCTTTCTGACAACGATGGTCAATGAACAGCAAACACCACAGATAATCCCAGATGTGTATATATCTAATGGTACAGGCAGTAACAATGAGGGGCAGCTGAGATATTTATGCATTGCATACGAGACCAACAGGATGTACAGAGTTTAGAAAATACCGTGCTGTGGAGAGTGAGGATGATGCCACAGTGGTATTAAGTATGAGGTGAAGGTCACAGCATTATGCCAAGGGAAAGACTGAGTGGGTTAGCAGGGAAAGGCAGTGGGCTTGTGCACTGGTAGAATCATAAGGTTTAGAGTGCCAGACCTGACTTGCAAACGTGGTTGGCCATGGGGCTTCATACAAGGTGCATAAGTGGGTCCAGCAGCACACAGAGCAACTTTGGTCTGGGGTGTGCAGGAAGGAAAAGCAGTGAAGGAAAGGAGACAGGTATGTGAACAGCAATGGCACTGGCATGTGAACAGTACATGACGAGAGACAAAAGCCATATGAATTTCTTACCTCCCATAAATCCCAAGGCAAAGACTAAGCATGTCAAAGAGCAACAAAAATAAAACATGTTTATACATGATTACTTCAGCAAGAACAAACATTACAGACACTGATCAGACTGAAGCAGACATACACATTCAACAGCACATATCTCTGCATGTTTTGAAAATACCTGTGAGTACCTGAATTTATACATCCCTCCCCAATGCATATTCAAATCTAAGTATCAAGGCATTTGAGTAAGCATTTTTTCTACCTCTGCTGTGAAGGGAGACAATCAAGCCACCTTCAGGTACCAGAGGCAGATAACTCAGTCAGAAAAATGAGAAAAACAAAAGGAAAAAAACCAAACCAAACTCATGTGTTTGTGGTCCATCAGGTTAAATATGTTCCCATATACCCAAATCCAGCAGAGTTAACGTGATTTCAGAATAAGACATCAACATCTGCCCCAATCCCCGCAGCTTTCAAGGCCACATTAGATAAGGCCTTGAGCAACCTGGTCTAGTAGGAAGTGTCCCTGCCCATGGCATGGGAAGCTGGGAATAGAAGATCTCTAAGGTCCCTTCCAACCCCTTAACATTCTATGATTCTGTGGTGTCTTTAGATAAGCAGTAAAATACCTTAATGACTCTGCCATACTGCCCACCCTACAGGAAATTAATCTGACTGCTTTGATCACTAGGTGGTTTTCACTATGTTTTGTACTTTGGTTACCAGTAGAAATTATTGATTTTTGACTCTCTTTTAATGACTTCTGAAACTAATAATAATTAGGTTAGAACACTAAATATGCTATTGCTGAGCCCTTTTGAAAAACCCACTTGGTCTAATATTTGTTGCTTGCTGGAAAGATAACAATTCCATTTCAAGTCAAATTTATACTTGTATCCTATGTCAGTATAACCAATTACCTGAGTTCTAACTGGTGATTCAGGAAAAAAAAAAGTAATTTTTTTATTTTCTTTTTTTAAAAAAAATAAAAATAAAAATAAAAAAGCTTATCCTGATATGCAGCTTGTCCTGGAAGGCAAGTAGACACAAAATGCCCATGTATCCACATAAAGTTCCAAAAAAGGATAGCTTTGCCATATTGGCATGTATCAAATTATGATAATAACTAGTATCTTGCAGATACAGTATTTTAATTTAGGAGAATCAAATGCCTAGTGTTTGATCTCTCTGATAAGAGAAGTCTTATTCCTACAAAAATCTGTGCCATACAGACCTACTTAACATGATGATACTGGAGATGTACTATAAACAACCCAATTATGCTTATTACAAATTTTAATGGCATCCACAGGCAAAAAAGAACCAGTTCATACATATAAAATGGAAAGTCTCAGTGAGGACAACAACTATATTCAGGATGCAATTCAAAGCCTCCAGTCATTTAGACATAAAATGAGGCACAGTCCACCTGCCTCTGACAGAAGACAGGACCAGGAACAGCCCAGAACAGAATTAGGCATCTTCCTTTCTGACACCACACTATGACAGGCAGGAAGCTGCTTCTCAACGATGAATGCAGGCTGTGTCATACACAGAAAAAGAAGGGCTTCACATCACTCGAATATCCATCTACAGCTTTATTCACCTTAAGTAACTGCAGATTACTGAAGTGTCTGTTAATTAAAAATCCATTTGAGAGCAATTTATAGCAGGAGCACAGAGCTCCGGCTGAATTCCCACCCACAGAGTAACAGCTTAAATACATAGAGCATACAGAGGATGCTGCTCTAGGGAGGGACATACATCAAGGGGATCTTCTGAGCAAAGCCCAAGCACCCCACAAACACCTAGTGCCTGACTGTGGCCAGGCCAGCAGCCACCTGATTCTTCCTGGTCTTGCAGGTCCAGCAAAGAAGACCAAGGTCCCCATCTGCAAGGCCCAGGTCTGGGCACCCACACCCAAGGCCCAGCCACCCACAGCTCAGGTCCACAGTATCATTCAGGTGGGTGCAAGTCACACCACACGTGGCAGCAAGTCAGTTACGAAGGGAGAAGGAACGGCGACATGAACCAACCTGGGAGGCGGGTGTGGGGGTCTTCCCCACAGTGGCATCTGGTTTAATGGGATCAAAATCCAGATCCAACAGGCTGGCTCCCTCCTGGAAGGGCCCAGGGGCATCAAACTTGGCAGCAGTGAGGGAGAAAAGCAGTACGAGCATTAGACAAGGCGCGTGCACGGTGGAGGGAGGGTGTGTGATATCCCGGAGCTGAGGCTGCAAGCGCAGAAGAAATGGTGGCAGCGCAAACACTGGATGTGACTCCTGACTGCCTGGTGCCTGCAGTCACAGGCAGTTCACATGGGGGCCCTGTAAACCAAATCCAAGCCTTTTCCACAGCACTCATTCATCTTCCCACCCAGCCAAATGAGCTGACACGATGTGAGCACCTGATCTGCTGTGGCCCAAAGGATCACAGCCATTGGAGAGCGAGAAGGGCTGATCTTCTATGTGTATCTATTCCCCACAGCTCATCCAGCTGCCTTTATACTGACAGACCAAGACTGGCTTCCTCAGCTACACATAAAAGAGCTGCCATCCATTCAACCTATCTCAGGAACACAAATCCAGGCAGAAAACCACCCAAACTGCTCGAAGGGAAGTCTGAGAGACCTCAGAGCTAACTCACAAAGACTCTAATTTCCTCCTGCCTTCTGAGTCAGAAACACAAAATACGGCAGCTCACCCTAGCCAAGGGATTTGAATCCCTCCCCAGTCCAAAAATGCTGTTTTCAATAGTTTTCATTTCTGGGTATCCCATAAACTTACACACAAGTCTTCTAAAAAGGCATAAATTTGAGAAGCTTTGCTCCTTTCTTCAAAGTCAGCAGAATAACTCCCTTTGAGTGATTAATGCTCTGCCTAAAGACAAGGATCCCACATTTGCTGATTACCATTAATAAGAAGTCACTACAAAGGACACAAGTCACTAGAGTTTAAAACTGGACTATCACTTTGGTGGTTTAGATTTAATCTGACCACAACAGGATACTGCTTTCTACTCAGTTTCAGAGGAAGCTGCTGTCTCCAGGAGGTCAGGAAGATTTGCCCCTGTTTCCTATGACCTCCCAGCTCACTGGCCCTACTGCTTCAGCTACCTTTTCAGTAACACAAAATTTGGCAGGTTGGTCTCCACAGTTATATCAAAATCCCACAACGAAAACGCATCTGAAAAGTAGCAAGAGACACCATTTAAGGTAAGTCCTCTGAATACCACCGACGTCACTATCATTTTCATCTCTAATTTTCTCTTACCCCAATTCTCTTACAGATTTTTTTCTGCCTTATGAACATGTCTTTTTGAGATCCACAAGGATGAGGACAAGGAATCAAGCTCTCTCACCTCACAATAATGAGCCCGGCCTAGCATGCAAAAACCAACTGGCATTCTAGTAATTCTAGTATGCTCTTCCAGCACATCCAGGCCACCCATCAGAGAGGTTACAACCCCAATCTTTAGCTTTGTTTGGTAGTGACACATCAAAGGCTGCAGCCGTGGAATAGTCTTACCTGTCATTCAAGATTTGAATGCAAGGGCTAACACCCCTCGCCTTTACCCAAATTTCCCACAAGACAGCTCACTGGAACTAAGACATCTGACAGGAACAGCCCTGGGCAACACACTGAGTGCCAGGGGCTGTTGGGCCCTTCAGTGAAGATTGTTCTGGAAACCAGAGTCTTCCCTCAGAACTCCCATCTGGTTAAAAGTCACAGCAGATCCCATCCTGGCTCAGAGCACTGATCAGGTGCAGAAGAATATGTCTAAGGGCTGGCATTCACATGGAAATACATGATACAGACCATGGGGCAGACAGAGCTGTCCATTACAATACAGGAGAAGGAAGCATGGAAAATGATAAGGAGTTGCTCAGCTGCCTGCAGTCCCCGCCTTCCAATACTGATGTCAAATCATCCCTCCTCTCTGCAAGTTTTATCTACTGCAATGCCAAATCTGACATGGACTTCCTTCCCTCCCCGCTTCACCTCTGCCCCTCAGCAGCTGCGTGGAAGGTGGCAAACCAGAGGCAACGGAGCAGCGTGATGCAAGGAGAAATTAGGGAATGAGCCACAGATGAGCACTGATAGAGACATGATTTGTGCTTTAACAAGCATTTATGGAAAATATATATACACGTATATATATATTTAAATAAAGTAGATGCAGGTATCTCATGATACAGCCAGAAATCTGGTCAGGCTCCTATACAAAAAAGGACTGCCATTCTCCTAGATCCAACAGAGAACTTCCCACCCAGAGAGCCTCTCTGGCAGTGACGTAAATCAAAGGGAAACTGAAGAAGAAAATCTATAATTCGAAAATGTTTTTCCTTTTTCAGGGCTTCAGAAGGTGCCACTTAACAATACTGACAGACTATGTCAGCAGTCTTAACTGCAGGCAAAGTCCTGCCCATCTATCTGCAGCAGCTACTCTTTGCAAATAGAACTTTGGCAATTCCTTTTGGCCTTTCCTGTGCAGGTGTGGGCTTTAAACCACAAAGCCCACGGGTGAAGGCACAGAGAGCACAAAACTGTTTTCTTCCAGAACTGGCAGAGATGCCAAGGTCAGCAGTTAGGGATCTACATGAGCAGAAAAAAACATGCTTCATCCACACTCAGTATCAGTGGGTTTGGAGAGAGCATATCACATCATATGAAGAGTCATAATCCATGTGCACTGCTGCTGAACAACTACAGTGATTACTTTCTGGCATCTTGACCAGGCGCATTTCTCCTGTTTCTTCTATGAATGAAAGCTCTCAAAGGGCAACACATTACTGCCTTTTAGGTACTGTCCTCTTTAAGTCAGCTCCTAAGTAATCCTTTGCCTTCTGAGGTCCAATGCTGAGCTTGCTGTCCTCCTTCACCTGACCAGGTTTCATGGCTTGACACCTCCAAAGAGAAGAAAGGTCTGAAGGAAGAGTTCAGAGGCAGAGAAAAATTAGGCAGGGCATAGCAGCTAACCTGCGAAGGGGTTGTCACACTTATCTCGGGGACAAAATTGTCATCAAACAGACTGATGATGTTCTCCTGCTTGATGTCCTTGGAGGGGGTGACTTTTGGAGGCGGAGGCACCGGAGGCCCTTTCCTCAACTGCATGCAAGTGAGCACACGGCCACAGCACAGACGGCGACACCCAAAAAAACCAAAGACAGGAACCAGGTTAGTCACAAAAACTGAAGGTGAGGGAAATCACAACCACTGGCACAGAGCAGGGTCCAACCAACTCCACCTGAAGAGAGAGGGGAAGGGGTGAAGGGCTGAACTGAAACAAAACAAAATAAATAACCACACGCCTCCAGAGAAGGTTTGGCATCATTAGTTACACTTCAGCCGTGGGCAAGTTTCCCTCTGCAGAGGAGAAGCGTAACACAATTAATATGCATCGACAGGACATGCATACATAATTAAAGCATGTGCAACCTTCTAAAGAACCACTGGGAAGGGAGCAGATCAATTACTGAGAACATGATCCAACAGAACAGGCCAGCACTGCCTCCCTTTGCCGTACTTACCGTACCTAAGGGAACGAGAGAACAGACTCCATTTGTCCTACAACGGGCAGGTGGCCATGAGGACAGACTGATCTGCCCAGTACTGGCTCCCTGGTCCACTGGCTTTCAGTGTGCTGTAAGAAAGGTCTGCAGGAGCTCTTGATGGCATCTCAGCTTTAGGCAAGAACAACTCAAACTCCTGAGAAGCCATGACTGCTGTGAGCCCAGCTCTGCTCTCAGTTTCACCAATGAGCACTGACAGTAACGAAGTCATGTTTCCCAAATGGAGATCCCAGTGAATACATAAAACCACCTGACCCTGTAACTCTAACCCATTCTAATACCCCTCATCATGCTAAAGATGCAGCCTGACACTGCATCCACAACCCCATGGAAGTTGTGGTAGACCCTGCCTAGATCAACCCATCCACACACTTTCCATATTTTGCTGTGCATAAGGTTTAATGATCATTTCTAGATCAAATCAGACTTTGAGGAGCTGCTGCTGCATTGGAACAAATCAGCCATACAAGTTCCCAGCACCATAGCAATGCTCAGCAATGACAATGCCTTCCATTTACAATGAAGTTTTACAGCTACTTCATCCTCTTACTGCACCCAAGGCAGCAAGACTCAGGGACTTGACAACATCCATCCAGTGCATCAGTGTCAATCCCAGATCTGAAACACAGAAATCCATCACTCCTAGGCCCGTGTTCACACTCCTCCAGCACATAACAGAGTTCTACAAGGCCTTTATTCAGATTTCTAAAGACATGCCCAGTTTTCTACTGGATTAACCTACTTTAGAGAGAGTGATTGTGTATGAAAATACACATTTTTTTCCCCTGAATAGCTAGCTAGGGGAAATAATGGAAGCAAGTGTGTTCACTTCCAACTTTTCGCTGTTTGCAGAAGGTGGTGTGTCCGTATTCCCTGAGAACAATCCCTTCCTGAAAACCCCCTGCCTGCCAGTTGCAAGATGGGACCAGAAATTTCAGGGAAATGCTATTCTCAGAACAGAACCACCCTCTGCAGAAATGGAAGGCTCCAATTACCAACTCTCAAGTCAAAAATATCACAACTCTTCTACTATTTATTCCTCTAATATAGTCAGTCTCCTTCATTCCAATGCAATAATGTCTTGGAAATCACCACTTCCACATTATCCAGCATTACTTCCAACAGCAGTCTAAAACCACATTTCAAAGACAAGATGATTGCATATTGATGTTGGGTTATATCCATAAATTCATCATGCACTAACAACTTTGTTGCCTAGAATAAAACAAATCCTCTAAAATTCTTCTGCTGACTTGGATGTCACAGAGTTTTATCTGCCCAAATTCAACACAGTTGTACTGATTTCAAAAGTCTCATTACAGAGTTTCAGTGGTGTAACTGAGAGCAGAAGTCTGACCTTTTATGTTTCACAGATCTCCTGAAGTCTTGTGTCATCATCATATTACTCTGCGGAGAGCTGAGAGCATTCACTTCTTCCAAAAGACAGAAATAAACTGTTTTTAAAAATTAAAGGACAGTGAAAGAGTTTGGGGTTGGTTTGTGCTTGGTTTTTTTTTTTTTGTATGGGGAATGGTTCACAATTTAGTTAGCATTTATTTGATCACTCCTGGTCTTGTCTTTCTCTGCACAGCCTTTGCTTACACTCTGCATTAGTATCTCAGACACGAAGAGGCCAGAGAATTGTTCTTGCTTGCTGCTTTATGCTCCATCCTCCCGCAGAGGGTGAGGCCCCTCAGCCTCCCTTGGAGGACCACTGAACAAATCACTTACCCATAGGTCAAAAGTAATGACACCTGTGAAGATTTCAGTGTTAAAGTCAGCCACTGTTGAGAGAGCAGACACTTGTGTCCCCAGCTGGCTGGCAAGCTGACACACACTCGGTTTCTAGATTTTATCCATACAGACACCAGGCTCGGCTCTGAGCGTGAAACTCCTGCCCTTGTCTTCCCTCCCTCTGGAGCCAGCTCCATCTCTTAGCAGCTACTGCGAATAGAGAGCGGAGCTCTTGCTCTTCGCTGTAGTGACGCCTGGGGGGATGAATTAAACACAGACTGGGAAAGAGCTGCCAGGCGGTGGCAGCATTCACTGCAAATGTCATTTCAGTCCTGCCTGCGGCCCATCCAAGGCAGGGCTGTGCTGGAATATCCTGCTTGCCCGTCAAGGGGTGCCTCCAGCCCCATTCCTGCGGGCAGGCAGGCAGCAAGTGAAGGAGAAAGCACTTGGAGGCTGGTAAAAACAAGCGTTATGTGTGCTATTTAAAGGGAAGGGAAGAAGCCAAACTCAGCACGACGAGTCCACAGGCGGGGTGAGTGAAGTCTGCTGCGAACAGCTTAATAAATCTGTATGATTTCTTGTTCCAAATTTTAGTCAAGTTCTGGAAATCTCTGGGGAAAAAAAAATAACCCAAAGAAACCTGCAACAGAAGGGCAATTCTGGATATCCTATCTTCTCTCCCCCATACACACAGCCTACTCCAAAGGTCCTAACCAGGTTGGTGGTGAAGCCACTGTTAGGCTCTGCACTGCCGAGCTGGTCAGAGACCCTGGAAAAGCCCTGAAAAGAGACTGCCAGGCATCCACGCACCTCACAGGGCTGGAAAAGAAATTTTGCCACATGCCCCCTTCCTGTCCCTCAATAATCCTAAAAATCAAATATGCAGTGGAGAGAAAAATATTGTGAGAGGCTACCCAGAAACAGGAGAAAAACTACCCCACAGGCTTGGATTTGGAATCACACTGCTATGCATGGGAACAGCAAGGAAGTTCTGGGTTGCACCCATCTCTTTTCAGAGGCAGTGGGGTTTCTTACCAGTTTGGCCAGAATCCCCCTCAGCTTTAATTCCTCCTGGAAGACTACTCCTAGTGCCCCACTTACTGAGATACAAGGATTGGAACCCAACATAAATTTGGCCTAGTTACTACTTTTCCCTACTAAGCTTTTCCCCCACTCAACAACAGAGGGACAGGAAGAGGAAGTAAATGCTTTATCTTCTCAAAGTAAAACATATATGACATAATATGATACGCCGAGTAGCTACATCTACTGTTTTGAACAGGCTGCTGGATACTTCCTATGTAAGGAAAGGCCTAATGAAGGCCATATGGAAGGTATCAGACTCCATACAATGGACTATCTTCTTCCCGGAACCCACCTAATTTCTTCATAGCATAAAAATAGAATCCCTTTTTTTTTTTTAGCACAATATTTTATCTTAGCAGTAAAGTGAAACATCATCCAAAGTACAGATGCTCTCCTTAGCAATATTAAGCTTTTTTATTTTAATCTTCCTCAACTACAGAAGTTCTTGACAAGAAACTGGATCACTGAAATCCACAGGTTAATTCAAATATAAAGAACAAACCTCCTCACCTAGCTACAATTCTGTCCACCCTAGGATCTTCTTAGCCATCCTATCAGACAGCAAAATGTATTAATAGCCTTCCTCCTGTGAAATCATTCAAAGATATTCAGTTCTTATAATATAAAGATGGCAAATAAGCAACTTGCATTCTTAGGAACTTTCTCAGGAACCAGTGAAAGAGAACAACCATCATGTCATATTCTGTGTGCTCAGTAGCAGGATGAGGTCTAAAAAAACAACTGATGGATGTCTTTGACTCACAGAGCTCGTGCCATCAGCAGAGACATGGTCAATGTCATGGGGACACTACCTGAGACGGTGACTTTGGGATGCTTGCCCCAGGTGCTTCCAAAGTGGATGGCTCCAGCTCATGGTTGACAGTCTTGGTCTCAGGGCTGGTGATGGGAGATCCATCTGGTGGAGGCGAGGGGCTTTTATTTGCTTTCGCTGGGGTGCTGTCACTGAAGGAAGCAGAGAGAGAAAGGGGGAGAGAGGGGGAGAGAGGGAAAGAGAAAGAGAGAGAAGTCTGAGCCAGGCCTAGGAGGAGTTGTGCTAACCAGCACAGATCAGTGGCCTCCATTATCTCTTTGCTTCACTGCCCAGACACACAATGAAGATATCTAGAACTTCTGAGAAGCATCTTTGCTGAGTCACTCGCAGTCCAACACACTGCAGCAGCATTACTTGCAGCAGGCTACTCACCAAATGCCTACAGAATTAATATACTTGCCTCAAACACAGAAAAACAAAAACAAAACAACCAGGCATCCTTAATTCTGCTAGACTTTAATATAAGTGCCTGACATTAAGTTGTAGTCTTTAATACTGGGGAAGCACATGGGGAAAGGAGTTCAGTGCAGCTCACTGAGTTTAAATTTCCACAGATTAGAATTTTTCTGTGTGGTGGTCTATGGACACCTGCATAGGTTATGACTAATAGATTCACAACACCTAAACTAAGGCTGTAATCACAGAATATCTCATTCCTTGATGTGGTACGAACTGGCTAAGCTAGTAGAGAGGCAAAGTAGCCAGAGGTTTCACAGATCATTCCAGACAGCAAAGGAACAGTGAGGTTCTGGCTACTAATAGAGATTTCTTTATTATGAAAAGTCTCCCTAGTTGGTCTTTATTCCAAGACTGTTTCTGACACACAGTCAAGAGGGATTCTTCAGGGAATTAAGATGCAAGAAGCATATGCCAATGGCATTTGTTGGTTCACAGCTTGGACAGATTTGAGCAGATTTTTGAAAGGAATGGCAAGAGGCACATGCCTTTCCCTACTGGGGAAAGTGCCCTGGCTGGGTGTCAAAACTCTGCTTCAAAATACAGAATCATGAGAGATTTAGTAAAAAGTTGGTTACCAGAGAATTTCAACAGGGAAAATTCACTGCTGGGGGATATTTTAGCAGAAGTGGTTACAGTTTGGCAAAACCATACACAGATGAAAATATAATATCACAGCATATTGCAAAAGGGCTGTGCAACCTCATCTACAGGGAGTGATATTTGACTCCACTTATAAAGTCACAGATCCTGTGAAATTCAAGGCCCTGAGAGAAGCTGAAAGAAACAGATCCTTTCCTACAACTTGAGACACTAAATCCTGGCATAGAGCCAGGACTAAAGCAAGGCAGATCCGATTCTGCAGGGAGACCAAGTAATTTATTACTTTGCTCTGTCCCAAGAGAGCCCAGAGCCTCAGACATGTACATCCACTCACACTTGGATGCCTGAGTCGTGGTGGTCACTGGCCAACATGCAGGATGGCCTCAATCCTAAACATTTGTTTACAAGTGGGGGATAGTAAGAGGAAGAAGGGATAGCAAGGCATTTCAACAAATCTCCTCTTACAAGCAAGCATCTCACCCAGCTCAGCATTCCAGCTTTCAAGCTCCCCATTCCATTCCCTCTTCATTCACTTCACCCTCACCCGTTCCCCCAACTTTCTCCCCCCATACCCACACCCCACACGCACATTTCCCCACAAAGCACTTTTTCTCAGGTCCACATGCAGGTTGGATACTTCTGATGACACTGATGCCAACAGCACACCAACATGATGCAACAAACCCAATGACATTCTCTGCCAGCAGCTCTCAACCAGGGGCACACACACCAAGGGAGAAAAGAGGGAAATGAAGAAGGAAAAAAGAAGAGGAGAGACTAAACAACATGTATGTCAACCCCTGCAGCTCTTCAGTCTGACTGAATAGTGTCCTTCCTCAGAAGTTCCCATAAATCACTTCAATACATGGGTTCTGTAAAGAATTCTGCAAAATTTACAAAGTTGTGCTACAGATTAAAAGTAGTAATGGTTGGAGGGTGAAGGTAAAGTCCTGATCTAAACAGGATCATCAGGAAACATCAAAAAACACCCTCTAATGCTAGAGTTGGGGGGGGGAAAGTACATGTTACCTCCCCTGGAGCCGAAAGCACTTTGGAGAAGATGGGGGAACACAATGATCTACATCTAGAGTGCCAGGACTTCCCAAACGCCCAGACTACACTGGAAATACTGGGACTATTGGCTCTCAGCTGGCCTACCAAGACAAGGGTAGACTTTTCCTTCTAGGGACTTGAAAAGGCCAGTTCTCCCAGTGAGAAAGGAGTTCAGGCTTATTTTCAAAAGGCCATGGAACAGTTTTGTGGTGACTTATTTCCAGTGCCTGGAAGTGACTTGATTTGGAGATATATTGATAAAAGGCTCCCATGTGAGTCAGCCCCTGTAGGATGAGGGGAAGAAATTGGGCTGTGAGGGCCCCACACTAAAGCCTTCATTAAGTCACTACTATTTACAGCTTGTTTGATGTGTTGGCCAGTCCCCCTAGGAAAATGCCAGTGCTAATTTTGGCTGAGCCTTTTTCAGCCCCCTGAGCGGCACCTTCATTCCTGCACTTGTTGCTTTGCAACTTTGCTGAATTTAGCCAGTGCCACCAGCGACAAGTGAGATGGTCACCAAGATCCTCTGTCCTTCACATGTCCCCAGGGAGCACAGACTGCGACACAGAGCAAAGTCTTGTCTCCAGCTAACTGCTTGCTTCAGGAAACACAGGAAAACAGAGGAGTGTGGAGACTACCTACTGACCAAACACGAGCACCACAGTAAAAGCAAGCCAAAACAACAAGGTCATTGCTCTGTCTTTTTCCTTCCCATGAGCAATTGGAAGTGATGCCAAATCCAGGAATATCAGGCAAGGAAGTGAAAGGGGTGTCAACTTTCTTCTGAAAACAGAGAGCTGGAAAGAGAGCTGGGTCTAACACAGCTGAAGGTAAAGTCAAAATTATCCAGCCTCTTTAAGCGCTGCTGAGCTCCCAGACACTCCATGGTTCTGCCTCATTTGCTCTGGAAGGGCAGAGTAACATCTGCAGATGAGTTTTCCTTGCACTTGTAATAATCCTACATCAGAGGATAAAACCTACTTTCCAATACGGTAAAAACAGATCAGTCACGTCCTGCCAAGTTCTCAAGTTAAAAAAGAAAAAAAGGTTGGCATCTCAGTTAAGGCTCACACTGGGCCTTTTAGCCAAAGGTAATTAATTTTTTACCACCATGCTGGAGAATTATTTAGAAATAAAAAAAAATTAAAAGGAGCGGCTGGGAGAAAGAAGGAAAAAAGAAATCTACATACCCAAACATATGGTGGCACAAATGTACATTCTTGCCGCAGATCAAAGACTGACCGAGTTCCAGATCCTCCCTCTCTGCACTAGGGATTGCACATTTCTCTGTGACCCCAGCAGCTGCTACGACAGCAGCAACCCCCAGCAGAGCCCAGGTCAGGCACCTTAACTGCTGGGGCAGTTGGACTCTACCAAGGCAGAGCAGGAGCCCACTGTGAGTAGAGCTCCTCAAGGGGAGATTTACTAGCTCTCCTTCTGTTGTATAATCCATCCATTCTCAGCGACCGGAAATATCAGACCTCCTGCCTGGTACAGATACAACGCCAGTCCAACCAAGACCAGAGACAGACACCCAGAGAAGCCCAGCGAAGCCTTCTTTTCTCTCAGTAGAAAACCTCGGGATAGTAACAACACAATATAGTGCTTTACTACTTTTCATTTGAGTATAAAAATTTGCCCATCTAAGCCTGCCCATCAGCTTCCCTGTGAAATTACCATTCTTCACTCCCCAACTTCCCACTTTACAAAGTATGCATAGCAGAGACAAAGAGAAGGGCTGCATGACTTGCCCTATCCAGAAGGAAACCAGATCAGAAAAACAAGGACCCTAATCCACCAAAACTTTCTTTTATTGCTGGCAGGACACCATCTTGACAACTAGAATTTTTTTTTTCTTCCTATAAGGATCCCATGGAAGGAGTATCAACACAAGGAGTCAGAAAAACAAAAAATTAGAGGAATTTTCTATGCTGCTATGCAGCAATTCCTACTTTACTCCAGAGCATGTTCTTGTTGGAGTCCTTGACCTATGGTAACTCCAGGCATTGTAGCAATCCAGTTAATCAATGCCATCACTGTTTTGAAAGGCAAGATGCAGACATTAGTCTTTATACCAGACAAGAGGCTTCCTTTTCCTCCAGCCCTGCACAAAATTTTAAATGGACAGAGTAAGATAGTGGGGATCCTCAAGAACAGAGCAAGTAAGGAGCAAAGCTGGAAGTATCCTTCTCCCACCTCATCATTCTCCCAATTGCAACAGGTAAATAGGATAGAACTTCTGAGTGTGAAAGACCTGCCTACTGGTACTCCCTGGCCAGGCAGGGGATGAGAATGCAGCATTTCAGACCTATTCAAAAGGACAAACCCACTAGGTAAAACTAGAAGCTGTTAAACACCAAAATTGATTATATTTCCCATGGAAAACCCAGCACTGCATTTTCCATCACACAGAAACAACTGGACAGACAACGCCTGAGTTTTCACACTGCCTTCTTAGATAGGAAAAGAAGCAAGGGTTCAAACCAGGCACACAAGCAGTTAATGGGATTATCCAGACACAGAGAGATCTCAGCAGGACGCAGCAGGCCACGAACACATCGTATCATGCAAAGGACCCCTCTCCCACCACAGGGTTAACACGTGCCAGGCTGTTAGAATCCAGCAACAGCCTCTCCAGTTTTAGGAACTAAACCAAACATGTATTGAAATGCTGCTCTCCATACCGGTACCTGCTCATCCTTTTCCTCAGCCTGGCGAACAGTTTAGTTTTCTTTCTGTTGAGGATGGCACGCAAATCATTTCAGTTACAGGATAGCACAGTCAAACCAGGCAGGAAAAGTTTAGCTTCCAAGCACCCATTTATCTGGTGCCACAAAACTCACTGTAATTAAGATGACAGGATCTCCCCTCCCTCTCTCACACACACATGAATACACACATACACACTTCCCTTCATTATTAGAAGGCTATGGCCTGGTTTGGAGAAAGTAACAGAAGGTTCTTTACGCCTGTCAAAGATAGATAAATAGATAGATAGATAGATACATACATAAATACATATATATAAGCAAACTAGAACTTTCCCTGCACTTTGGAATATGGGACCAGGGTGCACATAGAGAAAAAGAAAAAGGAAACAGTATAGACCACCAGAGTACTGTAAATGTCCTTTCACAGCTCCTCACTCTCCTCTGCAAATATTGCTGCAAAAGAAACAAGCTCCTCATTCTTCTTTCCTTATGCAGTCTGTGCAGTCTCATACATGGAACCCAATCAGCAGCCTTCCTACCACGTCTTTTTCCAGTTTGCCCAATCATACTAGGATAATCCCACAGCTCTGCTTGGTCTTCTAGGCATCTGAGCCCTGAATACTCAAACTCTTTCAGAAACAAATCCCAAACATACGTCTGAGGTTCCCAGAAATACACCAGCTGTTCTGTGCTACTGTGTTACACTGCCAGCACCGATACATCAGCGACAGTAGTATTTCTGTAGGGCCTCACATGAATGCCACAAGGATGCGCACAGATAATTGCCTCTCTTCTCACACCTCCTCATTCATTTCCTGCCATTGTATCAATCTCCAATGCCCTCTCCAGTAGAAAAGGGTTAGGGAAGCATCTGCTCCTACTGCAGACCACAATAAGCCATCAGATGAGTGAGGGCTATTTCCTCCTGCACACTCCCAGCCCAGCCCTGCGCCACAATGAGAGGCCAGATGTGCAGCAGACACAGAAGTGCCTCACAGCATTGCCTGGTCACTGCAAAACTAGCCTGGCAAACCTTAGCTGCATCCTCCCACAACACCCTGCTCCACTGCGCTCAGGAGGAAGAGAGTTGCTCCAGGACAGGTCTGGCATCTCAGCTGAGATGCAGCCAGCAGGTGATGAAGCAGCAGCACTCAGACTGCTGCCCACACAGGGACCTCTGTGCGTGCACTCAGCTTTGGGTTTTAGGGCCACGTGGTCTCATAGCCAGCCAAAGGGCACAGAAGTGCAGCTGAGACACCCATTACAGGCCCAGAGGAAGCTAGCAGTTTGAAGAGGGGCAGAAATTGTACAAAGATGGGGCAGGAATTGTAAAACCAGGTAATGTGTTCATTGAAAGCTCTTTAAGGCCAGCAACTTCCTGCCACAACAGCAATGAACATCTCTGGGCCAGGTTGTCACACTGCCCACAATCAGTTCCTCGAGGAATAGAGCAAGGAGGAAGAAAGAGCTGGGCAAAGCAATAGCTACAGCCTTCATCTGTCCTATTACCTCATCCTCCTCCAAGGGCCCTGGAGGATGCTGCTGGCAGAGACAACTCAGCCCATGGCAGCATGAGGATGGGCATCACAGCCTCCTCACAAGGTTTCAGTCTGGTTGGGTTGTGATGATCAAGAGACACCACATGCTAACTTGGGAAGAAGACATTATTTTCACAAGTAGCATTCCAGCTAGCATCATTGAAATCTGCTGCCAGCAATCCAGAATTCAGGGGCCAAATTCAACTCAAACTTCCTCTTTCTTTAGAGTTGGCAAGCACCACACTGGAAGAATTGCTGGAAGAAGACACAGGTCATCTATGCATGACTGCAACAAGTTAAACTGGGAGGAGAGACAAGGGAGCACAGAGGTCTCAACAGCTGATCTACCCCTTCCAAACCAATGCACTCAGACCACAGCTTGCCCTTACTTCATGCTGACTTCACCACCTCCCTCCATCAATACACCAGTTGAGGACCTGGGCTGTGCTCCTGCTCACCCAGCACGTGGGATTAGCAGCAGCTGGAAGCCAGAGCCCAACACTATTTCATCGCTCGTGCACTTGGATGGGAGCCAGTCAGCCTAATCCAGAGCCCAACCTCTCCCTCCCTTCTCAGTGCTAGGAATGTGCAGGCTTGCACTTAAACATACAGGACAGGACCCAGCTGAGGAAAGAAAACCGAAGACCCAGAGGACACGCTCCTCGTACACACACGGATTGAAAGTGCTCTGAGTTCAGGAGGTCTCATATTAGTGATGCTGCAACTACTTCCACAACACACAGGAGGGAGAAACACACTTCAGCTGGGTACACAGGACGGGCACAAGGCTTTGGAAAAATGGTGATTCCGAGTTTGGAGGGCCAAAGAAGGGCCTGGGGAAATGGGCTCTCGGTGCTCAAGCTGACAAGCCGCAGGTACCTGGTGGGAGCTTTTGAGGGAAAGAACAGGACAGGCGCTGGGCAACTGGACCCAGAAGGAAGGGCAGCTCTATAGCTGGAACTAGACTTTAAAAGGCAGAGCTGAGAGTCAGTTGCCTAAATATCAGCACCTAGTGCAAGTCTAGGCCTCCAGATGCTATCCTAGAAAGGTAAGAAGTATTGCACTGCATCACTCAGTGCCAAGTGCAGTCTTGGGCAGGGCTCTAGGAAGTCTCAGGAGGGCACTGGCAGGTGGGCAAATCACTTGCAACTGACAACTTGGAAGTTTCAATATCCCTGGGGAGAGATATCCCTTGTCCCACCTCCCCTGCTGAGGGAAAGACACTACCCACAGTTACTGACCTGGGCTGTGCTTTAACAGGGAAGGCATTGCCTGAGTACTGCTTGTCTAGACCCAGCAGGACATCATGAAGATTTTGGTTCAACTGCAAAATACAAAAACAAAAGACAGAAAAAGAATGAGAAAAGAGCTTGGATGCCAGAAGAGAGTCTGGACTGGCCTGCACAGACTGACCAAACACAGGCTTGTGGCAGGACATGCACACTTCTTCAGCTATCCCAAGAGAGGACAACCCTAAATCTGTTTCCACTTCTCTGTGGGGTATGCAATGCTACAGCACCTGAGCTGTCCAAGAGTGGCTGGCATCTCTGGGAATGCTCTGTCTTCCTTACAGATCATCCTCTTTGCTTCTCTATCACCTGGGCTCACCAGCGTGCTGCCAGGTACCACTGCAGAAGTGGGTTGATTGTTTACCCAAGATCTGTGTGCTACAGCTGGAGCTTCACTCCGGATTTGCAGCCAAAAGCTGTTTCTCAGGCCTGCTTACCAAAGCTTTGGGATATGGCCATTTCAGCTGTGGAGCCAAAGGCAGCTGGCCTTCAGGTGAACAACCCTTAACTTCCCCAGCTGCCTGGGCCACCTAGGCTTGGGCAGGACCTGGATATCTTTGCAGAAATGCAGTATTAGGGGTTAAACTCTCCCTGGCACCGCAGGCCACAACAATCACTCCAGACACTCCTATTCTGCAACAGCCAATCCATAAACAAGACAAGACGCCGTATTTATCACTGGTAGGGAGAGAGATCCCATGAAATCAATGTTGGAGGCATTGTGCAGGCAACACCAGCAATTAATTGGATGCTGTAGCAGTAATAAGAAACAGATGGTTCTTATGGAACAAAGCAAAAGCCCTGCCTTCATACAAAATTCCTCAAGAAAGAAAAAATCCTGACAAGAAAAATCATACAAGAAGAGAATTCCTGTCTAACAAGCATCTTTCCCATGTTTCGTTGAATGTAAGTTAACAACAACAAACTAATAATTATACCAATCCTCCCTATTCTTAACACTTAGTTCATCCCTCAGTGGAGAAGAGCAGGTTATTAACTGGAAAAGACCCCATAAAATGTCAGCAGGGCTCAAAATTGATGCGTTACACCGAGGCAGAGGGCCCCTGACTGCTGGGAATTGAAGGACTATAATGTTTCCTGTTGCTTAGTGGCTGTTTTGTTGTCAGGATGACATTAGGTAGCAGAGGGAATATAAAGGCTTTCCAGCTGGGCTCTCAGTCCCTCCTCAAGATTAGTGCAACATTTACATTTTCAAGTCTTGGAAGCAGCATACAGACCTAAGGAATTCAGTATTTCTCTAGCTCTTAACTGAAAGAACAAGAACATATCTGTAAATGACAGTGGCAATGGGGACTTTCCCACAGACTGGTCCTGAGGTCTCCTCTGGGTGCTGCCACACAGCACCAGGATCTGGCTTGCCCATACTGCTTTCCATTGTGATTCCCAACTCAAGGCACACTGGTAGCCCATATAAGGCCCATGCTAAGCACTTAAATGCCTTCTTTTGGGTCACAGGGCAGGAAAGAAGCCAAAGCAGAGAGGTACTGTGGGGGAGAGCCTTTCTGAGGGACTGGAGTGAGGCAGGTCTCAGTCTTCAGCCAACTTGCAGGCTCCCTGCTGGTTTCAACCCCACACCTGGGTACAATGAGGGTACACAGCTACTGGCTGCCAGGCAGCAGAGGGGCAAGCAAACAGATGCCATGCTTAGCCTGGCCACGTTATAGCTTACAGATCCATAATATAGATGAACTAAAAAAGGCAGCAAGAGATAGGTCTGAGAGTGGCTTCCTTTCCCCCTGTGGATCTGCAAACAAGCGCTGTCGAGTGACATGAACTCCCCACTGCTTCCCATGGCCCTGTGGTCTCTTCCCTGTGCTCCATCCCTTTACATTACTATGTCATACTGCCTTTGTCCCAAGTGGCTCAGAAAAAAACTAAGGGCTTGTATTATCCTCCAACACAGGGCCATTTTCTCCAGCTGTTTTTTAGCTTGAGGTTTTTGGGGGGTGGTTGTTTGTTTGTTGGGTTTTTTCTTCGTTTTTGTTTGTTTGTGTCTTGTTTGTTTGTTGGAGTTTGGGTTTTGTTTTTCTTTTATTAACAGTGAAGAGACAGCAAGCAGGATAAGCTGTTAGTTGCCTTACCTTGCTCATTTCTTTATGGAAGTTCTCTTCTAGGCCGGCTATACTCTGGAATGTGTTGACATAGAAACCAACACGACTGCCAAGTGAAAAACAAGACAGAAGAACTTAATGGACACAATGCTCTCTCAAAACCTTTCAATCCTGCCCCTTCTGCTACCTCCCACACACCATTCCCATCCAAACTCAATTCTGTCAGGTATGGTACATGTGAGAAGAGAGGGTGGCAGGGAAATATGAATGGAATGATGGAGCAAAGGCCAGGCACAGGACAAACACGTCCAGGGGGAAGAGGAGACCAAGTAGGACAGGATCTGAATTTATGCTGGCTAAAGGGAGAGGGAGGTATAGGGTGGGGAAGAAAAAAAAGAAAGAAAAAAATACAAAAGAAGGTCAAAAAAAAAAAAAGCACCAGCAGTAGGAAGATGGAAAGAAAAAAGGATAGAGGCTGTGAAGCAGACAGTGCTGGGAGAGCTGGGGGAATTAGCAGGGGAACAGATATTAATTCATCCGGAAGTCACTCAGCACCAGGGGAAGCAAAAAAGCATAAACTGTTTGCTTCAGGGGCAGAGAGAGTAAGAAAGCGAAGGATAGCACAGAGAGCAACAGGGAAGCAGAAGGATCAGCTGGATAGCAGGAGCCTGTGAAAAACCTGTGGCACCTTAAAATCCCAGCAGCTGCCTGTCGCCAGCCTGCCAGCTGCCAACAGAGAGTGCTCTACCAGCACCCAGCTGAAGGAGTAACAGCAGGAGGCAGAGGCTGTCCAAGGCCAGCAGCTCATGGCTCTGCACAGGGAACCACCCAGATCCCTCCCAGCCCCTGCCCCAGCCAGGCCTGCATGCTGCTGTGAGCAAGGGGTCCTGACTCAGCCTGGGTGCAAAGGGGAGTGAAGACAGGCATCAGCACTTTGCTTTCCCACCCTGCTGCTGCCCACTTCCTCAATCCTCACAGACCAGCACTGTCAACCTGGACATGACCACTGCATTTAAAAATAAGAAACAGGGACACTCCTAGGAAGATTTTGCCAGTTTTCTACTGTGTCCTCCCCATAAATCAGCTTGTGCTACCCTACCTCAAGCTAAATGTTGGTCTTTGGTTCACCTCCCTTTTCATCATCACAATCACTGGTATGGCAAACCCGTGGTCCCTCAAGTCTTTCAAAAAAGTTGGGCAGAGTTGGTAGGGCAAAGGGATTAAGCAGACAAAGCAGAGAAATACAGTTTCTCTTTGTGATAAAATCATGTTTTTCAGGAAAATCGTGAAGTAAAGCACAGAGTGAACCTGTGGCTGGGGGGAATCCTAGGACAGACAAAGACAATCCAGAAAAAAAAAGAGCAGACGCCCAGTCCAGGCTAGGAAGAATTGTGATACAAGAGCTTGGATATTCACTTCCTTCCAACCAGCCCTTGGGAAGACTTCCAGCACTCACCTATTCCATAGTGAAGGCAGTTCCTCCTGCAGATCAACGTTCATCTCTTCAAACACCTTCTGAGCCTTTACTAACTCTTCTTCAGCCTTAGTAACAGAGAAGGGAGATTGTCAGCTCCAGCACAGACAAGTACCCTGCAGGGCTGGAACAATTGTGACTCTTTTGACTTCTTTGGGAGACCAGGCAAAATTCTGGCATGAGGTAACCAGCATCCCAAATGAGTCTCCCAGGAACCAGGACTGCACCATAGGTGACCCTTCAGCTTGAATGTGTTCCTCTCAGGTTCCCTCAATGGACTTCCCCACTTGTACACTCAGCAAGTAATTCAAACACCCACTAATGCGTTTTAAGTTCTTTAAATTTCCCTGCCTTCAAAAACTGAATGTTGATCAGGCAGTCCAGCCTCCAGGTTGGATACAGATGAAGGTAATAGGGGCCTCTGTCCCTTGCCAGGTCTCAGAAAGAGTTGAAATCCATCCCAAATGGCATCAGAGAAGAATCCTCCCTCATGGGGACTCTCTCTGCTGAGGTAAGGCCATGCCAAAGCCCCAACTCTTACGAGGAAGGGAGGAGGTCTGCATCCTTGGCTGACACAGCCCTCCCACACAGCTGACTGGAGAAGCAAGGAAGGGTACGCAGAGCATGAGCTGTGCCAGGGGGAGGCCAGGCTGCAGGGCTTCAGCACCACGTCTTGCTTTCAGTGGTCTCACACAAGCACAATCCCTAGCTGGCTGTCGGCCCCAACACCAAAAAGGATCTCTTCCTCCCAGAGGAGAGTTTAAATTTGATCTGTTCATTGGACCTAGACACTGACAGATCCCAACACCGATGGATGAATTCTGGCGGGTTTCAGCAAAAAAAAGGACGATCCTGGTTTCTGTTGCTGACAGCAGACACCAGCAACAAGCACATGCCCTTTCCTACATCTGTCCTAGGTGACCTCTTTCTCTTTCAGTGCCCTGACCTAAAACACAAAGTTTTCTAATTAAAATGTTTCTACCACGTAATCTATAACAGCACAGCATTCTGCCACACAGTGGGATGTGGAATGGAAAAATCCCTGCCTAAGCAACTTGGAAGGTCAGCACAAGTGCCTATATACGTGACAACAGCAGGAATTTCACAATGCCACAGGCCTCTGCAAAGAGCCCATAAGCCATGGAAGCTGGATCTCTCTACAAGTCTGCAGTCAGATTCCTACACCTTCCATGAAATCAAGTTTTACCTTCTTTGTGTCAGCTTAAAGAAATCCAGCTTACTGCTCCTTAGTGACAGTTATATACAACAACAGGATTCATTGGAGAAAAGGTTTTAAAAATATTTTGCAGCTCAGAACCCTGTTCCTCACAGGAATCACTCTCCATTATATAGTGTAGGATCCTTTCACTCTCCATTTCTCTCCTGATTCAAGAGCAAACCACAGGAGCTCCTACTCTCCAGCTAGCTCCACCTGCCAAAGGGTTGCTCATTGCAGCCAGAGGCAAGGCTAAGGCTCTGTACCCAAGATCAGAAGAGAAAGTTTTACCCGGCAAAAAGACATCTGGGAAGTATTCAGAAATTAAGACAACCTGGTGAGGAACAGGCAAGGGGAGAAGGGGTCATGATGCTTCCACCCAGAAACCCCTGTTTCGCTGCTACACTCACTGAAAAACTCAACATTTCAATAGGGTTTGCACAAAAACAAGCAAAAAATCTTTTAAACAGAGACACAGTTTATGCTGAATGAGAGACAATGATAACAAAGACTCATTCCGCCTTAAAATACCTTTATGAATGAACGTTTCTATCGCAACTATTTCAAAGGAAATTAAAAAAAAAAACAACCAGTCCACCCTTCAGCTTTATCTTATTCTAATTTCCAAACTACACTGGAACCAGAATCAACCCAGGAGATGTGAAAGCTGGGAGATGAGGCATCATTGAATGCTGTTAGTTTTTCAGACATGGTGAATATCATTAACACTCTTTCCCTCTCTTGTTTACCTGTTTATAAGGTCAAAGAACCTAGAAAGCAATGCGTGAATATTGTGACATCCCGAGGCAAAGGCAAAATCAGCAACAGGCAACGTTCACTCTAGAGTAGTTGTAGGAATCAGGGATCCATCCAGGGCCTGTGGCTCAGCCAGTGCTCTCATTCCCAGGAGTAGCATTGAATTAATTCTTCAATCCTTAGTCAGCCCAGGGATCTTCTCACCAGTAGGATTTATTTTGCTTGGAAGCCAGAATCCTGGCACTTGATAGCCCTGACTGCTTCCAGCTGGAGCCAAAGCCAGACATCAGCCTGGTCACAAGCCCTTCTAGAGAAAAAGCCAGCTCAGGGAGTGAGGTGGGCAAAGGTAGAGACAGCTTCCAGGGCAGAGCCCACTGCCACATCTGTGCACTTTCTGTTTCAGCTGCCATCCTTGCCATGCTGAAGGGAAACTGAGGCAGGAGGATGTAATGCCCACACCCATGAAATATGATCTCAGAAGATCTTTCTCTCCTCTCCCTGCCTGAAAGCAGGAAGGTTTGAGCAGGAGCTGGACAACATAAACGCTTTCCTGACCTTCCACCTAGCCAAGGCTCAAGTGCCAAGCACAACCAGTTCAGCTGTGGTGGGGGACAATTTTTCCAGTTTCTCCTACTACCACACATCTCAGCCCTCCTGAGCATCTGGTTATGTCCAGCCTGGTGCTTTCAGGCAGTCTGGTGACCATTTCACTTCAAAGACTATATTGTGAACTGTGGCAATTAGGCACTGCTCAGTAAATAGTTTAGATATCCAAGAGGCAGGGATAAGGAAGAGAGCTGGGAGACTCCCTCCAAGCCCAAGCTCCACCAGCCCCAGACAGACCTGCCTCTCAAAAGGACTCAACTTGCTGACTTTCTCCTACAGACAGAGATATTATTCTGTTATCACTGCAGCACCAAGGATGCTGCTTTTTACTCTGTATTAAACATGTCAGTGGAGCTTAGTCAAAAGGCAAGAATTTGCTGTTCTAAGCCATTTTCCTCTTTGTTTCAAAAAGCACAGTCACTAACATTTCCAACTGGGAGTGTGCAACAGCAACTCCCACAGGAGACTTCACAAAAAAACCCCACTGTGTTGTTTTTTGCTATTATCTGCTAAAGGCCTAAAGAGCCAGCAGTTTGTGCTCTGGAGGCAGGGACTTCGATTTACAGTAGAAACACCAGATCTCACTGACCCCATTTTTGCATGGAGGTTGTAAAACTATCAGGCATGAAGAGACAGCAACATAGCTGCTGGTAAAATGAGACTTTTTTTAGGCTTAACATTCTGAAGCTTCTCAATAAATCCAGCATCATCAGCCCTCCCAGTTTTATCAAGAGGTTAATGAGATTTAGGGCTGTCATTAACACCTTCAGTCTGGAAATCACACAAACGTAAAAACTGAAGCCTTTTTTTGCCTACCTACTAATGTTTGTGAAGGCAAACTGGAAAACCTACATGTTCAGAATATAGCTAATATTCTTTATTAGGGGGGGGGTTTGTTAGTTTCCAACCAGAAGTAAAATTAAAATAAAGAAAAAAGCAAAGAAAAAAACCCAAATACTTACACAAATAGAAACAAAAAATTAGGGTAGGCAATAAGCATTACTTAGCTGAGGAATAAAAGGGACTGTTTTGAAAATATCTGTGGTCACCGAAAATATTAATGCTTTGTATTAGGAGATTAACACCCCCGCACCCCAGTGGGTGGAAAGATTACACAGTCCCTTGTACATGTAATAGGGCAAAGTCACCCAGTGCAGTGAAATTACGGAGTGACTCTTGGTAGCCTGCCTAAGATCCACGGGCAATGGATGAGGGGGCAGTTGCAGGTACTGCTCCTCTGGGCAGTCTGTGCGTGCTGCATTTATACCAGTCACCACAGCCAAGTCTGAGAGCAGGAAAAATGCCCAAGAGCTGATTGATTTATATATTTATTTGTGACTCGAGAAACTTCCCATACCTGTTTTCTAGTCCTCCAGAAATACCACCAGTCAAACAGACCAGTCAAGAACCACAACTGTGCAGGTAGTTCCCAGCTGGGCCAGCAGAGGCACAGGAAAAGCCCCTGGCATCCTGCCATGTGTCCTTCTCCCTTCAATCAAGAATGAATACATATTTCCTCCCTTCACTCTGCATCTTAAGCAGAGCTGCTAACAGCTGTTCTTTCCCCAGGCTTTACTGATGTGGTAATGGAGTCTTTTCCCTGATCCACAGCCATAAAGTGACTGTGAAAAACCCAGGGGCTTCATAAGGTGAGAGTAAATCAGTGTTTCTAAACGGCAATTCATTCATGGACAAGGAATATGAAGACACAGGAGCATTTGAATGAGAACAGATGAGCTCACCAGGAACTTGTGAGCAGGTGACTGGTGCTCTCCCAGTCTGGATAAGGATTTATAATCCCTTGCTCATTGAAAGCATTTTCTTCTCACTGACTATCTTCTGACAACTCCCTCTTATCCCTTAAGGTGTTCCAACGGAAACACTGATCGAGATTTCATCAGGAAGTCTCACTTCTATGCAAGCAGCATTGAAATTTTTATTCACTGCAGTTCCTCTGAGCTGCTCATGTCCCTCAAGATGCTATAACCTAAGTTCTGCCAGATGACAGCCTGGAACTGTTCAAATATGTCACACAGAGTGCAAATTGCCTGCCCTGGACCCATCTCTTCTCCTGTGCAGATCGAAATTATCTAAAAATGGCTCTTTTAAACCACAACAGCCAGGACAGTGCCCATCTGGGAAATGTGGACTTTACCACAGGAGAGTGTTGCAAGCTAACTCAGCAGCCACAGAAATCACAATGTTATTTTTTTGTGGCTTTACTCAATGACATGAACCCATAAGCCAATTTTTCAGCATTTCCTTTTTTTCTTTTTTCGAAACAGCAACAATAAAAATTAACTGCTTCCCTTAGAGCAAAATGAAAGCAGTAATTGGAGGAACTGTGTACTACATCACCCTCTGTCTCAGAGTTATTCCACAGCCTTTCTTCATCCACATTTCATTGCAGGGGGAGAAAACAACAGTCCAGTATTAACACACCTGACTAGAAATCAATCGGGCAGGCACAGATTCATTCACTGGTCAGCAACTTCCATGTGCCCATTGTGGCTTAGGAGTGTCAAGGACACACTCAGCAGAGAGGACTAGAGTGAACGTTGCCTAGAGATTACTCGCATGGTACAATCTAGAGCCCAAAATAGCGCATGCAGGGTTAGAGCCAGGTAGATCAGCAGTCACCTGATTTCGGAGCAGATTAGTTTGTGCAACGAGGTGAGCTTGTAGCTTCCCTTGACACCACTGAGGCGCAGCTTTCTCAAGCAGCGAAACAGGCTGGGGGAGGGAGCATGTTTGAGTGGGAAAAAAAAGAAAAAAAATAAACAGAGAACAAGAGAGACACAAACATACATCTTTTAGGATAAAAAAATTAAAATCACAACAGACAGTGTATTTAGAGGCTGGGCCAAACCAGTATCACCAAGAGAAAAAAACAAACATCCTGGGACTGATCAGTTATGAATCCTTTGAAGCATGCCAAGTTTAGCAGTAATTAATGTTCCCGTGTGGGCTGGATACTGCAGACCAGCCAGGCAGCTGTAAGAGCAACAGATACAGTTGTTAGTGACCCAGCACACAGACAACCCTACTCCAAGGCATGGCTGTGAAGTTGGAGCTCCTTAAAGAGAGGTCAGGATTAATTAACCATCATTATTTGCATGCAACAGCTGAAAGTCCACAGTGATTTATTTTAATAGCAGGATGCAATTTTAGCAATAAGTGGCAGGGGTCCTGGGTGGGAAAAGAACATCCATATATTAGAGAAGAAAAAAAAGAGACCATGTAGTGCCAAAAAGTATTTGCACTGCAGTTTCTGTTATTATACCATGAAACCTTAATCAAGTCAGTTCCCACTTGTATCCTGTGTCAGAAACATGATTTCTCTTTCCTAGGGGTCTGTCATCACATTGCAAAGTAACATACACTGGAACAACCCCACTTCAAAGGTTACAGGAGCAAAACTCCAGGCACAGGAACAGAGAGGTGAACTACCTTCAGCAGCTGAGTGCACGCTGAGCCCTGGCTGCCGCCCACAGCCCTGCAGAGCTGCGTGACTGCAAATGCCAGACCACAGGCTGGGCAGTGAAAACTGCCCACTTGGGAAGGCCACACACACATAACTCCCTGGAACTTGCTGCTCCCCTCTTTGCAGGATCAGGACAGTGCAATGTGTCACGTATTATCCTGTGCATGAGCTTATGGCCTAAACTACAGAGGGTGGAAAGACCTGATCCAGTGCACATTTTAGCTAATGGGAAGAGTCTGGTCAAGTACTAAGAGACCCTTGCACAGGCTGAATCAGGAATAGAGCACCAACTCCTAACTGTCAATATTTCACTCTTCGAACTGCACTGTTCTCCACACCTGTTGTATCATCTTAGCTGAGCATTTGGGGCAACAGTGAGTGCAGCAGTGATAAAGGCAGCCAACCTCTGCTGCAGAGCACCAGGTACCAACCTGAGTAGAACACTTCCTACAAAAACCATTTCCACTGCAGCAAAGATCCCACTGGCATGCACCAATAAAAATAACATGCCCCAGGGAAATTCTGCTCTTACCCCAAGCACAATGAATTACTGCTTTGAACTGAAGGCACAACCAGCTGGGCCTCATGCCTTGCATACAGAATCAAGACTTGCTTTGCCACACAAGTGATGCAATGACATTTGGGCCCATCAATCTCTCTCCCCTTTTGTCTGTCAAGGTTAATCACAGTGCAGTATAGATGACTGATGACTTGCAGCTTAACAATAAAAGTACAGTGGCCACTAAATGCACATCTTTCACTTGGGGTAGAGATGCATCTTAATTTCTTCCATGCAAGAAAAACACCAGCATCTCTCACATAGCTCATATTCCCCCCTACCAGAAATAAGCCTAAGCAAAGGATGACAGCTCTTGTCAGCCTGGTAAAAAGATACAGATCCAGGGTCTTGCTTTCCTGTACTGCTTCTACCCTGAAGAGTCACAATTTACCATAGCCCACATTGAAGAGAATTAAAGATGTCTCCCCAGACCTGGACTATTCTGTTATGTCAAGAAGTGTCCTGTGAAGGGAAGCACAGGGGTTCAAATACACTCAGGGTACAAGAGGAATCCATAGCTCATTTTAGGGGCAGTATTCAATCCATGCGCCTACTCTAGAACAAAATTAGCACTATTATCTTTCTTCAGCTGCATTTAAAAAAATCTTAACTTTATTTTTAATTAAAATAAATCCCATTAAAAAAAAAATCCTTCACTTGAGTGTCGGGCAAGCCCTGGATCAAGCAATTCACAGGCAGGAAAGAAACCTGACAAGAGAAAACTCCTATTTTTCTGCTTTCAGCCATACCAATTATCCAGTAATTGTGGCCAACAGAACACATCCATCACATGTGCACAGAGTGCATTTCCATTGATGTACTTGTCACTCACACTCCTAAGGGTCTCTCTCCTAGGGTATCAGAGGACTTCACAAACACAACCAACCCCAAGTAACACTCAAACATTCTTACCACTGCTCTAGGATGGGGAGACAGAGTCCCAAGGAGCAGACAAACTGTAACATTTCTCTGGAGCATTGCAAGATTTTGCTCCCTCAAGAGGCACATAGGCCTTTCTGCCAGAGGTTACTGGTCCTGTGCATATGACCAAATCCATGCCCAAGCATTTGGCCACCAAGACACGCAGACTGATGATGGTGGGTCTGAACCAACCAAACAAAGGCCATCCTGCCTTCCAGGAAAACTAAACAAATGAGAAGGAAATACCTAGCAAAACCTCACCAGTTCACAACACCTCAATGATCTTAAAGGTCCTTTCCAACACGAATGAATTCTATGAAAACACAATGAAAAGGTACAGGTGAACTCAAAAGCTGCTCAGCAGGCAAATGCAGACCTCTCAAAAGAAAGGAAGGCTGCATATCCTCCTGTTTGCTTTACCTTTGCGATTTTGGTTTCATCCTTCTTCTTCGCAGTTTGCAGAGCTTCAAAGTGGTGTCTGGCACTGTCATAATCCACAAGCTTCCTTCCTCGCTTTGCGATACGAGACTAGGAAAGACGGAGAAAAGAGTCATGCCAACCTCCCCCAGCAGCCAAAACTGCAAAACCTCCCAGGAAAAAACCCTCCTCTTCACCCAACTTCCAAAGCACCCCACACTCTGCCCACACAAGGACTCTCCCTGGATCCTCCACACAGGCTGCCCAGAAAGATGGCCCTGGGGGACAAGCAGCATTCTAGAGGGAGCTCCTCAGAAGGAGAGAAGACCCCTCAAGGGAAGGCGCAGGGATCCAGCCAACAGGCCCCACCTCTGGGTGACATGCATGTTTTCAGAACTGTAGCTCCACTGCATCCTAAGCCCCACAATGTGCCTGCATCCTACAGGCACTGCTTCATCATTTTCAGGGCTTCCTGAGGGCTGCAGCCAGCCTCTAACTAACCAGCTCACTAGTTTGTGTGGAAGCCTGAGAGATTAAGTTCAACAAAAGAAAGCATTTCTGCTGCCAGCACAGCAAAAGCACTAGTCCACATGCTCAGGATATGCCATAGACAGAATTTTGGACCCGGACAGGAGCTGCAGACAGCAACGACTGCAGCCACAGTCTGCCATTACCAGCACATAAGCAAGGGAAGTGCAAGGGAAAACCTGCAGCACTGGGTCCCCAAAAGGTAACACTGAAGCCATAACAAATACAAGGAGGGAGTTGTGTACCAGACTCAGATTCAGGAATGGAGTCCTGACAGATCCATGGCTGAGAACCCAGGACAGAGAGTCAGGCCTGTGGCCTGATCCTCTGTTTCTCTTCTTGAACTGAGGAGCCTCATGCTCTCTCTCTCCCAGCAGAGTTGAACTTTATTGAGGCCCACTGGGTTGCCCTGCTTTAGGAACTATCCATCCCCTCAGCCCCCTGCCTCCCACACTGTCTGCAAACACCCCAGACTATCTGGGCTGGAGCACAGCTCTCCTCAGCCTGACCATAACACTCCCCTCCCAGCTCAGAGAGCCTGGACCAGCGTCAGTAATCAGCAGTCCAGAGACAGGCTGGATAAGAGAGTGAAAAGGCATGGCAAGGAGCCAGGAGGATTTCTAATTAACCACAAAACCCAGGGACATAGAAAGTGCAGACTGAGGAATCAGCACTGGGATTTACTGCAAAAGCAGAATCCCCTTCTCTCCGGCGCTTGGCAGGGAGCTGTGGTTTCCTCTCCCCAGGCTCCTGCAGATAAGCTGCAAAACCACACTCAGGGCTGATCTCCCCACCAGAGCAGCTGAGAGCAGCTCGCACGTCTCCCACACATGCTCCTCTGCACTTCCAGCAAACACTGGTGCAGCTCCGGGTGAGTCACAGCGGATCTGCAGGATCTCAGCCACACGCACACCCAAACTCGTTTCTAAATGCTCAGCTCACTCCAAGAGGAGTCACGAAGAAGCTGAGCCAACCCACAGCTGAGGTCACTACAAGACACCTCCCAAACATCACACTGCCAGCCAGGAGAAAAGGTATTGGAGGGGGCTTCCAACAGCACTACAATCTGAGATGCAAGTTAATGCATCTTACAAACACACCAGAGGAAACACATGGCCCCATCTGGGATTCAAGAGACACCATTTTCCCTCCAGGTCAGACTGGTGGAGACAGCTGGAGTTGCCTCCACTTCTGACATGGCAAACAGCCACTCCCAGGTTTTCCTGCTACCCTAGCAGGGAGTTTGATTCAATGTCACCCATCTCTCAAATAAAGTCACTTTTCCAGCTCCCAGACTTCAAATGCCCACCCTCATGTTTCTACTGGAGTACAAGGAAATGCTGCAAGGTACAGACACACAGGGTGTGAGCCCTCCTGGAGGAACCACTGACCACAGTGCTGCCTGTGATGGCACTAATGGGCTTTAGCCCAGCCCTGGAAGGCTGCAGGGCTCCCTTGTACGACTCCAGGACAGCTGCAGGTACCTGCCACCACCCGAATGTAACAGCTGAACTCCAACAGATTTTACTACTTTGCAACAAACCCATCTTAATTTAAGTGTCCTTAAAAAAAACCAAACAAACCAAAATCGAAGCCAAGCCATCACAAAAAACTTTTGCCCTCCACACCCTCCTTTACTGGTATTTGGTTTTACAGCTAGTAGAGCAGCAGTTTTAGTGCAAGACAGAAAATCCCCAATTCCACAGCTATTCAGAACTTGGGCTGTAGTTTATTTTCTCTGGTCTCACTGCAGAGACCTGTACTCTTACTGCATATTCTGCAAAACCAACCAACAACTCACTCAGAAATATTAAAGATTATGCAAGAAGAGTCCTACTCCAAGAAGTACAGACGCTGACCCGCAAAGAAAGTTCAAAGTACTTTCTGCATTCCCATTTGTCAAGTTAGAGAAGATGGAGAGGCCTTGCTCAAGCGTGAACATCCAACATTGGATAAATTATTTTCTTCAACACACAAAAATTCCTTACTAAACGCATTCTCTGTTTTCACATTCCTGCTGTGGATCCCTGTTCGAGTCCAAAAAATCCAACAGAATTCTTACAGCCCCTCAAGTAAAGATGGATCCAGAACATGTTCGAATGTAACAAAAAAATATCGCATGCATGATCTAACTCATCACACGTTTTAATTACTGGGCCACTAATAAAAACAGGCCTTTACACAACTAAATTAAAATCGTCTTCTCTCCATAAATCAACTCATTTTATCACGGTAATGCCAGAATTCCAGGAAAAGCAGCAAATTTTATTTTGTGGAAATCAAAAACCAGAAAACTATTACCACAACAACAAGAACAACTCAAATACTCTGTAAATTACATAAGACTGGAGCTTTTTTTGCCTGCCAATCTCAAGAACTCTAATTCTTTATGTGAGGCCAAACTATACTTCTGTACAGGCGTAGCAATGTTCAACAACAGCATTTCTAAGGGTTTCTACCACTTGAAAAAATATAGTTGATTTGAGCACTTCTCACTGCTCTGGGGTAAGGAGGATGATGCATCCAGCTGAATTTCCCATAAAAACATACTGACCTTTTTAGGTTCCTATCACTGAAAGCCCATTTCAAAGGAACAGTCAGCTCTTGTGAAACACATCCATATCTTATTGTAAGAACCAACATAAAGCAACAACATAAAGTTTTAGGAAGGGAAGCAGAGGTGAGTAGTGCTCTGTAAAACATTACCTGAATTGCACATGAAGTTGCTTTTAAGCAATAATATAAAATTTGCCTTTTCTAGGGCATCATCTGATGACTGAGAAAGAACATTAGTAATAAACACCTTAGTGACCCATTCAGAAGTCAGCTGCATCTAGCAGTATTTTAATATTTACTCATCTTCGCATACCTATTTGTTCCCATACTTTTCACACCTATGGGTGAAATTCAGGCTGCTGAGGTCAACTGTGGTGATGTCAACAGAGTGAAACCACCAATGTCAGAAAACGATGGAGCAAGAATATTAATTTGCAGACACAACTACAACTTCAGTAAAAAGGTCATAACTTTTCCTTCTAATATAAACAAACATGATTGTTTAATTCAGAGAGAAAAGGCCAAGACTTTCAGGTATGTGTGATGGTTTTCACTGCATACCTTTTAATTCATGCACAAAGGCTTTGTGGTAGTAATGCCAAAAGGAACCCATTATTCTTTCTCAGCATGATAAATCTTACTGCATTTGAAAGTGCTCAGTACCTAACACCTTGAGTTCTGGTGGAATTTGGGTGCTCCCACTCTTGCGCTCCTTTTAAAACCCCACTGCAAAACCTCAGCAGGATTCCAGCAGAATTTAAAAATTCTGAAGATACTCAACATGGAAAAAAGTGACACTCTGAGGTGACCCAGTGCACAGCCAAAGAGGCTGGTAAAATGTGACCTGGACCAAAGCAGTGCCAAAGTCTGAGTCTACAGCAAGCCCAAAGCAAGCCCTCCTGCTCAGGAAGCAGCACAGGCTGCACTTCTGACTGAGGCACGTGGCACCACACCCTGGAGAGATCAGCCCCACAGCCTTCAGTGGGTGGAAAGGACAGCCCTTCCCCACTTCAGACTCCCAGGGGCAGAAGAGGCTGGAAAAAATGAAACAAAAACAGGGAGTCCCAGGAGACATGGACACTGCTGTTCAGGGCTCATTTTACAAGCCTATGACCTGCCCCCATTTGATACAGCACAATCCTCCTGAAGCAATAAATATTGACAAATGTTTCAAGAGACATGTGGCGGGGAAAGGGTTGTTTTCACTGGAAAGTAGCCAAGCTGATACTTCCCATATGGTGATATCATTACTAGTGTTTCCATATGGTGAAGACATTTCCTGCATAACCTTGAAATTAATGGAGAGGAGATAACTGCGGGGGAAGGGAAGGTCACAGGACAGCATTCAAACCCAGGTCCTTAGACACGATCTCTCCCAAAAAGACACCTACCCAGCATTCTCTCTTCCCTGAAAAAAGCTGGTTACACACACAGCAGGACTTGAGGGACTCACAGAAATCTGCCTTCCACACCAGCCTCTACTTGTAAAGTACATCTGTCACTGCTTCCTCAATGCTTTCTGCCTACAAGGAAGCTAAAAGACAAAAGGACCAAAAAGAGAGACTGAGGCCTTCTGAGCTACTGCTGACATTGCCCCCCTGCACTCTGATGCAATAGGGAATTTCATGGATCCTCCTGCTTCACACTTATGTTTTCTCTTCAGCATCTTTCCCCTGGATTCCTCACTCTCGTTTTAAGCCCAAAAACAGAACAAAACATTTTCAATTAACCCAGAGCTGCAGAGATCTTGGCTGCTTTCAAAGAAAGCCTTGGAGCAGCACAGCACACATTCTCCTAAAGATGGGGATGTAAGAAATTGATCTTCAGAGCTTTTATCTGTTGTGACTCTCTAGATCAAATGGTTTAAAGAGAATCTTACTTTAATATCTGGAAATTGGCCAAGGTATGTATCCATGGTCAGAAGTGCTTGATCCACCAGCTTCTGATGGAAATCCGTCCATAGGAGATCATTGTTCTGAAAAATAAAAGTAATGAGTTAACTATTAAGAACATACATTTCTGCTCCACATTTCTATTTTTCTCTGTGAGTGCTACAGTCAACAATCCCGGGCCCCCAGAGCTCTTAAGAAACAGCAATATCTTTGGAAAACTAATGACAGCAGAGATCTTGGCAGGAATGAGAAAACCTGATGCTGCTAATTCAGGTGACCCCTCCAAGGACAAAATGTCTTTGAAGGCCTATCTTTCCCCTGCAATGTTAAACTCAAGTCTGTACAATGGAAGATGATTGTCAGGCTGGTTTTGCCTCCTTCTCCCAGCAGCCACAAAAAAGGAATACCTGACACCACAAGGCACCATTTTCTGTTTTTCATTACAATATAGCTTTCTGGAAAATCATCAACAACAACAGAAAGCTACTCTAGCAGTCTTCAGCCCTCACAGCACCTGTCCCCACAGCCCAATGGAGGCCACGGCCAAGGCTTGCACCCTGAGCTGTGCCCATTTTGTCCTTGACCTTAGCTCAGGCACAGTAATTTCCTATCAGCACCTTAGATTAGGCGAAAATTACCCCTCTCTCCTGTTTTTCCACTTGAACAAAGGGTTTTGGCTAAACAATTCAGGAAAAATTCCCTCTTCATGCTTTTTATTTGGCAGGAATAACTCTTCTCTCTCACCTGTTTTTTCACAAGCAAAATATAAACAAGGAATTAAAGGGAGAGGTGGAAAGCTGGAAATATTCTTGCAGACTCAAAGGGTAGCTACAGTTAGTTCCCAGGATTCATGCTGCCTTTGACCTCTCTGGCTCAAATTTTCTGAAGGATCAGTCTCTCATGAGGCACACCACAGTGGTTCAGGAAGAAACAAGGCCAACAGAGACTGTGAAGCCAAACCAGCTGAAATGTAACTCTATTATTTACTGCAACAGCAAGTCCTAATGCAAAGTTTCCATGTTAATGAAAAAAATTGACCTGGAAACGTCCAGGTTTTGTTTGAATTATCTGCTTTGAAGTCATTATTTCCTGGACAAGATACAGATGTTGTTTCAGGTGAAATTTTCTGCAGGGGAAAGAAGGGGAAGGAAAGAATCCTCCTGCTGCTCTCCTGTCTACACCTTCACCACTTCCCCAATGCCACAGGCAGCTGCAGATAAGCCCAGTCCTGCAGCCTCATGGCAAATTAATCCAGAGAGCTGAACTGCCCCAGCTGCTGCTCAGCAGAACAGCTGAGCAGGAGAGCAGAGGGTGCTGCCTCCAGCTGGACCCACCACAGGCACATGCCAAGGGGGATCCACGCTGCCAAATGACAGGCTGTGCCCTAAGCTCCAGAGAAAACACCTGGGCAAGTCAGACAGGCACCACCTCGCCAAGGGGTGAGAACAACAGCAGTTTGGGGTGACACATGGCTCAGCCAAACAAGGGAGCAACTGAAACCAGGCAGCTGGTGGTACTGCCGTGAGGGATTTTTGCAGCTACACAGCTGGCTGCCCTGACTGCTTTAGCCATAGCTTTATCTTCCCCTTTCTCTTACACAGAACATAAGCAGTACACCCAGTTGAGCCTACTGAGTCTTTTGGCATCCTCTGCTCCCATTTAGCCACTCTGGGGGGAACAAACAGCTTCTGGGCATAAGTGTATGGTTCTGTGTAAAGTAAAAGCATCTGGCAACAACGTCCTACAAAAATATAGGCCACATCCTTTCAGCCTTCCTTTCTTCACAATGCTGAGTTTGTCTCCAATTCTTCTGCAAAGTCATATGCCTGAAGAAAAGTGGTGCACAAACATAGCTTCCAAAGCTCATCTCTGCTGACAGAGCAAGTCTGGACATCCCCACATCCTGGACAAAGTCTTACCTCTGCTATTTTATTTGTGTCATCTCTCCCAGGCCAGTCTGGCTCATAAACTTCCTGCAAACACTCTGTCAGCTTCTTGGAGGCCTCGTGCATAGCTAGGAAAGAAGAGAGAACTGTTCGAACAAAGAAGAAAATAATGTGTTCCTCACAGTTTAACCCTCATCCTGAGGAATGGAGGCACAGGAGTGTTACAACAGATGCTGAGCTCTTCCTTACTAAATGTCTGACCCTTGACACAGAGATGGAAGGTAACCAGAGGGAGAAAGGAACCAAGGGTGCAGTTGCATCAAACCCTTTGTGTTTGCCCTCCCCTAGCAGAACATGTGAAGGTCCATCTGCTAAGACAGCACCACATGTTTGGCATCAAAGTGCAACCCCATTCCATCCCAGCTGGTCCTAAAGGATTCTGAAAGATTCCCGCCTGACAAAGCTGACCTTTCCTGCAACTCATGCGTGGGAAAACACCAGGAAGGGGAAGGCTGCAGAAACCTCACGGTGCAGGCAAGCATTAGAGGGGAACAAATGCCTGCTCATGCAGACCTTACCTTTGACAGAAGCCAAGTAAGTTCGGAGATCCTTCTGCAGCCTCGTGCCTTCGGACTGTGAACGTAAGGAGATCATCAGTTATCCTCTCAGCTAAAGAGAGTGTAAGAAGCACTCAAGCATTTCTAATTAAAGACAACTGGTCTTGCAGATGGGCTACACACCAGTCCTATGATCACATGAAATTTCAAGCTATCACATTTTTTGCATTTTTTTTTGCTCTGTGTTCTAGGAACTTCTAAGACTTTTGCAGCAAATGTAATCCTAATTTCTCTCCTCTTGTACTCTCTTTGGGTCAGCTCCCAGTGCTTCCCCAGACCAGGAGACTTTGTTTGTAAAACTGGCCAGCTCTTTCCGATCCCTCGTTTCCTTTGCTGATGGCAGTAGGAAAAGAACAAATGTGAACTCATCCAGAACTTTCGAGGCATGGAGAACAATTTGGGCCATGCTGTTGGAAACAGATGGATTTCTCACAAAGCTATGCTATCACTGCCACTTCAACAGCTGGGCATATTTAGCCTCTGCTTAGAGAGCACAGCTGCACTGGGAGCACAAAGGATCACAGCATGAGCTCAGTTGAGAGAAGAGGTGCCTGAGTGGTGGGGAGGGCTGATGGGAAACATCTGCTTTTGAAGTCAGTAGCTCTGAGGCAGCTGTTGGAGACGTCCTGTGAGCTCCCTGTCCCTGGAGTTGGCTCCAGCTGTCAAAATCCATTATGCTGGGGTGCCCCCCTCAATGGGGCACAAATTGGGAAGGAGGAGGAATGACAGCAGGCTGTGAGGCGCAGTGGTCACTTTGCTGCATTCTTGTTTTGCAGAAGATATACAAAGTCCCACCAACGGATACATTATCATCCTGCAGTTGTATCATTTTAAAGAATAACTAAATTTGAACTCATAACTTTGAGGTTATCAAAAACTATCAGCAGGGAAGGTCCTCTGCAGAACTTGCCCACTACACACTCGGGCACTGCAGTGTCTGGAGCAGAAACATTCAAAACTGTAGCATTTAAAATCAGAAGCCACCTCTAAAATTGTATCCACGCTTGCCCAAGTCCTGCCATAGCAGCAAATGGCACAAGCCAAACTCAGAACTCCTCAAGTCTCAATACCCAGTTCCAAAGCCATGGGGACAAAAGTATCCTCTAAGCAGAAAACCTGCACCGTAATTAAATGTCTAATCAATATTTTTAGATAGATCACCTGAAAAACCTACAAGTCAGGGCTGAAAACTGGAGCATGCAATTGCAGCAATGCAGAAGCAGCCTTCTGTGTTCTCCAGGCATCCTCACCAGCATGTGGTGCTGCATTCTGCAATTGGAGTGGTCTCAGTTACCTCTTGCTGATGTTTAAACTCAGAGTTTCAGCTGATCTCTGTCATTATGGGGTTACCTAAGTCTCTTAAAAGTACTGAGCTTGCCAGAGTGAGTGAATACACTTTACAGCCTGTAAGATCTCTAAGCAGAAAGATTTTCAAGGAGAGACCCATGTTCAGAGTTTTGCCCTGAGTCCTGTTTTACCAGCTCCCCTGGGCATCTGTGGTTCCTGCCCAGTTCCCTCTCTGGCATTTCTGTTGATTTTTTCCTGTCCACCAGCAAAGCAGCTCCCTCACTACAAAGGCTTTTTTTTGTTATTTTAGGCATTAATGCTTTCCCATAAAACTTTGGGGTAACTTTAAGACCATTGCTTTCCCTCTATGCATGCAGTACTTGCTTTCTTCGAGCAGCCTACAGTGAGCTGTCAAGTACTGCCACAATTCTGCATAAATCATAGAAGCATTAAGGCTGGAAAAGACCTCCAAGATCACCAAGTCCAAACTTTGACTGAATACCACCATGCCCACTAAACCAGTGCCACGTCTATGTGTCTCCTGAACACTTCCAGGGAGGGCTTCTCTGGGGAGCCGGTTCTCTCCAAAATACCTCTCACAATGCAGTTAGACACTGTCAAATACTATACAAAACAGAAACTTCCAACACTCTTGAGAGCACATTTAAAAGATGCTTCTTAAACTGAACGGTAAAAAAAGTAGGGAAAAGAGTCAAACTGGAATCAGAAAAACAAATCCACTTCCCAGTTATCAAAGAGTTTAAGGGTGTGCAGAGGGAAGTTACAGAGGCATGGCTCAATATGAAGGTGTTTAAACACACAAGTGTCATCTTGTTTGAGCAGATATTGCCATACGTGCAATCACAGTGTAATTCAAGCCCAGGAGCCTATAACACAACCAGGTATAACATGAAGGACAGTGTACAGATGGATATTTAAAAATAAAAGTGCTATGCTTGGAAGGCTGGAAGACCTCTCTCTCCCCCCAAAGACCTAATGAACCACCTATTATTTATAGCTCTGTGAAAGAAAAACACAAAAGTGCTTTGGTATCTTTTTGTGCTTTCTTATCTTGAAACCAAGCCCTAGCTAAGTATGTGATTTTCTGTAGAGCTGCTTCTTGGTAGTAGGCAGGTTTCCTAAAACCCTTTTACTCCAGTCTTAAAACGAAATGATTTCATCCTAATATTAGACTGCAACCCCTTTATATAACCTCTCTGGTTTTGCAGTTCTAGTGGGAAGGATTTTATTATCAGCAGGGATGTTCGACATCTGAAGGGGCAGGAGGTAATCTCCTGTTCCAGATTAGAGAATTAGATTCCAGATTAGCCCCTTAACGTAGGGCCGGAAGAGCAGACTGTGTAATTACAGGGAGGGGAAGCATTGAAAAAACAGCTCCAGGTAAGCCCCCACTCAGCAAAACTTGAGAACTGTTAAGACACAGAGCATGCACAACTGGTGAGAAGCTCCACCCTGGGGTACCAGGGAGGCTGTTAAACTTGTTTTGTCACACAGGGCTGAAATGGAAACTGCTGGGCATGAAGGGTTCTCGTCTGGGAAGAAACCTCTCTCTGAGCTACTGACTGTAATAGGAACGTACTCTGCAAGAGGGAAGATGCAACCCCGACTGCCTGCCCTGCAGCTGGGGCTGTGCTGAACACAGCGTGGTGCAGGCAGAGGTGCATGCAGCCTGTGCCAGCAGCAGCTTCCCTCTCATGTGCTTGGTGTGAAAGGCTGTAAACCAGCCCAGAACTTCCACACAAGTGGCAGCTCATGAAGGGTATCAAAACCCAGCTGCTCTGACAGGCAGAAACACACACAGTGCCAGGTGTAAGGGCTGCCACCCGCCCCGCACTGCCCCTCCAGTGAGTACTTCAGCGCAGGGCAAGAGAAGCCAAAGCCTGGCACACCTCGGGCAGGGGCTGAGTTGCACCTTTACAGCAGGGACTCTTGCTCCCAGGACAGCAAGGACAGTATCTGGGACAGATCCTTGTGCCAGTGACTGAACACAAGTGACACTGCGAAAGGAAAGGAGGGGGGAGCCTTCAAATGAACGTTCAGATAGGTTAATAGCCAAAGAATCTCCATGAGAGAGTAATGAGGGGCAGTTCTGCTGCTTGTCAAGCCTTCAGGAGACACAGGCAAGCCCTGCAGCTGCATGGTTGTGCCCAGCTCTTCTGTCACAAAGCAAACCCATCTGAGCTAAAAAGTTCATCCCATTCGGGGACCTCAGAGTGGTGCTCTTATATGAACCTGATGGACAGAGAGCTGGGAAGTGCAATGCCCTCCGTTATGTCCACTCAACCACTGCTTGAGAGAACCACAAATACCCTGGTTGAAAATGATTAAGAGATTTTTAGACCTGCACTCCCTTCCTCAACAGCCCACACACAGAGACATGTCGAAGTGCTCGAACACAGTCATTAGAGCCAGAGGAGCCTCTAATCAGCCAGTGAACCAGGTCACTGCCTGCTCACACCCTGGCCAGTTCCACAAGAGAGCAGAGCTGTTCTGTCACCAGCCTGCAGCAAAAGGTCAGCTTTCCTTCAGACTTCCATCCCCCACTGGAGCAGACTTTGTAACGAAAGGTCACAGAAATCTTGAAGATAACTATCCTACACACACCTCATACATATAAAAATATAAACAAGTGTGTAGATGTGCACATATAGATGATTTTTTTATTCCCCTACTCTACCTAACATAACAACAACTCAGCTCTGGATATCCCAAGAATCCAGCTAACTCACACTCATGGTTTGCCCTGTAAAACAGGCATTGTCTGCATTTATTTTAGTCATAGGGAAACTGAGGGCCTAAGCAAAACCAGCAGACCCCAAGCAGCAAATGCAGAGCACCCTCCAGCTTCTTTGATTAATTATTTGGGGAATTTAGTTCATGGTCTGCTCCGTAAGACAGGAAAATAAATTCAGGTGTAAGGGATACAAGAGGCAGTGCTTCTTTAACAGGGTCCTCACTGCACCACTGGAATTTACGGCTTTGGAAATTGAAAAAGCCATACCAGACAGTCACATCTAGAAATCTGGATTTGAGTTTTTTGGTACTTCTCCTTTAAAAAGGTTATTTCTTAATTGCTTAAAAATTACACCAAAAAAGTCACATCTGGTAATGTCATGTTGTCAGAAAGCAGCTAAAATGTATTCTGCTGTGTACAACAGAATATCGTTGCTGGACATGCTACAGACATGCTGCATGAACTTCTGGAGCAACAGCAACTATTGCTGCCAAGAGAACGAGCATTAGTGTCCAGGAATCTGCAATCAGCTCTGGTTACACGTAAGTCAAAGCCAGACTGAAGGATTTTCATTACATTCAACTGTGGCAAATCCCTACTCAGCTGGTTTTGCAACACATAACCACATCTGCTGAGTCTCAACAGACATGATGCAGCTGCCACTAACAGCTCTAGAAAAAGGTCCTAAATGTGTCAGGCCACAAAAGGGTAACAGATTTCCTCAGCACCACCTGAGCTATGCTGTGGCACACATTTCCTGCCATGAAACAGAAGCAATGCTTCCCCTCACAACAAGCATCAGCAAAACCCACAAGGTAACTGGGGTTTTCCCTTCGGGGAGGCTGAAGGCTCTAGATCAAAAATAAAAAAATAAAACAAAACACACCCAGTTGAAGATCCAAACCTACTGCTGTGGAAGTAGGAGGGTGGGGGAAAATTGCTACACTGTTAAAATATTTCTGTGCACTAAAATATTGGGGATGAGGCAGACACGCAGAAGAACAGTGACTCAGGCCTGACAGAGTGATTGTGCAAGTATGGGGAAGAAGTCAGGTCTTAGCTATGGAAGGACATTCCCTTTTTCACCATTTGCTTTCTTTGTCTCTTCTGCCCTTCACTGTGCTTCGGAAACTGAAACATTTTATTTTTTTATTTCTAATCTGTTTCCCACCCTATCCACCTTTCAGGGACACAACGTTGCTCTTATATCTCTGCTTCCAGTGGAGCAGCAAAAATTACAAAGCAGCTGCTAACTGAAGAAAGTGTGCTGGCTGAGCTATTTATTTTTCTAAAATTGGGTCTAGAACAAGTATTATTTTTACTGATCTCTTCACTCTTGTGACCAGTAACAGGATTGAGGAAACAGGATGAAGCTGAAGCAGAGGAGATTTAGGTTGGGTATCAAGAAAAGGTTTTTCACCCTGGGAGTGGCTGGGCACTGGAACAGGTTCCTCAGGGAAGTGGTCACAGCACCAGCCTGACAGAGTTCAGGAAGCACTTGGACAATGCTCTCGGGCACATGGTGTGACTCTTGGGGTGTCCTGCACAGGACCAGGAGTTGGACTTGATGATCCTGATGGGCCCCTTCTAACTCAGCACATTCTAGGATTCTCTCACTGATTCCATGAAAGGGACCCTGGAAGTCACAGTGCCATTTCTTGTAAGTGAAAAGTTACAAGTTAGGGGTCACTTCAATATGCCTATGTCATTGTTTAATTCAATGGCCCTTAATTACATATCGCAGCAGATGACTGGAAGCTAATACTAAAACCCAGGGTGCAACTACATATTGCCAATTATCTTACCAGCTGTTTGTTGAAGTTCTGCACACACTGTTCAAACTGCTCATCTTTTGTTTCATCTGCTTTACCAAGCTTCTGAAGGACCTGTGGAGAGAGAGAGAAGAAAGGAGACTTCAAACACAGATACAGCAAAGCAGAGAAAGAAACAGTTGCACGTTTTTGGTCCTGGGGCTGAGAGAAGGAAAGTTAAAAAGTCACCCTTATTCTTGTGCTCAAAATTTTCAGAATATTTTTCCACACAGTCATAGTCTGAAAACAGATTTACAGATAAGTCAGGAAGAACTCGGACCTCTTACATTCTGCTGTACTGAAGGGCATGACTGAGACTTGTCTTTCACTGGTCTGATGCTTTTTGCAGACAAGGCAATAGCAATCCAGTTGTTTATCTCCTGAACCAGCAAGACACAAACCACATCCCTAATATGCCTTGGGTTGTGCAGTTACACTTATCCTGATTTAGCACTAGTCTCTAGTCCAGACAGGATGGGGTTCTGCTCCCAGAACAGCTGGATGGCCCTCAAACACAGAAAGCTGTGCAGAGATCCCACAAGGAGAGAGGGTGGCTGGAGCAGTAAAAGTCCCACCTTCTTTTCACCTTCTCTCACTATGCACAAGCTTGGCAAGAGCTAGCTGCTGAGAGCCACTGGGGACCTTACACCACTAATCTGTGTGACACTCAGTCCAAGTGTCACTTCTGAGAGTGTCAGCAGCCACCTCCCTGCACAGCACAGCTCCCCACAGCCTGTGAAAAAATCCTTATCAGACTACTTCTCTTATCACCTCTCTCTTAGTTCCCTCTCCACGCAGCTAAGTGGATTGCTCCCAGGCTTAGAACAGAAAAGCATTTCATGTTCTGGGCTGGCAGGTATGTTCATCACATGAAGTCTGGGCAAACCTGTGGAGGAGGGCAGCAGCACTTTGTCATGCCCCAAGCAACTCCAGCTGCAGGGAGACTGGGCTATACACTGTAACTGGTTAAGGCCGATTACATCATCTCCTTGCATCAAAACTAAAACCTAACCATGCCAAAAAAAAAAAAAAAGAAAAGAAAAAGAAAAGTCTTGTCTCACAGGGACAGTGAGAGCACATCCCACCCCAGCCAGCCCGCAGCCACAGGAGGTTTCGGTGAGCCAGAAAGGGAGCTGAGGGAGCACCCCAACAAATGAGGCAGCCCTGTCTGGAAAGGGCATGAGTGCCCAAGAGGCAGAAAGCACTGGAAAGCTGGAGTCTCCCTTGCTCGGCTGAGCACAGAAGACAAGCCCTTAACACACAGACCCCAGCTATCATGTTCAGCCCCTTTTGGGGAGAAGGGGATTAAGATGAAAGAAGCAGGTCTCTGTTACTGGCATCAGGTCTTCAGGTATGCCTATTTGGCTAATCTCTGTTCCTCTCTCCTCCATACATGAACAGATATTCCCATCTCACCCGACCACAGTAACTGACTGTAGTGGTAGATGTGATAAATCAGTGCAGTCATTCAGCACCCAGCTCCTAAATCGCCTTATTTCACAGTTGGGATTAAATGTCTAGGAGGGAATCACTGTTTTTCATTCTCCCTCTGTTCAACAGCTTCTCTTCACCTCCAGAAATTGCTGAGGTATTCCAATGTCAGCAAAAGGAGGGCAAACAACACACACAGAGTGCCCTCTTTGTCACCAAGAGCTGAATCAAGAACCTCCAGAATTACTAGCACAACTTTCTACAGCTCAAATGCCAGCAACAAACACTGCAGCTACAAATGCCTAATGTGCTTGGTAAATATGTCTACAAAGCAGAACATAGACAGCATGAATATTCCCTTCTTCCTCACAAACCGTTGGCACATAAGAGCTTCTTGGAGAGAGAAGAGGCAATGTTGTTTGTACTGGCAGAGTCCTGTACACCAGACACTGGTGTCTCCTGTGTCCATCCACTCTTGCAAAGGGGAGCACATCCCACAGCAACACTGCTGCTGAGGTTACACATTCCTCTGCCATGCCAACAGGAGAGAAGGATTCAGTATGGCCTCATCTTCCTCATCAAGTGCTATGGGCAACCTCCTCCAGATATTGTTCAGCTGCACTTCCCTAGGCTGTCAGATAAATGGAGCAGGGAGCTCCCACCTGCTGGGTGACTTTCTAGGTATTCAAAGAACAGGCACACCAACAGCACCCATCACTGATAACAAAAAAGTATGCAAGCTGTAAATTCCAATGCAGAATGACATTCTCAAAGTGCAGATCAATAGAATTACTGGAGACATAAAGGAGATTTTTACAGGGCAATGCATCTGTCTGCCTAGTCAGGAGATGTGATGCTTTCAGGCCTGGAGGGGAGGGAAGGAGAGCATTTAACTGGGAGGAATCTGGAGTATGTCACCAGGGTCAGAGGTTTAGAACAGCCTCAATGCTTCCTGGTGTAAAACACTGAGCAGCATTCACAAACTATTCACTACAGAGCCACATGCCTGCTTCCAACACATCCAAGGAGTTAATTTCCAGTTCCACTGGCCCTTGGGGAATATGCACGCTTAGTCTGGGATCATCTGGACAGCTGGGAAAATCTTGTTCCTCTGTGCTGAAGCGCCCTGCACAATTCCTGCAAAACACTGGGCACTGCAAAGCGCTCTAACTCCCAGCCTATCTCTAAGGAAAAAGCTCCCACTGTAACAGGGAAGCTCAGGTGAGGAGCAGCTCTGCATGAGGAGGGAGGAAGCAAGAAGAAGCCCTGCATGATTCCACAGGGGTGACAAGGGGTGGGTGAAACAGATGACTTGGGGATGCCTGCAGAGAAACAAAGCAAGGAAAACAAAACCAGGTACAAGAGAGAGGCTGTGAGAAGTGAATCCCTGGCTACACAAAAGACCCTGCTCCTGCTTCCTATGCTATTCCCCATCTAGTAGATGAAGGCTTGTACCCCATGTCTGCCAGCCCTAAAGGCAAGCTCCAGCCATACAATGATCCCTTTTTCACCTGCTGTGACACAGCAGAGAGACAACAGCCCTGGGCTGCAGCAGGACAGTGGTTATCTTCTCATAATGCTCTCCCTCATAACCAGATCTGCCCCACACGAACAGCCCAGAGGTCAAACCCCAAGTCATCTGAGCAGCACAGAAGGACGGCGCCACAATGCTGGCCCTCAAGCCTACTCCCAGCTCCCCCATCAAAGAGCTGTGCTGGCAAGTTATACTAACAAATCCCTCTGGACTCCCTGAACCAGGCAGGGATGGAGCAGATGGCCCTGGGTGTGCTGCTGACTGCAGACATGTCTGTGCTCACTGCTAATAACCCGTGAGCTCACAGGACAACTCCCCTCCCCAGGCTGGTGCGTGCCGTCATAGGTCAGGCTATTCCGGGTGAGCCACGGCTGCTCCCTCCCTTCCCCTGCGACAGTTCCTAATCCTCCAGCTCACTGCAAAGCCAGATAAAGTTCGGATGGAAACTTCAGGCTCTTTGATAGCTATTAATGGAGCAGATTTACCAGGGTAGGAGACAGGACTCCACCGCAGCTCCCGGATCTCGGGGCGGATCAGAGCTGGTGTGATGCGTCAGCTGCCGTCTGGCGGCAAACCACACCAGAAGCGGGCATGGATCTGGCATTTAGAAGATGAAGCAGCAACCATGGCTAGGCTCCTCGGCCTGCCCTTGACCTCAGGAGTCCTGGCCCCACATAAGGATAGGGACCATTTCAAGGTGGTGCAAGGTAGGGTGAAGGAGGGAATACTTCGTATGAATCCCACAAAACATCTTGTGAAATGGATTTCAGAGGAGGCTCTAGTGCTGCTGTGGGTTTCGGTCTTGATTTACTACGGTTCACTATGACAGGATGTGACTGTCATCCCAGCCAGTGTTTCTGGCCTCAGTCGCCAGACATCTTTTCCAGCATTTCTTGGAAATCATGTCTCTTCAAATAATTATAGCTAGACCTGCAAATGCTCTGCATTTCTCATACTCTGAGACCAACAGGCACAGACCAGCTACTGTAGCATCTCCAAACAGAGCCAAATGCCACCCACGGAGCCTCAGCTTTTCCCACATTCAAATAAAAGCAACAAACAAAACAAGAAGACTCAGAGTTTGACTGAAGTTTTAAAAGCACTTTAAGAACCTAGAAGGCAAGATGCTATTAACAAATCAGTAAATAATCACATTCCTCTCACATCACTGATGTGTTTGCAATCTGCTGCTGTGGGCAGAACTATCTGCAGTAAGCTTGGAATTGCTACACTTTGAGAAGTGAGGTAACACAGAAGAAGTGAAAGGGAAATATGAAAATCCTCATATCAGAGATGTGACATCTACTAGCAATCAGAGAAGTAAAGGCATGAAATAGCCTTTAAAAACAGCAGTTGTTCCCAGCAAATTTGAAAATTTGCTTTGGGATATCCAAGTTGCAGGTTCTCCTCAAAGACCATTAGACTCACACGATGACTGAGCATTACCTAAACACCACAACTGTACAACTCAAAAGGAAGTATCTCATCTGGCTGCAAATTACCTTTTTTTTCTGTTTGTAGAGGTGGAAACATTCCTGAAGGGCAAGCCCCCACACCGATTAGCATAGGGTCTCCAGTGCTTTGCTTCAAGCACTGGGCAGGAAGGGAACGGAGATCTGGACATCAGCCCTGTGACCACCAAACTCTGATACAGAGCAGCAATCCCAGTAAGGCCAAACACTTGCTGGCAGTGCAGCAGCTGTCAGCATCAAGAAGCAGTATCAGACCAACTAAAATGCAGTTCTGCTTTGCTCAAAAAACAACTGTAACAGATTCACATTTATGCTTTCTAATAAAGAAATATATGCCGGCTACTTAATGCAGCCACAGTTCTCAGTCAGCACCTTCCCCTACTCCCCCTTGAAATATCAATGCCACAACACAACAAAAGCCCTGAAACCCCAAATATTCTCAACAAACCCCATGTAGACTCATTATGTGAACCAATAACCTAGTAAAACTCTACTTTCCACGGCATATGGGTGACCCAGGCCAAAGACCAGTTTAGGGAATGCAAGTGATGAGCAGGAAGGCAATAAAATAAATGCATTTATTTTGTGGATCTCAAACAAAGCCAAATCTGCCTCTGAAACATCCGAATCTAGAGTGGTCCAGCCCTGATGAAGTGGAAGTCATTAAGCCCACAGCCAGGGAACTTCAGCCCTGCATGTCCACATCTTATTCTCCACTGTATCAGAGAGGGGCTGCACTTGTATCTTACTGACATGGGCCCACTGCCCCTAAATCACTCCATCTCCTGACCTCTCCACCCCTTATCAACAACACCTCTGACTTTTGCTGTGTCTGCCAACCCCAGTGCAGAATCTCCAAGTACCAAGTGGGCACCGAGCCAGTAACTACTGTGACTAATTTTGAATTGCAATAAATTGGCATGTGCCAATGGGTCCACTAGCAACAGAACAAAAACATCTTTGATCTCAGGCTGCGGCCTGTTATTCCATGGAAGACATTCTACTCGGAAGAGGAAGAGAAAAAAAAGAGTGCCCAAGTAACATGGAAAGCACAAAGCCACGTAACTTAGTAAGGTACAAACAAAGGAAGTTTCATAAGCTTTTTTAAGCCTCATTTCTTCTGTGCCCAGATGCAATGTGACTTGTTCAATGAAGTAGATTTGTGCTCATGGAATACTTTGGTTATTGCATTCAGATTTGGGGAGAAAAGCATGAGCAGCAGTGGGAATCTGCTCCCCCTCCAGCCCTCCCCAGGAGCAGGGCACGTCCTCCTGCCCTCCACGGCTGACTCCAGGCTGGTTTTGGGGACAGCCTGGCTTTCCTCATGCAAGCCTGACACAATTAAGTCTTTCTTTCAAACAACTGGGCAAAGGAAGATGGGGGTGGAGAGGAAGAAACTCCAAACATATTAACGCTTCATTTTAAATTGAGGAAATTATTCCCATAGCTGAGCAATCACCAAGACCCTTGGTTCACCGGAAGATGGGAAAGGGCAACGCCAAACTTGGCACAGACAGAGCAGTTGTTGTTTGCTTCTTACTTGCTAACAAGGTTCAATAGATCCCCCAAAGACAGGACATTGCCTCTGTTACACAACTAAGTGTTGGGAAATGAGGGTTCAATACTGCATTTTGTTAAGAGACTTCCTGAATGACCTGGAAAAGCCATGTCTAGTGTCACATCCACCCAGCTGTAAGGAGGAGTGTTTGGTCAGCATGTCAGAGAGTCACCAAATTTATCCCTGGCATTTCCAGCTGGCAAATGGAAAAGAGAGGAACAGAGAGATGAGATGAGCAGTTTTCAGTGCTCAGCTCAAGGCACACTGAGTCTGATTTTCACAGGTGTCCCTATAGTTAAACTATGTGAGAATTTGCATGCTTAGAGCCATGTCCTAAAACACAAACAACTAAAAATACAATTTTTGGTTCAAATCCCCAATAAATATGTTAACAGTGAAGATTTTAAATCATTAGGATAGATTGTATGAAAGTCTTCTGCTAATGAAAGACTTTAAGACAAGCATGTCAAGTGTGATTTAAGCCAGATTGATCCTGCTCTACAAAGGGGACAGAACTTGTAAGGCCCTTCCAAAGCTATTCTCCCCAAATCCAGAAGATGATGGCTTCAATGAAAGTCAATCACTTTGTCTCCAAACAAATATCCTACTCATTCCTTCCTCCACACAACATGAAGTGTAACATAACCCCAAGTATGACTAGATAATAACAGCATGCATAGCCAAAGAAACAGCATGTATGTGTCAAAGAACCATCACCTTCCCTAAATAGCACTATATTAAAAAATTTCTGTAGGAGCCAGTCATGCTGCATTGCCTTGAAGGCTCATCTCAAGTATTTGCCTCTGGCAGCTGCTAAACAGCAGCCTCACCATGACCTGCACCTTCAGGACACATCTCTCAAGTTTAACATGACTCACTGTGGTCATACTGTGTTGCCTTTCATGCTTCATCCTTCTCTCTCACTCTGTGGTCAGTATAGAAAAGAATAAAGTCCCAGTTTTCTCACTCAGAATTACTTCCTGGAAAACCTGTTTCCAAATAATGGGCTCAACAGAGTTCATGGCAACAAGTTTCACCAGGCTGAAGCCAGCATCTTAAAATACGTGGGACATCGAGTGTCATAAGACCATGGGTGACCACAATGAGAAGAACCAGGTCTAACCTCAGTTTCTGGACACTCCTCCCATAACTACCTCCATGGGTTTAGTGGGTCTCAGGCTGTTTCTGCACCTGGAGCTCAAGATGCTGTCCCCCACGCTGTTGTTGGAGAACTCCTGTCTTGCCTGGCTGGTCAAAATTGCTATACCCATAGACAGAACCCCGTGCCCAAGATAAAAAGCCCTCTTGAACATGGGGCCAGAAGCCCAGTTAATCTTCTGCACTAGGAAAAAGGCCAGGATGATTCTCAATGCCCTGGTTACCTCTTCTTCTCTTTCTACTGCTCTCAGAATCTGCAATATCATCTGCTGACCCCGCTCTCTGTCTCAGCAAGACCAACATCCCTGAGGACCCACATGAAAAGCATCTTTGTTTTCAGAGTAAAACCTACAACAGTTTCTCCCCAGCCCATTCCCACCCTACTGACAATACTCAATTCTTTCTGAAGAAGGTACCAAACACTTTGCCTTCAACTTCCACACTGTGATCAAATCACTTATCTAAAACGGCATTTGACATTTCTCTGCCTTAATGCCACTCCCACTCCGGGAAGCCTTCACTATCAGGATCTGTTAACACTGTCTCTAACTATAGTATATTGTCACCAAGTAATGCTTTAAAAACATGTTCATAGCCCTTTACATTATTGCAGGGCTCACTGCTACTTCCCACAGAACTGGGCTACAGTATCTAAGTGGGATGGGCTGGTTCTTGGCTTCCCAGCACACAGTGCTGAGACTTGTGCAGGTCAGAATTCTAAACCCAAAGGCACAGTAAGTACTGTGCAGCTAATCTGTGCTGATTCCAGCCTCATACAGACTCATTAAGATAAAAAATCAAGATGACATTCAAGTGTACACAAAGCCCAGGGGCTCAGTCAATTTTTTGTGGCATCAGCTTTGGCAAAAAGCCTATAAATAACAAGCTCTTTGAAGAAACGGGCAAGCTCTATATGCACTCCCTTGCTTTTACTTCAGATAAGCACTTTCAGTGGGAAAAAAATTGTTCATATTACTCTTGAATGGCTCTAGTGGAATTCTAAAGAAAAAAAAAACAAAACAAAAAAAAGAGAAGAAAAAGAAAAACCACAAAACAAAAAAGAAAAGTACAAACTTAAAACCTTCAAAACTCAGGAGCTCCCCAATATCACTGGGATATATTTAAAAGCTACATCCCCCCAAGCTCATTGTTCCATCTAAAATGCCACTCAAAGTAATTAAAAAAAAAAAAAAAGAAAAAAGTCACAAATAGAATTGCTCCCTTAACAGAAGTATATCCAGTATTTTTTTATTGGCTGTCCTAGGAAAAGCTTAAAATAATACTTGCAAGGATTTTTAAAACTGGCAATGTAGGAACCTTCTTTTATTCACAACCCTACAGTAACACCCTCTCAGTGGTCAATAGCGAAAACACATTTCTGAACGAATCAGCAGGTTTTTTAAGTCATATGACCAGTCCCCAGATTTTCTTCCATCTAAAAACAAGTTGCCAAGCACAAGCTCTCTCCTTCCAACAACAACTCCTGTGAACACAGGTGCATCAAGCAGCTTTGCTTTACCAGATACCAGCAAGATGGACCCTGAACTTGGAGATCTTTAGAAGGAAGATACCATGAAGAGACTAAGTCAAGACCACCTGGTCGGCCTGGCAGGAAATGCTTTCATCCCTGGAAAGGCCAGATCAAGAATGCTTCACTGTTTTCCCCCAAAAGCACAAATCAAGGTGAAGGACACAAGGACACTCAGCACACCTGTATCAGATACAACACAAATGACATTTCTTGATTGCACCATTTGGGGAGAAGAGGGCCCTTCCACATTCCACCACCTACATCAGGCACAGATTTCGCAGCAGTGTGAAAGGAGATGCTGTCCCCATGTTACCAGTCACGTATGTTCCCACAGCAGGCAATGACATGAGGAGTTCAGCTGCCCCCTCTTCCCAAAGGATCACAACTATGTCCTCAACATAGAGCCGTGCAGACTTCTCAAGTGTCTTTTTCTTACGCTGAAGAAGATGCCAAGGGCAGCTGAGAGAGCCCAGCTCAGCTGACATCAGCACAGGGCAGCAAGGGTGCCGCGCTGAGGTTCTGTCACACCCGCACCACACGGCAGGGACTGCTGAGTGCATCTTGTGAGTTTGGCAGATGAAGCCAGACTGGGAGAGGCACCTCAGGGTGCTTTTGCTTTTCTTGTTTTGCTTTTTTTCAAAGAGAGAGGGCTCCTTCATATGCTAAAGCAGCAGCATTGTTCGCTAAATCCTTAAACATGGTACATGGCAAAGCATGCAGTGATCCTAGTTATCAACTCAGTCGCCTCTGTCCTTCACAGTCTCCAGTTCTCAGATATCCAGATCTGGTTCAAGCTCAGCAGCTTTTATTTTTGACAGCAGTCTCAGAGCTCAGTTACCAGCCTTGGACAAGATGGCTCTACTCAGCTTCATGCTGGAGGGGTGTCGACAGATGCTGAATATATTACAAACAAGTGGACATGAGCTGTCACTCCCTAAGGAGAAGAAAAAGGCACATTGAGGAAATTTGGTCACTATAAATCAGTTGGAGGGGGGTCTGTTAAAAGATCTTCAGATTGTTTTTATTCCTGCTGTGCGCCATACATTCATCAACATTAAAACAAGTCCATGAAACAAGACAGGAACGATAACTTAAAACTACTGCAAAGTATTTCAAGGACAGCACTATGCAGCTAGAAATGGCTCAAAATATCTCTTTATTTGATGAAGTGTGGAAAGAGAAAGTATTTCCTATTCTATTTTCCTCCAAGAAAGGCAGTACCAATCTACCACTCATATCTTTACAGATGTCACATGGAATGCCTAGGGATTTTGGTACTATCCCATACATAGTCACTGAAATAACAAGATTCAGTCAGCAGAACTCAGTACCTTTCATTCACAGGAGGGCTGATGGACCAACTCTCCTATCTCACCCTGGTACTCCACGCCTCAGAAAATCCCAAATCCAGGCAGCTAGGATTGCTGATTACAGCATCGGTGCAGCTGCAAAGGCCTGGTCTGCTTTGTATCATCGTTCATACGTGACCTCAAGGCAAAAGGCCTTTCTTGTTCCAGGTTTGTTTGATTACAGTGGGATCCCAACCCTGGAGCTTTACTCTTCAGAAGTGCTGCAGTACTAATGCACTATCACACTAACAAGAATGAAACTGGACCACGTGTCTGGCTTAGCAAAGGGCAGAAGGGCTGCAAAGCACACGTAACTGAAAATCCTCAAGTCTCCTACAGACAAAAGACGCAGCTCACTCCACAAATATCAAGTGACAGTGGGTAACACTGCTAGCACTGCTTACATAAGTGTAGCTCTGCAAACTTGAAGAGCAAGGACTGAAAGAAGTAGAAACAGAGGGGAAAAGGAATGATAAAAAACCCTTTCCAGCAATTTTTTCCCACCTGTCATAAGCATCCAGTTGTTTCTGACCAGGAACACAGAAGCGACGTAAGGCGGATACAAAGACATGGGGACTGCTGACACGACAGAGCAGCTCTGAGGGGGTTGATGCAACCCAGTCCCTTTACTCTGATTGTACATTTGCACCTTCATTTTAGACAAAAAAAGGAACCAAACCCAGGAGCTTTCCTGTCTTATAAAGAATGGATGAAACCACTACTCGAAATGCTGGTGTTGTTCTCAGTTCATCTGGTTTATGTATACGGCTTCTCTGGATACCATTTGAAACCACACTTTTCTGCCCAAGTAACTCTGCTAGCCCTGTCCAGTGTGACAGATCAGCTCTCCAGAAACATGAGGCCAGTAAGTTGTTCGTGATGTTCACAAAGGGTTGAGGAGTTCCACCAGCTTTTATAATACATTTTTCACCATAATGTCAGGGGAAAATTGGTGCAGATCCTTCATACATCTAGTGGAGGATACAGAGCGTCAGGGCCTAGTCGAAGAGACAGATATTTCTATTTGGGTTAAAAATCTGCTGCCAGACCAGGCCTTGGAGAAGACAGCATCAGAAGAAAGTCATGTTCCTGAAAGAATGAAAGCTCACCAAAGGTCTGTACTGGGAGACAAAACCACTCCTCTTTGGGTCATTCATCTGAAACAGCCTTCTAAGCAATAGTGACCAAAGGTGCTCTCACTCAAGCACCATTTAATGGTGTCACGTTATGCATAAGCTGAGGACATTTCTGGCTCAGCCATGACCGGACAAGGATCTGCTCCTCTCTCTCTCTCTCACTGTGCTTCAGCACCATTTGTTTGAAGATTAAATGGAACAAGCTTCCCTTGATAGTCCTCATCCTTCCAGGCACGGCTGAGAAGCACGTTGCCAGCTCCGTTCTCTTGGTCTAGCCTGCTGTGGGAGGCAGGAGAATTTTTCTCTTGCAACAAGGTTCATTAAGAGGAGACTCTTCTGAAAGAGTAACAGGGACGCAAGGCAAGAAATGAAATCTCAGCAGTCAGCTAAGACCACATGCTATTTCCAGATGGCTTACGGACATCCACCCCCAAACATGTCATTAGCCGTGCACAGGTGGGGCCAAGGCTATCAGCCAATTCTAAGTTCTGCTTGCCCAGAAAACCCAAAACCACCCAGTCATACTGACAGGCCCACAGTTAGGAATATTTACCACACATATAATGAGAACAAACCCAAAGTGCCAAAATAGGTAATAACCCTCCAACACTCCAGTATCTTAAATGAAAATCTACAGCAACTAGTCCATGAAAATCCATGAAGGTTTAACACCTCCCTCTTTCACGTTCAGCCATGGCTTGATATTCCTATTACATTTTCATTTGCAGAAGGCCTCCCCTGTTTTTGTATCTTATTAAGCACGCACATGCAGACAAATACAAAATCACCATCTAAAATTAGACCGGAGAAGTTAACTCTGCTGTAAATGTCACCAGGTTTAAGCCATGGATGGCTGGGAGGAGAACAAGTTTGTGTCACTGTCAATCAAAAGCCAGGCAGAGACATATTGCTGTATCATACACCATTGTCAGCTGTCTCCCCCAAAGCAAACGCAGGGTCTATTCTCAGAATCTGCGAGTCCTTGCTGTAGCCATTAATAACCAGGGGAACTGTCAGCAACCTGCAGCTCTCCCAAGGCCCAGCTCCACATGCCACCACTTGACGCTACAGCCTCACTTGGAAAGGCCTGAAATTTCAAGTGGATTCATAGAAAACAAGAACATTTTATAAATGAATCAATGCAGCTGGCCCTAGTTTGCAGAGCAGCACACGTGAGTGGACTGAGGCAAGCACAGGCTCAGCTCACCTGCATCATCACTCAGTGGGGTGTCACAAAGAACCAGCATTTGCTCTGCACCATCCCGGTCACATCCTATTACAGAGTGACAGGGAGGCAGCCTGGCACTTGCAATCTCTCACCTACCAGAAAGGGCTCACTGAGAATGTAAGCTTCTCTGGGAAACTGGTGGATACTCAGTAACCTGGGAGCAAACCCCATTGCTTTTATTTGAATGATTCCAGCTTTGTGGCAGTGCTCGTGGACAAAACCAAGCCCACTCATTTTGTTTTGCATCTAGGATATGAAAGGGTGTAAAGAAGGGGATGTCTTGTTATACACTACAGACTTTAAATTTCCAATACAGACCTTTTAAAGCAGAGCAGAGACAATAGAAAAAGTTGAGTAACCAGAAGGAAGACATGATTTTTGGCTTTCTGCATGGAGCAAAGCTGGGCAGTACCTAAAGGAGGGGAGGTATATCCTTCACCTTGGTCCCTAGGCATGTATATCACTGGAACTACAGCCACCACTGTCTGAGCACTCCTTGCCCAACACATTACTTATCTTTCTGTTTATCCACTAAAAAGCTGTATGTCTACAGACATCATCACCATTCCTTTAATCCTCTGCCATCATTAAAATGATACAAATATCAGTCAGAATCATAATGGTTGCTAAGACACCCACATGCTCAGTGATATCCCCCTGCTACTCTGTCCTGGCCTCCCTCTCGCTTGTGTTCTTCTGTTCACCATCTTCACATGCTTTTATTATACATCTGGTACATAGAAACAGTGCCACAGTTCTAAATGGCCCCAGCTCCTGCAAGAAGAGTCAATGAGACAGTTCTCACCCCTCCTGCACAGCTGACTTCACCCTCAGCATACTTTCAAAAGGTGTTCAAGGGGCCTCTTGGAAATTCAGGGGTCAGAGTCTGGGTTTCTCTGTTCACTCCTACAAAAGTTGCACAAATCAAAGTCCTTGGCAAACCTCTTGAGCTGTTACAATGAAGAACCATAAACTTACCGTGCCCAGATAACAAACAAAAGGGGAGAGATGTAAAGTTACAAGGAGGACAAGTTACCTTGCCAGAAATTATTAACTCCAATTGCATTTTCATTATCAATCCAGGATCTTCACTTTAAAAATACAACTCCCATCCCCATCCCATCATAGTATTTGATAAGAAAAAGCCACTTGGTATTTACATAAGTTAATGTTTCTCATTCAAAAAAAGGATTAGCTTCACTAAGGAAAAATCCAGAACAGTTTCAACATGACATACAAACTGATATTTTCAGGGTGGTTCTGATTTATTCCCTTGACTTTATCAATTGTGTTGTTTACAGGAAGCTTGAAACGGAGACAAAATAAAGATATTCTAGCCTGGATCTGAGCTCACTCCTGCATGAGGGCAAACTCTGCTGTGCCCTGTGGTCTTGTGGCATAAAGGTCAGCCACAATCACAGGAGCAGTTAATAGAGAGAGGAATATCTGGGTTGTTAAAGCATAAACTTTATTTAGCATAGACTTCATTTATTATGAAGATTCACCTACTTGTTAATATTATGAATATTACATCTTCATGCTGGAGCAATCATTAGGAGCTTGCAAACTGTAAGTACACAAGTGAAAGCATCCCAGGAATCAGAAAGGAACCTGCACTCCAGAAGGAAATCTCATATAACTTGTAGCCTCAGCTGTGATATCCACTGCCCCCTCAGTCAGGAAGTTCAGCACCAGCTCTAGACTCACCACAGAGATTTCTCTCCCACCAAAAACTTCAACAACTTCATGGGTTCCCTGTGGGAATTTTAATCTTAAAGGAAAAGGAAAAAATTCCACAACAAAACAACAAATAAAAACACAAACAGAAACAACAAAAAAAACCAAAACAAAACTAACAAAAAATAAATTGACCACTCTTCCAATGTTTTGTGTTTAATAAAGTTGAGAGTTCCTACAGAAAACATTTACCACTGAAGACTTGATTTTGTCAAAGTTTTCAGCCACAACATTTGTCATGATAATGAAAATGTCTTCATACCAACCCACACACAGAAGATTAAAGACCACCTGGCTTGTTCTGCGAGTCATTTGGTGCTAATCTTGTTATACAGGCTAACAATAAAATCATAATGTCTGTCTGGAGCCCGAAGGCCTCGCTGACCTTCTGTGGTTAAAGCACACTTATTCCATTGCTAGCAGCACTCACAAAAGGAAGGCTGGAACTGCATCTGGTTGCTTTTATCTCCTCTTGCCCAAGAGTTTATTTGTAAAGGGCTACCAGGAGGCAGCAAGTCCAGATTCAACTCAAGCTGCCTCTGGATCACAGCAAGCCTCTTTAACCACATCACACCTGTTTAGATCTCATGCACATCCACTGCTGCCTATCTTTGGTTATGCCACCACCAACTGCACAGCTTTGTAAAGTCCTCTCTATCATTCAACATGGGCTGCAAGAACACCATCAGGACATCCTTACGTCTAAAGCCTTTATGCCTAAACCTTCTATGCCAAGATTTCCGTATTTCACAAACTTTTTCTAGATTCCCCTCGCAGTCCCAAGAGCCAGCACCCTGAAACCCCACCTTACACACTTCAAGTCACACACAAAGAACAGAGAAGCCCCTGCCGGTGTCTAAGAGCATTCACAGCCTCTTACATTACATTTCATATTCAACACATTAAATTGACATGCAATAGACACCCTTGCACTACGCTGGATGACCAGGAAGGATTCAAGTACACAATCCACTTAAGATGCTGGACCAGAGAACCCAACATATCTCTAGTCCTGCACTCACTCTGCAGCAACAGGGACACGTATGTCCCAGCCTTGCAGCAGCTCTGCCCTCAGAGGAAGGTGGCCAGACTCCTCTTCCCTTCAGTGCTGGCTGTGCAAGGCTGCTGCAAGACCCAATGGCACTGCATAAAAGACACAAAGAGCTGATACTGGAACAAGAGCAAACTCAGCACAGTATACTTTCTAACTCACACTTTGATACACTACAACCCTGTCCAGTAACCAGTCAGGCTGTGTTCTGAGTTTTACTGTCAGCACAGGTCACCACCACAGAGACAAAAGCACCAAGCTGTGACCTTCAGGTAGATTCACCACTGTAGGAACACTTAAATGCCAGCACTCGGTTAAACTCACCCCGCTGCACAAAATGTACCATCAAAACCAAATAACAAGAAGGGACCAAACAAGCTTCTGTATTTCTGTCCCACAGGATACATTTAAATGCTTTGTTACAACAAGCAGGACAAGTTATCTATTCTAAAACCTGCCTTATTTAAACATTAACTGTCTCCAGACAGTCATGTACAACTTTGCGTAATGATCAGTCTCCCAAACAGCTTTTTGAAAAGCTTCTGTCTCTGGAACAGGGCCATGTTTGAATCTTTACTATAAAGTCAACATCTAAAGCATTTTTATTCCAGATAATTACATGCAAGTGATTTTGCCCTTCTTTATCCCACACATGAAATACAACAGAGGCCTTCTCCATCTGCCCAGTTCCTTGCAGGGGATTTTTTCAATAGGTAACTTAAGATTAACTTTTGTTTTGACATAGACTCCCTTATCCTGCTGGTTCCCCATCCTGCTTCTGTTCTTGCTGCTGCTGAAGTCAGGGAAGAGCCAGAACCAGTAGAAGAAGAGAACCAAGATTTCAGTGACTAGAGAGATTGTGGGATGGTGGTTCAACTTCCTTTTCCCAACTGTAAACAGCACAGGGAGTTAAACAGACAGCAAGGCCAGAAGTTTAACAGACAGCAAGGCCAGAAGATACTGTTGAAATTACAGATCTGGCAATAAACACAAAAGAATGTCGCGTGATTTTCAGCATGTGGTCTGCAGACTTCAAGGCCAATGAAGAACAATTATGGAAAGCGAGCTGTATATTTGGCATTTACAGAGAAGGCCAAATCCCTGGAAAAGAAAATCAAGGCCCCATGACCCAAGAAAAGGTTTGAAGCCCTGCCCTAGTTCATCTAGAACACAGAGGAGACTTTTTTTTCAAGAGGTACATTCCTCTTCATGGTTTTAAGGGAATCTCCTTCAGTAGCACTGACACATTCACGTACAACTCAGTTACAAGAATGGAAAAAACCTCCTTCACCTTAGACACAACTCACAGTCTGCTAGGTCTAACCCCTCCAACAGGAGCCAGTACCTGCTGTGTCTGACAAAAGAACAAACACCTCATTAAGATTAACACAACACAACCTGCTCCAATTATGAATACAGACTTAAACCTGGAGTGGGTGGGGTATGAAACAAAAGAACCACAGTGACGAGTTTTCTTGCTAAAAACCTTATAAAAGCTTCTCTGTTTTCTGTCATTCCCAGGCAGAAGTAAGGGGAACTAAGTAGTATCTCTTTCTTGGTCTTTAAACACAGAGCCATGCCAGGCCTGCCAGCACAGCTGCCCAAAGTTATATATGCAGTAAGGCTCCAACCTCAGCCACGTTCAGCACCGTTCAGCAGCACCGCTGTCGTGGCTGTGGCCACTGCGCCTCAGCCCTCGGCGCTGCAGGCGCCAGCGTGAGCCGCGTGCTGGCTCACTCGAGTGTCCCTGCAGCACAGTCACACCAGCCTCCTACACACTAATTTTGGCTCAGCGTGGTTTTAATAAAAATGAGTCATGACAGCAACCAGCAAGTGTTCCATGGCTGCAGCTATCCACACTGGCAGCTCAGGAAAACAAAAATGGCATGCGCACACACCTCTGTGCCTTCATTCTCATGAGTAAAGTGCCATCACCTAAATATTCCTGCTATCACCTGCAGGAATGAGGCACTGAGGCTGCCCTCAGCAGCTGCTCCACTCCTCACCACACTGGAAAACGCTGCAGATACCCGCTGGGCATGGGACACCGTGTTTCAAAGACTAAACATGAGCTTTTGAGGTCTCACTGGCAAGAGAGGTGCTCTGCTAACTCTATTCCTCATCAGTCACGGACACAGAATAAAACCTGCCTGTTGGATCCTATCCCGCCACAGGTTTCACTTCCTGTTCCCTAAACAGCCCTGTGTGACCACAGCCAAGCAAGGACAGGAGCTGGAGTGCTCCCATGGAGGGGAACAGAAACCTGAGAAGGGAGGAGAACTTCCTTTAACAGGTCCGTGTTCCCCAGCTCATTCCCGGAGTCCCAACCTGCTCCTCCAACACCTCTCCCCACCAACCACCACACTTTAGTTTCAGTGGTGTGCAGCCTGCAGAGCTTCAAAGGTGCTAAATGCTAGTACTGAACAAAGACAGGGTTTGGGAAAAACTAAACAAAACCCCAAAACAAAGCAAACACACAACTGAGACTAGCTGCATAAAGTATCTTCAAGAGTGAAGAGAACAGGGGAAAAGTCTGTTTGTCCCTGTCGATTCACTGTTTGTTGCCTGCACCTGGCCACAAAGGGTCACATCCACCCCATATTCAGCTTCCTCCTGTGCTAACCTCGACCTCACTCATGCCTTTTCTCCCTCTCAGAATACGGCAATAGGAAACACTCTCTGGTCAGTGAGCTGAGACACACACGCATCCCGGGAGGCTCTGAAATCACACTGGAATCCCTGCGTGATGCCCCAGCAAGAGGCAAGTGCTGAGAAGCACGTCCATGCCCCGGGCTGCAGCTCCCAACAAAAGGAGCCTTTGTCCCCTGGTGGCTTTCGCACGACCGTGCCAGAATCAACAGGGATCGATTCCAGCCGCGCTAGGAAACAGGATGGGGCAGGAAAGAATAGGCTGGGCTGCTCCTACCTTCTGTGCACCTCTGACTTGCCCGGGAGCGGGGGAGGGGCTGCATATCAAAGAGACCTGGCTTTTAAGAAGAGTACCATCCTAAAAACCTTCAGGCACTGGATATGAGACACGGGATCCATCTTCTGTAGACAGCTTAAATATACAAAACAATTCAAAAGTACTGCCACCTGATCACTTCCAGGCTCCAGAGTCAGAGTTCTGCTTTAATTCATCTCCTCCAAGAAACAGTAAGACCTTCCTTCGAAGCACATTCTCCAGCACAGATGGATACAGCATCCCCTCCACCCTCATTTCCAGAATGGAACTATCCTGCTAAGGGGATGGAGAGAAAATCTGCCTTGGACTGGAGAAATTCCCAAAGCACAGAGGAGTCTTTGCAGAGGCCACGGTTTCATGAACACATAAAAGATTTCCCCAGAAGGCCACTGAAAAAACCTCATTTCCCACTCCCTCTCCTGCCTCTGTATCACTGTCCCTCCTTGCGCTAACCCAAGAACCCAAGGGTTAAATGCTGAAACAGGATTGAGAAACACACCTCAATTAAAAATAGCAATACAGGTTGGGTTGAAAGTAACCAATGTTTCTGATGTCTCAGCCCGGCTCACAAGGGGCGAAATTGATTTTCCAAGCAGCACTGCTGCACTTATGCCCTCTTGTAAATTGTTGGGGCATTGTTTTCACTGAGTCACACCAGTGAAGGTGGATTTCAGGCTAAAGGACTAAAAAGGCTGCGCTATTTCAGCAGAATGTCTCCTGTTTCTACCAATCTGGAAAACACCAAGCTTTAGACTTGCTAAACTTGTTTAAACTTGTATTTCAATGCTAAAAATTCCCCACTCATTCCTAAAGAGGGAGAATCTCTGCCAAGCTTTTTTCAAGATAAGATGTTGAATTTTGGTCTCAGCATTTCAAATTTTTTTAAACTCTTAATTATACAAGGGAGATGCAGATAAGTCAGCCACAATTTCAGACAAACCCATTCAAATTCAGTGGTTTAGGAACTAGTTTATTGACTGAAAACTTTGGCTTTGCTCACCAAGAGGAATTTCAAAACCTCAATTTTTACACACTTTCTATAACACTTGAAGTTCTTACTGAGATTCAAGTGCTAAAAAAAAAAAGGCATGAATCTACTGTTCTAAGCCACAGAGAGTATGACCCAATATTATAGAGATAAAACCGTAATGGCAAAACGCCAAACCAACTTTACCACTTATCTTCACAGTTCACATAAATTTTGGGGTAGGTTTTGCTGCCCACTCAGGACAAACCTTCCAAGAAACTGAGCGCTGGGTTTCTGAGACTTCATTACTATCAGATTTTTAAAGAGGTATCATCTAAACTATATTACAAAATTATTTTTGTATCTAAACTGTTTTTAAAATTATGTAGCTTTTTGAGACAGTTTCTCGGACTGATTGCAATTGTGGTAGCTACTGTCAGGATGAACCTCAGAAAGCAGTTAAGAGCTTAACACAATTATATATTGCCCAAATCACTTATTAAACTTTTGAATGAAAGAAGAGCCAATGCATCTTGTAATGTTATTTCCTCAGTAACAACCAGAGCCCTATTATTAAATGCAGGCTAGGATCAAAAAGGCAGCTTCACCTGGATTCTGGTCTGACTGCACAGCTGCCACAGGCAAAGGTTAAAGATGATGGGAAGGGAAAGAAAAAAATAGAACAAGGAGGATCTAGAACAACAACTAAATAGATATTACTGTGGAACACCACAGACCCTGAGAAAGAAGTCTTCCCTTGGAAGAGGAAGGGTTGCCTGTGTTTTGGCTGGTCTATGATTAGAGGACAGAAAGCTCTGAAGAGCTGCTTGATGCGGCAGCTTCAGGTTTTCCAAGAGCAGGAAAACCCAGTCAAAGCAGGGGCACTCTTTCTGACAATAAAAAGGAGCTGAGAGCACAGCAAAAAGACGAGGTTCCCAGGGCTTCCCTTGGATCCCTCTGGGGAAAGCCCGTCTCCCTAGCTGAGGAGGGGACCCGGGCCTTAAGCACTTGGCTGTCTGCCAAGTATGGAGATGGCTGGGGATTACCATGCGGGATTGAAAGGAAGATGGGATTGGAAGTAGGAACTTTAACGATGCACAGCTGATGCTATCTAGGCCTTAGGTGCTTTGCTAAGCACATGAAAGGCAGAAATAAATGCAGAATCAGAGCTGATCACCGGTTTCTTATCAAGGGGAGTACCCAGCTGCAGCCATTTTTCTACCTGCACCTGCGGGCAAGCATGGAACACTTGGACATCTTCCTCTGAAACAAAGAACCTTCTTCTGTATCAAAAGAAACAAGCACATCACACAACAGCACTGGTACTGCCCCAGTGCAAGCACAAAACACTTTCCTTCTCATCTCTGACTTCAGAGCAGGGACATAAATAAACCAAAGACGCTCGCTGAAAGCAGGCAGTCTGTCTCTGCCAATCTTCACCAGCACAGACAACACAAACCCAGTACATTTCCGCTACAGAGAGCAGGGCAGTCTCACCCACATCACAGCAGCACTGCCAGGAGGAGAGCAGGCTACATGCGAAGGCTTGGCACACACATGTGGTCAAAGACTTTTTCACCCCAACACAGAACCACTTCCTCTTCATTATTTGAAGATGTCAGAATGAGACCTCTAGGGAACAAGTAACTTGGCCACAGCTGTACAAGGAGTATGCAACAGTGGTACAAAACAACCCTAAATTACATGTAGGTCAATAATAAACATTAATGTTCATTACAGAAGGAATGGAGAAACTGTCACAGCTCCCTCCCAACCCAAGAAAATCTGCATTGAAAAACTGCCTCTGTCACAGATGCACTGTGTAGTTTTGTACAAACCATGATGTCCTTCTGTATCATTACCTCTTCTTTCTATCACAGTGGGGTGAGTATTCTCACACAACCTCTGAGGAAGCACGATATAAAAAAATCAGGCGCTTAATTTAACAGCTCCCAACACTGTCCCTTACCACTGCTGGGGCCATTGTGTATGCTAGCACTACACTCTTGCAAGATAAGATTTCTGACAGGTAGGTAAGTCCAGCTGGCTCCTTCAGCTGCTGCTGAAGGAGACAAAGCTGTTGATTATGTTCCTGGCTCTCTTTCAGCCTTCCGGGTTTTAAACACTGGGTAATGGTGATGAAAAACTGTTTACTTTTGCAACCTTGAGTCAGCTTCGCATAGGCTACATCTCAGCCACATAGGGCTTTCTCCTTCTAAAAAGCAAGGACAGCAAGTAAAAAAAAAAAAAAAAAAAAGGAAAACCAGTCTAAAGGGTTCAAAAGAACATTCCCAAATGGTCATTCTCAAAGTGAGATTTACTTCCTGGGCAAGACAGGATTGAAGCATCCAGGACGCACAGATACTGGTCCCAAGACATATTAACACAAGTAAATAAACACAGCTACTCCAACCCTTCTCTTTTTTTCCTGTATCCACATGTTACTAGCAGGAACTAGTTCTAAATCCTAAAGAAATGAGTTGCACCAATGCAACATGCCTCAAGGACAAAACACAAGGACTGGGGAACTGACTGACCTCACACCATCTCCTCCTCCCTCTTCTCCCCCCTGCAAGACCCTCCCAGAGCAGTCGCAGTTGATTGAACAGAGGATATCCTGACTGGTACCTTTTTTTCTTTACAAAAATGGCAAAATCAATCCAAGCTTGACTGACAACTAGAAGGAACACTAGAGAGAATGACAGCAACAAACAGAAAGCAGATCAATGGGTTTTAGTAAGGAAGCCGTGCAGCCAGACAACAAAGGCAGCAGAAAGCACTATACATGAATTTTCATCTCTCAGCCTGTCACCATGAAAACAGATTCTGTTTTCATACATTTTCGTCATGTTTCCAACCACTTGTTAACATCCCCACTTATCCTGGCCACAGTTTCAGGATAACACACTAAAAATCTGTCTGGGTTGATACATGCACATGAGGTTAGAGTAGAAGGGCTACCACGATTACTGGAGACAATATCCTGTGAATAAAAATATCATCAGAAGGTTACTATAGTAACTATATATATACTAATACTATAGTCAGAAAACTAAGGGAGGTGACAGCAGGAGGAAGAAATTAAAGAAGAGTTTGTTGTCTCAACACACACCCTCTTTTCCACATTTTAATCTCCCATCATCCAGAGACTCCTTAGAGGTGAGTGCTTTAAGCATGGCACAAGAGGCTGCACATCTTTCAGACCCCAAGGTTCCCCTTTTTGCATCTTCCCCAATAGCCTCACCACAGAAAAAAATCTTAGGGATGGGAGGAAGGAACGTGGGGGGAGAGGTCAGGGAGGGAACAGGAACGACTCAGATAAATATGCACAGCCCAGCACCGATAACCGACCCTACAATAACAGACCTGAGCAACTGAACAACACTCTCTGCTTGAACAGTCTTCTCTCCAACTCCAACCCCATTTTTTAAAAAAGAAAGGGACATCACTCAAGTCTGTTGATTTTCTGTGTGGGAGGGAGCTGATGTTTACATTACAAAGACATGTCTTAGTGCCACAGATCCACCAACAGCTCAAGGAAGAACAGAGGAGGAAGGTCTGAAGGCAGCAGGTTCCAAACATGACAAATTCACCTCCAAAAACAAGTACTTGTTTCATCTGATGAGGAAAAAAACCCTTTTCTTTCTGTTTTCCATTCCATGAAACAAGGAATTAGTCATCCCCTAAAAAGGCCACCTGGTTCCTCAGCATCAGGAGACTGAAAATGCAGGAATAGTTAAATTTTTTCCAGCCCCTTCAACCCTTGCCCCTGCTCATTCTGGCTAAAAATATCCATTGAGGCTTTTGATACCCTTCCATACCTACAGCATGACTGGCTTCAGGCCCACGCCATCCCTGGGCTTGAAGAATGTGCTGCAGGGCTCCTCCCTCAACAGAGAGGTCAGCTGTCCCTGTCCCTCCCACTGCCCATCACTGCAGGCTCTCAAGGAGTGCTTTCTTTCCAAGGCCTGCCACTCCACTGTCCCACCCCGGTTTTCATTCACAGCTCCATTCATGATGGCGAAACCTTAACTCACCCAGGCAACCAAGCTGTGTTGCTGTCCCCTGCTGACTGTGGGGCTCGGTATCTGTGTCTGCAGGGCTGTGAGGACAGGCACAGGGAACGCTGCACAGGCAGCCTCTGCCAAGGGCAGCAGTGGTGCTAAGAACCTGCTCAAGGGCAGGACTCAGCCCCCACAAACACCTGCTCCAGAAAAACGAGGCAGACCATCACACTCCAGTGATTTCCTTGGCAATCCCTTTCTTTGCTGTCTTCTAAAGCTGTCGTAGTTCAACACAGCACAAAGAGGAAAAAGGCCAGCCAAACTCAGGAAGAACCGAACTATTTATCTATATGCAGACAGGTTTTTATACTCTAGGTCGTTGGGATGGTATAAGGTCATTGGATCCCTGGCCATCCACCCCTCAGGTTGATTGGCCAGGTCCTAACACCCATTCCCAAACAATCCCTCAGATTAACAACAACCAGGTGCAAAACTTCTCACAGGTGCAACATGTGTGAAAGTGAGAATACTCACGGACACAGGCAGATACTGGAAAATCTCTCTGCCACCAAGCTTTCAGTGTCTACATAAAGCAGCACTTTTTTAGATAAGAGCTGGCACTAGTGCCACTTCCCCTAAAGAAAAAAGCCTCATTTCCTCCCCTGGAAGTCCCACTCCAGCCCTCACTCTCTCCTGTTCTTCATCACCCCAAGTGCAGTTGGACCCTGTTTTTCTATTCAGCTCCCTAAAACACATTTGTTCCTTTTACACAATCAAATCTTCTCCCATGACAAGGAGAACATTTCCACTCCCTTCCTCAAGCGGCCTGTGCAACTCCCAACACAGTGTGCTGCTCTCAGCCACTGAACATCAAAGGGTTTCTGATGGCCAGGTCACTCCTTCCCCCCTTCTGCCACAGGGCCTCCTCTGTCCACCACAGAGACGGACAGCCCCTCACCAACCCTGCCCACTCATGGATGGGAGAGATCCGGCTGCTGTGCAGCATCCAACTGCCTCCCATCTGAGATCCTAGAGTCCCACCGGGAAGGACTCTGCTCCTTACACCGTGGGAGAGGGCTGGAGCTAGGAAACATAGAGGTTTTAGAGCAATTCCAGTTCAGCTTCCAAGACCTGGGAGGACAGAAGAATCTTTTCTTTTTCTCCTGTTTTATTCCAGAAGACTTTACTGCGTGCCTCAAACATCACCACAACTCACTAGTGACAGTTCTAATGACCCAACTTCCTAGACAAGCACCTTACTATCCGTCTCCTCAAGTTCTTCAGGGCAGAGCAGCTCCCCAGAGCTGCTTCTTTGGTTGACTTTTTCCCAAGCAGACTGCACTGTTTTGCTAACAAGTCTGGCAGCTCAAATTCACCTCCTGAGCACCTCTCCCTTCCTTCCTTCCTCAAGTATCCATTAACCCCCATTAATCCACTCTCCTGGATAATCAGAGTAATGCTCTTTAAACACATAACACAGGGCAAAGACACTCTCTGTCTGCAAGTTGTGTTAGAGGGCATAGTGACCCCACAGGTAACGTGACTGGGAATATTATGCTCCAGAGCCTCCAAATAATCCATTTATGGAGAGGGCTCCCCAGAATAGGACATGAGTACTGCAGAAAAGGCACTTTCACTGAGTGTCCTGGCACACTCAAGTACACCTGGCTAGACAGCAACTTACTGCAGTCCTAAATCAAAGAGTTCCCCCTCCTCTCCCAACCACTCTGGACAACATCTCACCTAATTTAAGAGTGACTTTGGATGAATCATTTCTGCCTGTGTGAAAGAAAATCATCTTGAGAAGAGCTAGCAGCACGACTTTCCCCTCCTTTCCTGGTAAATTGTCCAGGTTATTAGCATCCATACCATACAGCAGTTGTCAAAAAGTCAGTGCATTGGAACACTGAAGGAGAAGACACTGCGACTCTCCACCATCACAACGATCTGCTTTTCTGACTCCCTGCTAGCACTGACCTTGGAGCAGGAACTGAAAAGGAGGCTTTGGCACCCATAGCAGGAGAAACCAAGCTGGTGCACCATGAACCAGCAGAAATGGAAAGCTGCTGTTAGCACCTATCAAATGCCTTGAAATTATGGTGGCAAGGAACTGTAACTCTCAAGTAAACAGTCCCGCCCTCGCCATTTAATTCTCTCTTTTGTCCCAGGAAAAGAGCCAGTTAGATTTCATTAATCTGTGAGCTGTATCCTCACCCCTCATTCCCCCTTCTGTGCAGTAAGTCACAGCTCACCACATGCATGGACAGGCTGGAAGGGGGGCAAGCTTTTCATCCACTCCTGCCAGCCTGAGGAGCTCAGACTCTGTGAATTCAACAGCCAAGGATAAAGACAAAGCTTTTCATCCAACAGTAACAATTGATTTTTGCCGCCACTTAACATTAAAAATAAACCAAAACAAATTAGGTTAGGACACTAACATTAAGGATGTGGCTTCTTACATAAAAATCCCTCAAGTGACTTTCAGAAATGACCGAGATGTAGCACTAACCTCTGAAACTGCTCTCACAACAACAAAAACGCCAGTACAAGTGGGAGACTGGCCCAACAGCACTGCAACAAAAAGCCAGCCTTGGAAATAGGTGAATAGTAGTCGTTTGACCTAAACTGAAATCTAGAGTAGAAGCAAAGATCTAGCTTAAAAGCTTGTATTCACTGTTGCAAGAGAAAATTAATGCACCTTCTATATGTCTAATATCAGCCTTTATAAAGATCACTTTTCTCTAGAAAAGAGTCGTACTGGCAGTTTTGGAAAATGCAAGAACACATCTCCAGGATGCAAGGGTTATTTTCCTCAAGGCAATCTACAACATGTTTACAGAAAGATACAAATAAACCCCCGGTTCTCCGGATGTTTTGCAAGCACGCTTTGCACATGGCCAATCAGTTAAGAGGAAAGGTTCTTTTGCCTACATAACCACAGGCTTAAACCAAGCATCTCCTCTCCCACAGAGAGCACTTAGAAGTGAGACAAGCCTCGAGATGAACTGGCTGGGGCTCCTGGTGTGCACCTACCACTGACACAAATCCTGAAATTCCAAGATTTTTTTATATGAAGATTTTTAGTCCCTTCACTATGTTCAACATTTTAGGTTGTTTCTCCCTCCGTCTTCACCCACAGTTTTTGCAGTTTAGCTCCTATCGTCAGCCAAGCCTAAATTAAGTGATGCTACAGCAGGAGTGGTGCTGTGACAGACAGCATGGAAAAGCAATTCCCCTTCTCCCGGCAGGATGCTTGGTCTCTGCAGTCACACTGTGCTTCACTCACACACTTGCAATGCAGTTCAGTGTCTGCCTCCCCCGAGGCCATCCAAGCACCTTCAAAAGCAGGTTCCTTTCAAAGGCTCCTCCTACATTTGATTTATCTTGTTACGTTACTCCTCTCTCTCTCTCTCATTTCTTTAGGTCATTTTGCATTATGCCTGCCCTGTCGGTATAGACCAAGCACTGTGTTTGTACTCTAGCATGACATTATATAACAAAGAGAAACAATAATTATTTCTTGTTTTTTTCTTTCTTAAATATATCTATGTTTCCACTCCCTCACCCGCCCCCAAATATTCAACTGATATGTCATCTTCCCTCCAGGTCTAACTCACTGTGTTATTAAGAGGACTTCTTTTCTCTCTTCTATAAATGCATGAGCTTGCCTTGCTAAATAAAAGCTTATCAGGAAAAAAAATATTGGTTTTTATTTATTTATCTTTTCCTTTGCTTTACAGATTTTAGCAGTTAAAAAGCAAGCATAGATATTTCCCCCTTCTACCCTTTACTCTTCATCCCCCCCCCATTTATCTTTAAGGACATGAAAATGTTCTGCTTTTTCACCACCCAAGCTTTTGAGAATAAAAAGAAATCCTGGAAAATGTGATTTAAACTTCACTTCCAATTTCTTCCTCATCTATTTGACAGCCTTCAGTCAAGGGTCTCAAAGAGTCAAAATATAAGCTAAAGAGAACATAAAATGAAGAAGTTGGGTGCTAGCTACAGGTCTAGTTGAGCTGAGCTGGGACAGAGGCCAATGACCCAGCACCATCCCACTGCCCTGTGGTCCTGTGGATTGCTAGTCTTTTCCCTGTTCCCATACTTTTTGCTGCCCTCTAGTCCCCCAACCAGAACTTACCATCAAATCTACCTACGAGAAGAGAGACTGGAAAGAAAAACAGGTAAAGCAGCACAACCAGAGAGTTGGTAATGGAGCAGCAGAATGCAGAATTGAGGAGGAAAAGATGCAGCTAGAGATGACACATCTCAGTGGCAGAGGTGGTTTAAGAGTGATGTGAAACAGCTGTCCTGGCAGGAGTAGCTGAGTCAGTTTAAACTTCAGTCTGTAAAGACAAGACTTTATCTAAGGCAAGTGGATGGAGACACAAAGAAAGTGCTCCAGCAGCAGGTGCGCAGAGCAGAAGACAGGACAGCAGGATAACCACCCAGAAGTGGTCACTTCTCCCACCAGAACAAACCCAATGCCAGAAGCAGGCACCTGCCTTGAGAAGTGTGGGAGATTAAGAATCTTAAGAGCTTAAGCCAGAGTTTTCAGGCTTTAAATGCTTTAATCTTGACACCTTAAGCAGATGGCCCAATTCCTGAGGTGCTGAACACACAGCTTCACCCGGAGACACAGGCTCTGTTAGGGGCAGCCTCAGTCTGTCAAGCCTGGGGTGCACAAACTGCACATAGGTACCACTCTACCATCACTCTGCCACATAACTGCCCCAGAGACAAACCACTGACCTCTCAGCTCTCAGGTGTGCTGGTGACACCTGGCCATCTTAGCCACATGCAGCTCGTATGCCTAATTCATAACTTTCGGGGCAATTTTTTCGCTCTTATTCAAAGCGGCTAAAAATACTGCATTCCCGAGTTCATGCTGTTCAACAAAGCAGAAACTGGAGAGAATATATATTTATCAAAACCCTGAAAATAAAGGAGGAGGAAATTCCAGCCTCAAGAAAGCAGGTAAATTTCCACCCTCCCTTCCGTCTGCCCCAGCCTTAAACAGACACCAAGCAGAGAACAAAAAAAGTGGCACAACTGTGGAGCTGGATAGTCACTACATCATAGCTCTGTAGTTAATAAAGCCAAATGGCATCATTTAATTCAGTTGGCATCAGTGTGACATTCCAGGCAACAGGACTTCAACAACATCAATGTCTATTACTTGGGTAGGCATTTAACACAGCTTAATTAAACCCTATCTATAGCCAACAGTAACACTAGCAAGAGGAATAGATAGTATAAATAGTGTTGTTTGCACAAATCCCCCTTCTCAATTCCTCTGCCTCCTCCTCTGCAACACTCATGTTAAATGCTGATACTTTTGCAAGAAGTATTTTTATTTTTATACAGGCCCTAATGCAAAATGAAGCAACCAAATCAGGAAAAAACGTAAAAGGCATTTGAGGCCATGCCTGAGCTGGAGAAAGAGATAAAGGAGCAGGTGCATGCTAGGAGGGAGAGGGGCAGAATAGCTCTTATAAGGCAAAACAATGCTAGAGAGGGACTCCAGAAGGGACAGGCTGGATGCAGAGCCCTCAAGAGGCCAGTAAAGCTCCTTCACAGGTTCACAACCACCGTGCAGAACAAGGATGAGAGTTTCTCAAACGCAGGACAGATTTAGAACATGTGGCATGCACAATGGGGCGAAGGAGAGACACGGGCATTTGGATGAGCTATTGGAATTCCGTGAGCTGGAAGGCAATAGCTGCAAGGAATCAGCCATGGGGGATTTAGGAACAGTGCCCTCCAGGGCCAGGCTGAGTTACAGAATGTGGTTTGTCCCATCAAAGTGTGAACATTTGGATCAATAGATGATCAGCTCTCGGTTCTTCCCTAGCAGCTTCTGAACAGCTCTTCTCCTTTTCACCCAAGCTTTTACTTCAGCGCAGCTGAAGGGTGAGGAACAGCAAATCAAAGAAGCAGACTTGATAGGGCAAGTCCTCTGGCTGTGAATGAGTGTTAAGTCCATCAGCTTCTTTGCCAGAGCACCTGTTAAGAATCTGGGCCACACTGGTTTTGGAGAGGAAAATCACCACAAAGTGCTCCCCAAAAAGCCTCTTCAAAAATTAAGGCCTCAACTGGAGACCTGGCACTGCCAGCTCGGAAGACATTCCAGCTAAAACACGCCAGCTCTAAGTCACCTTCATCCAGCATGACAAAGAAGCTCTTTTAACCTGCAGTATCCAGAGCTTTGTGGTAAGGGCATCCAGCCCTGATAACGCACACTTCCTCCCTGAATTATTTATGGCCACCAAGGGTCATGGAATAAGGAGAGCAAAAGCCTCCAGCTTGGCAAAACGTTCTAGTCTGGCAACTGACTCTGATATCCATTGACAGAGAAGTCCCAGACCATGAGCAATTGGGTGCAGCACACCATTCCACAGCTCTGTGATTGATGGATCACGTCAGCCCTCTGACCTTCTGACTCCCACCACAGTCAGGTCTCCAAACCCTCCCCTCCCAGCCCTGCACATAAACTGCTCTTCTACTCCAAAGAAAGACAATCTCTTTTTCCACCTTCTTCAGCTATTTTCATAGAAATTTTACTGTTCAAAAACAGCCCTGCACTTTTGCCTACAAAACAATCCATATCGAACTTCTGCAAAAATATCTTAAAACTATTTTAAGTCTTCTGGAATACACTTTTACTGAAAAAAAACAGAATTATCTTTATTAACTGAGACTGTCCAATATTCATATTGGAATTGTTTCAGAATAGGGAATGGCCTTTTTTGGCAATGCATAATGCAATCACACTGCAGATACTAACAAATAAACATACTGACTGCCTGCATGATGAAGGAAACATTATCAGAGTGAGTATACCCTTGTAATAGCTCAAGTTTATTAACACACAGTTAAGCTTGGCCTTTCACAATGGCTGTCCAGTCTAAACAGGCAAAAAAAAGAAAAATCTCTAGTATCCTTCTACTGCAGAGGGTGGTTCAATACACTGAAGAATAGCCATTTCACTCCTCTGCTGAGGAAACTGTACCTTAAGGAGTGTTTCAGTACAGGATTCAGTATTTCTCCGTCTGAATGATTTTACACTCTCCTTGAGCACTGTTCCTCTTATGGGAGCTGCCATCTCTCTCAACAGAATTCTTCCAAAAACATATTTTCAAGCAACCTTTGAAATATGCTGTCCCTCAGACAATAACTCAAACCCGGTTTGTGCCTCTTGTGTCAGACTCTACACTTGGACCAAGGGGTCATGTTGCACCTACAGTGGGGAAAGAGAGTATCTCTCCAAGACAACACTTTACGGCCTGAAAATTCAAAATTAATGAGCTGAACGTTCAAATTCCAGGAAAGGAATTCCCTGCATTTTCCAAAACATACTCTTTCTTTCCCCCCAAGGTTTTGCCCATTTTTTCCCCACAATGACTGAAGAAGCAGGAATGGAAATGAGGTTGGTCCTTCCACACTCAAGGCTTGCAGAGCTGGCAGGATCAAGACTTAAGAAGTTATAACAACTTACAGGAATGGTTAACTTTACCTATAAGGGCACTGGAGAGCTACAAGATCAACATATCTGTTAAATAAAAAGATGCAGAGATCTATAGTTTCTTCAAACATCAGTCTTTATACCTCCTCGGTATAAGTTTACATCTGTTGCTGGCACCATTCCAAGTAAATCCAATGGGAAGAATTGCTATTTCACTCTGCAAATACCATCCAACTCAGTTCTGAGTTGGTTAAGTGACACATTATTGTTTCTGGCCTGATAAAATGTGCAATCAAGCCAAGTAGTTCAAAGGAAAAAAAACCAAAAGCGTAAACACTTTTAGCTGTGTTTTCAAACACTGTAGTTTCTGTACCATTGAAGTTCCCTTTCCATCCCTGCTGGCAAACAAGCATTCAGCTCCATGTAATACAGTTCAAAAGCAGAGTATCAGCAATTGCCCAGCGAAAAATGTTTGTACTTCAGCTGTATCAACCTCTAATCTCCCTCCTGAAGAGCTAACTTCAAAAAACAACTGAGAAACTAACACGGCTCTTAAACCACGTTTAACAGAAAGTTTGAAACCTATTTAAAATAAACAAACCAAACATGACCAATGTAATATTACCAAAAAATAAATAATTTCAGAACAGGTTACCAGCTTTCTGAAACTGCATGTCAAATCCTTGCAGAGAGGGCAGCACTTCTGCGTATCAAGAGATTAAATACAGCTCATGGTTTTCACAGAGGGATTAGTTGCTGTTAAATGTTGCTTTCCTCTTTATTGGTGAAGTTTGCACTCTCCATCCTGCCTGGCAGCCTATATTAAGAACACACTGCCACCCAGACTTCTCCTTTCTGGTAAAGAATGGGACAAAAAGAAAGGCAACACTGTCTGGCTTTCGTGACTCTCCCAACAGCACTTCTGTGGAAACGCTGACTTTCAGAAACTTTAACCTCCCAGCCACAAGTCTGAGTAAAGTTTACTCCAACCCAGCCTAAACAGCAGATAATTCTATGTCGCACACATGTACTAGCAGAGATCTGAGCAAACACAGTACCTATTTCTCATTTCATAAAGCTGCTTCTTAGTGACTCTGTGAGACCTCTGTCTAGGTCTGTGAATGCCCCAAGCTCTGGGTTCCAAGTTTTCCACAAAATGCAACTCCCTGCTCTGGCAAACCGCTCCTGAATGCAAGCTCACAACATAATAAAGGTGAAACTCAGGGAAAAAAAAAAAGAGAGAAAAAGGGAGAAAAAAATAAATTAAACAACTGTACAAATTAAAAATGTTGAAGAATTTCTATTCCCAACTACAAGGGCTGTTCCTTCAGATCACAGAACTACAAATCTAAAGAGAGGTACTTTCTGAGTAGCAGCTAAGAAACAACACTATGCAAACAAATTGGCATGATGAAAATATAACCCAAAACAAAAAAAAAAATACTCATCAATCCTATTTTCTGCTAGTAAATACATTTCAAGTTTTTCTCCAGGAATGTGGCACAGGACCTACCCTGCAGCTCTTGCCAGCTTTGTGAAGATCAAATGGCTTCAGAGGCTAGGAAAGTGCCCAGGGAAACCTGAACTGTCTGAGGTCCACCAGCCACTCGAATGCACCTGCTGAAAAGACACCTGACAAGATTTATTCATCCCTCGTGCCACTGCCAATAGTTCAGGCAAATCTGCAGAGGTTCCTCTCTCCTGTTCTGACAGTATTAAGTAGTCAACTAATACCACTTTTAAAATTGATTTTGACTAGCGAGACAATGGAAATTACTTTCTTCTCTCTCCCAACCCCTTCCTGTGAGAGATGCCCCCTTTTAGCTCAGCAGTAGGAATGCCTGAAGTCTGAATGGACCTTGATGCACTACTCTACCTGCCAGCAGTGCTCCAAGGAGGCTTTATTCGGATTTTAATATTTGTTCCCATATCACTGCTCTGGGGTAGGCAATGCACAGTCTCCTGGTCAACATTAATAGAGTCTTACCCCCCATTAGAAGCTGCTGGTCTGCACACCCTGAATGGGCCAGCCCACTTAGGGGGCTGAGCTGTGGCCAGTTCAGGGTGACAGACCTGTCTGTTCTGCTTGGGCAAATTGAGTCTGGCTTTGTGATCATGTCAGGTTGCCAGCACAGAACTTCTGGGAAGACAGGCTGATCCCTCTGCGTACAGGTAGACAGCCAGGACTGTAAGATGATCCTTGCAAGGCTGCAGAACTCGCACAACGGGCAGCTCAGGTGTCTGGTCACCATCGCAACAGCGGAAAAAAATAGCCACTCTAATACCTGTTAACCTAAGGTACCCTCTTGTCATTCCAAATGTTTCTAGAACCAGAGCTTTATTGCATGTTTGATCCCAAGCAACAGGGTCTTGTGTCTCTGTCCAAAGAGTCATGAACAAAGGAAAACTTGCGTTAACCCTAAAGACCCTAGTCCAGTTAGATGCTGAACATCCCGGGCTGCACCCAGCCTTCCCCAGTGGCTTGGCTAGCCAAGTCATTCGCTAGTCACTTGCGAAGAGCAATCGTGATGTTGGAAAGAAAACAAACATCTGTGCCTGGAAACACAAACCTTGCCTAACAGTTAGCATGCAGGATGGAGGCAGAGGCCAGACGAGCTTCGATGTCACCCCCTGAGAGATGAGGTCTGTAACACTAACTCTGTATAGCCTAGAGCTTCATTAAAAGTCCTCAGTGAAAAGAGATCTTCCAAATCCTTTATAAAATTGATCTCACAAGAACTGCACTGAAGAGGACTGTGACCAGGAATAGGGTTGGGCCTTTTCCAACCAGAAAATTCATCCATCCATGAGATTCTGCTTCATATAAGAAATCTGTCACCAATAGCCAGACAGAAGGGCACCTTCAGCAGGGCACTGTAAGTGCCCTGCCAATCAAACCATTCCATGGCCAAGGAGACATGTGGAGCCTGGTTTCCTATTTCACCTCCTCCCTGTACCATGCAGATTATCTGATACCAGTAATACAGTCTGAGCTCATACTGGAATCATCTGAACATTAGGGGCATTAATTCAGATCTTCCTCCTGTACCCAGTGCCTGTTTTCCAGCGCCTGTTTTCCAGCAACCTTTAGGCACAAAGTACCTTTGAGACTCTACCCATCCCCTAAGCCCTGCATTCTTGAGAAAGCAGGCTAACAGACATGACATAAAAAGCCCTGTCTTCGTCATCTGGGGAGTCCCCCAGGAAAAAAACAAAATGTTAATTTTCCTGCCAGATCAGTAGGTGACCAATACTTGTAGCTCTTCAGGCTATTTGTTCTTCACTGGCACAACAAGGCAGACTGCCACCAAACCATCCTACCCTACACAAAAAGGCAAGAAAAAAACATAGAAGCTTTGAAGAGACAGAAGGATCCCAAAGGAAAACCAATAAGGAACTTCTCTCCTCTCAAGTAGGTAGGTGTAATACTTCTCAATAAGAGAGTTTTCTGCATCTACCATTTTTATAGAAAGGCTCCCTTCCCATCAGCAGAGTTTCTACGGAGCAGGGAGCCTCTGACAGGTGAATCCTAACAGCTGTATTTAAATTTGTTTTAAGTTCTTGGGTACTGCTCATTAGTATGCACTCCCACCTGCTTCAACAGGGCTGAGATTTCATTCCAGGTGTTTCCTCCTGCCATGCTCCACCTATTGGAGCTTGACTTGGAAGGAGGAAAAATGTCTTATCAGGGCAAACTCAAAATGCAAACCATGCCTTCTGCAAACCCTGTTCCACCCAAAACACAATCTGTGAGACCAAGACTACAGCCCAGCCTCCCAGGACTGTGCAGCCAGAGAAGAGCAGAACTTTACTCTGACAGATGGTTTAACCAGGAAAACTTCAAACGGATGTGGGTAAACATTGCTGGAATTAACAAAGCCAAGAACAGAAAGCAAAAGTGATATTTCAGGGCAACACAGCAAGTGACTATAAATGGCAGTCTATGACCTAAATGTGACCCCCTAACACAGGGGAGTTTGGATGTCCAAACTAAACTCCGCCAGGTCCTGTGCGGAAAACAAAGCCTTCTCCTTTGGTTCGGGATGGAGAGGGAGAAAAGGGGATGCCTTGGTTTGTTGGTACATCAGAAGAAACCAGTGACAAAATACAACAGTCTGTTCAGAACACAGACTCCTCATTTTGCGCAGCTTTGCAACGAAAAGAGTTTGAGAGACCACCACTACCATAGGCTAGGAACTTCCCACACTCAGTCTAAGTAAAACTAAGTTCATTCCTCTCTACTCCTCTACAAAAAAAACCTCTCACGGAAAAAAAAAAAAACCTTTCTTTCTTTCTGATGTCAACTTTACAATTCATCTCCTCAGACGAAGCTATTAATCTGTATGCAACTTAAATCAACAGTTGGTGCCTGCAGAGCCAATAACATCTTTCCACACTGAACCTCTGCCTAACATGCTGAAGGAAAGCAAAGAGCCTGATCCTGTGACAAGGACTCTCACCACCAGCCAAGCTACTAAACCCCAATTCATTTGCTCCCTGAGCTCAGCTCCCTCCTGGAACCTTGCAGAGGAGTTACCCTCACACCAGGATTGTATCAAATCACCAAGATGCTGTTTGAATTTGTTCAAAGCAGAAACGTGCATGTGCAGACAGACACATCCAGAAACAGGATATTATTAGAGGAAAATGGGAATTGTGGAAATTGGGGAGATTTTTAAAGTTTGCAAAAGTGTTAAGATAAAAATTGGCCACTGAGCAGAAACACAAACTTTAACCAAGATGATGGATTACAGACATAAAAAATAAAAACCTTCAGAGCTTCACTGGAAAAGTTTAAAAGAGCTGCAAACACTAGGCTCCCTCTAAGACACCATGACATTGGGGGCATTACATTTTTACTCACATTTAAGAAGTTTAGAACTATGAAAGTCCAGAGCTCAACATGTCAGTCTGAAAATCCTCCAGCTAAATTCAGGATGAATAGATCACAATTTCCAGCCTAAATATCCTAAGTTATCCTAATTAGTTGCAAAAGGTGATATGAGTTAGAAACAGTTGCATGAGTCCTTTCTGCAAGATGTGTTTCTCTGGATAGCAGCATCAACTTATTTTATACATTTCACTGGACAACTGGCAAATTATTGCCAAGTGTTGTACTTCAGGCTACCTCTGAATAGAGACAGAGGTTAAATGGGTGTCCAGCCCATTTGTAAAAAGCACGGTCGACCATTCCATCCCATATTTCCTGTGGAATGGCTAAAGTCTCTTCCAAAAATAGCCAATAGTTTTGCTGAAAGGCTCAAAACAAATAGCACTTCAGAAGGAATATCTTACATAGTTTACATAATAGGCATCTCAGAAGGGAAAAAAGGATGTGTACAGTGTTTCAGTGTGAATTCTGCATTGAACAAAAAGACATCATTCTTTGCTTAACACAAGGCTTAAATTCACCAAGAAGAAAACTGCGGAGGTCAAAGCCTCAGGGCTCAATTTGAGAGGAAGATATTCTCAAGGGAAGAACTTTTTTATCCTTGATTCAAATCAAAATACGATACGGAAAAGGAACACTCTGCTTGTTTAAGCCTCAAAAAGGAAAAGTTCAACCCTAGCCAACATCCTTTCACAAGCCAGATCCACCTCTGCACACTTCTGCTTACCTTTTAACACCTGGTCCTTATCTCCTGACACACGGTTTACGCTTCCTGCTAAACACAGTATCTCAGTTTATAACTAAATACCACAAGTGTAGAGTGTCATAACCACTGGCACTTCCACATCACTTCATATTCAGCTGTATCTCTCCTCACGACCTGAAAGTTAACACTGACATATTTGCCTCAGTGAAAGTCTGCCTAATGGGTAAAATACTGAATGCTTCACGAAAGAAGAATAACTACAGACAATACGGTAGCAGTATGAGGAGGCAAGTCAGATGATGAAGCAAGCAATGCCATTTTTTTCTTTTTTTGAGAGCCCAGAGAGCAAAGCTGTACTGTTTGCATCAGGATAACAACAGCTGAAGGGTCTAAAATTTGTGTTACCAAGTGCTTTAGGATTGTTTTCCTTTTCTCCTTAGAGGAAAACAAGCTGTGCTTTTCTCTTCCTAAAGAGACAAGCAACAGTTTTCAGATTGTGCAAATCACCTGTAATACACAGCTAACTCCTGATTATTATTGTCATTCCCACATCCCCAGACACCACCAGGGCGTGAGCAAGGAAGTGAGCTAGATCAACAGTTGACAGAAATTTGTGGAAAGTTCTCCCTAGGAAAAGAACCTGTGTATGTTCCGATAAGAGACAGGGAAGGGCTTGGCAGGACACGCTTGGTTCCAAGCTGCACCACTAAATACAATAACTTCATCAGCAGGCCAAGGAGCTCAGCCTCTACCACCCACCCCAATATTAACTACAAATATGGTTGCCATCTGGTGGCTAACACAGAATGAACTCAGCATCTGTGACAAGTTCAAGGCAGACCAGATTCCCTGTCCTGTCCCCTCTGGAACAACAGCAGGGTAAAAAAAACCACAGACGTGGCTACGCTCACTCTTGTGCACAGAGTAAAGCCAGGACCTTGCTGCTGCAGTCCCATACCGGATCTGGTAGTCATTGGGGCTTTTTTCCAAGCAGCCGGACAAGTTCAGTGGATGCTCCTAGTGTCAGTAAGTAAGCTAAAAGTAGCGGATGCAGCATGTGCAACATTGAGTTCAAGTGGTTTGGGCTGCCATTCTGACCCAGCAGCGTTTTTGAGCAGCGTCAGAGGTTGGTAAAAGGCTCAGGCCAGCGCTGCATTTAATCCCAACCCTCCTAGATTAAACCTAGCTGCTAAAGATAACTCCCAGGGAACACGAGCAGCAGTGGGCAGATCCGCTCGCCTGCCCTCCCTCAAAGATGCACCAGTCCTTATTCAGTCAATGTCATCTCACAGCAAGCCACTGAAAACCAAGACGAGCGTGCCCGCAATAAAAGCAGCTGATCAATGTCCCCGCGTAAAACGCCCGATAATCCCTACACAGAGCAGGCATCTGGCATCAGATGCAGCATGCCAGAGAGATGAACAGGAAAAGTATCCATTGCATATTCCTGGCACCTTCTGCTGGCACAGGGGTGGGCGGAGAGCAGCGAAAGGGCTCCCGGGATTCAAAAATCCCCCCCTCCCTCAGCAGATCGGCACAATCTTTAAAGGCCGTATGGCTTTGGCTTAACCACCATTCCAAAATGAGGAGCTCAAGGTCAGTACAGCAAGTAGCGACTATCACGCGATGCTGTTGGAAGATAAGGAGCCGGTGCCCATCTCCTTTCCCTCACCATCTTTGAGGTTACGCATTTAGCGCTATGGCAAAACACAGAACTGCTCCCGAAAATGCTGCATAAAGCACAACCGAAACGCCACAACGGGAAGGTCTCCTCCTGTTCAAACAATAAGCATCTGCGGATCCAACACAAGCGTGCGGCGCTCCGTCCTCCCTGCCGCTCCCGGCCGAACGCGATGCCATGTTTCCGCAGGCGGACGGTGAACCCTCACCGCTCCCCCAGGGACAGCCGGCACTCGCAGGATGCAAAGGGGCCCTGATTCCGCAGGCAGGGAAGGCAGCTGCCAACCCCCGCAAGCACGCACTGCGAACCGCATCCCCGCTCCGGGGAGCGCTGTCATCCCCGGTACCCGCGTCCCCCCGCCCAGCCCCGCATCCCGGGGA